>JAHHFK020005489.1:0-433149 GCA_024533555.2 Aedes koreicus | reverse complement strand
CACGCAGAAAAAAACTGCAGTAGAAACTACCATTTCGAGGGTTAAATTAAGCGCAAACACCAACAATTTTCACCTGACTATAAATGCGTTTGATTTTACCATGCCTGCGATTAGATCGACCATGGTGCGGTTGATATCAATATGAGGTCTGTCAAATATACCACAAATGTTGAAGGTTTTACCATAAACGTAGTAAATTTGACTGAAATTTCATGGTAGTTTTAAAGATAGGCATAGTCGGGTAAAATGGTAGTTTTTACTACAAGAATTTTTCTGTGTATGTTTTAAATAATGTTTGGATTCTTATGGTTGCGTTCTAAATTTATTTTATTTATTTTATGAATCTGGGTTATTTTAATTCCGGATTTGGCTTGAATGCTAACAGGTTCCAAAAATCGAGCAAATAACCTACCGATTAATGTGGCGATTGCCTCATGTTGCAAACGTCGAAAGTTTTCCTTCAGCCTCACATTCTGGAGAGGGAAGTACACGCTCAAATACGCCTACGCGATGAATATATTGTTAAAATTAACATGCTTTGAATTTGATAAAAATAAAAAAATTTTCGTTTCGAAACATGCTTTTTATTTACTTTAAATATTTTTTATGTTTCACAAAAATCATCGATATTTTTAATTTAAATGGATGAAATTTGTATTCGTGATAGCAGATGCTGCAACTTCGCCACATCAGTGGGCACCTCGACTAACTGAACTACGCGGCGCTACACAGTTCGAAAAAGTAGTGTATATTTCTGTTCAACTATCATGCGCAAGAATGGATCGTCACAAAACATAAAAATTTGCGTTATACATCCGACCATTTGGCACTCACTTAGAGTTTTCGGTCTCTGAATTCACGAATTCACTCTAATGGACGTGAGTTCCGTTGACAGTTAACTTTTCAGAAGTAAGAGTGGTGATCCGATATCCATTTACGACCCTGTAGACAACTTTTCCACTGCGTGAAGCAGATGGGATAACAATGTTGCGAGTTTGCCCTCATGCTGATTGGTTTTAAATCCACGAAGCTTTTGATGTAAATGTCAATTTGTCGAGGGCAGTACATCGGATCTCTCCTTCAAATGTAGTACGCTATAAGAATTGGCACTTTGCCACGTATGAAAAGAGCTCCAATTGGTTTACATCGGTAAGTTAAATTAGTATAACTAATGATACTCTACGTCTAAATGTGGCATGCCCAAGTTCCACATTTCAACCCGAAAAATCTCCTCCAGCGAATCGGGAGTAAAATTGTTGATTAACATACGCACATACATTTCAACATTATACTAGGGTATGTGTCCCTTAACTCAGCTTAATATGCAACGATCGATTACATGTTTTATTATAACTCATGAAGTATGGTAGCTGTGAGCGATATTAAACTAGATTTACACTTGCTTAGATACGTTTAATAAGATGGTTGATAGTATGTTTCACACAAAAAAAAAACCAAAACTCATTTCAATAAGTCAGAAACTTTCCAGGGATATGGATGTAATGTCGGTCCACAGTCACCAAATTGGTTGAGCCATTTGAAAAATATACAAACACAAACTAATACATTACCATTGAAAATTTTACCAATAACAACATTTTTACTACGTTATTAATCCAAAAGGCCATAGTTGGATTCATAGAAAATAATGTGTGCCCTAACAGTTGGGTCTAATTTTTTTGTTTTTATTATTAAATTGTTGTTATTTTATTAATGTGAACATTGAGTTAATAACATGTGACTATTTTTTGTACTTCTAGGCTGCAATACTCGGTTATTCGGTTCAATTTAGCCAAATCTAGATCATTCGAAGATTGTGCAGATAATTTGTTCAGCTTAACCAGTAAGTCATGGTGTCTAAAAAGTTAATGAAATCGAACATTGCACGGTGTGAATAACTATAAATTGATTAATTGGTTTGAAATTAATCGGTAATCCTGATAGCACCATTATTTTGTTGATTATGGCTGAATAAATAACATATCTGGTACGTAGGCCGAATGAAGGTGCTAGGCTAACATTACATCCCGTTGCCCTACTTTCTTTATATTGCAAGTTTATACGAAGGGAGTATATTTGCCGTTTATATAAAGCTATGTGTCAACTAGGCAAATATCGATTTACTGTGAACTTTAAACTAGTTAGTTAAGATTTTTGTCTGAGAGTGTGTTATAAAAGATTGACTCAAATTTACCCATATTTTGATTGACAGTTTTTAACAATATTTTGTTTCGTACGGTTCAAGATCAATCAGGGGTGAGCTTAAATTTCATATTAAGTTTTCGAATCTTACCGCCCAAGCACAATGATAACGGAAACGGAACGGCAAACGGCAAGTTTGACTGTAACTGTAACAACTGTCGCAAATTAGAACCGGCTTGATCGAGCCTGTTTTCTTTCATACAAGTAGGCTTACTCAGATCGGGCTTTTCCGTTCCGTTCAGCTTACGTTATCATTGTGTTTGGGCCATTAGCGTTTGTTCACCAATCGCCATTGAAAAGAGAACGCAGCCACTACATAGATTCCACTACTCGCCGAAAGACGCCACTGATGATGAGGTGAAATAAAATATCTCGAAGAGTGTAATGGCCTGTTCAGACTATAGCGTTCGAGCTGACTCAAATTTTAACAAATATCGACAAGATAATCATGAAGATAGCCTTGTATCATGTTGCAAATATGATGTCTAAACAAAGCATAAAGTCTTTTTAAAATTGATTTATTCCAGAGGAATTAATCATTTACGCCACGCTGCGTGTTTTGTTTAGACAGCCTATACCTTGTTTCTCTAAAAATTGTGGTTGCATATCGTCAAATTCTTTTATCCGGAAAAGTAATAATTATTGTTGTAAAGAATTCTGATATTCTGATTTTAAAACCATGAATAGATGTTATGCGATACATTTTGGCATATCGATAGAAACACGATGTAAACATAATGATTAGTTGCCATGGCTTTACAAGTACAAAATACAAAATAATTACAAAACGTTCCCATATATGCTTTTGGAAAATTAGAATATAACTAACACATCACTTGATCCTTTTAAAAGAAATAAAAAAAATAAAACTGAAACACTTTCCAAACCGAGTTTCAAACTACCACTAGCACAGAGAGAAGTTTAATAGACAATAAATAATTTGTCAATTATGAGGGGTTAGGATGACTATGGCAGTATAGTGCTTTTGAACCGATCATGATACAAATGACATTTAAAAATGGTTGATTCAACATATACTATAATTTCGGAATAATCATTGTAGCCATGACCATACCCAAGAATACCATGAACGTGGTGAATTCGACCATTTTAAAAAGTCATCTTGGCAATGATTTAATTGTCGGTACAACCATGGAATTGTTTTCAGTAAACGCAAACAAATTCCTTTAAATTGTACTAGAAAAAGCATATCCTTTAACAGATAGGCCTATTTCGTCTGCGACTCATTTAGTGATATTGCTGGTTTCATGACCAAATTTAAAAATACAATTGCCACTCCACCGACTTGGAAATTTAGGAGAAAAAAAATCATAACAGCATGTTACTACCGTTACACGCACAATTGTCCTATGTTCTATGGGATTCCCTATATACATGGGACAGTTATGCTTATAACGGCAGGATAGGTTTGAGAATAGCCAGATAGATCATGATAGTTAAGCCTGTTTTTTCATTGTCGCATGACGGTCGTGAGATTTACGAGCGCTCACCAATTGGAGCGGTGATCGTGGCGCGAGAATCGTTAAGCATTCTAATAGAATGAATACAGGCTTTTTTACCATCAGTCATCTAACGATATAAGGAGTACACGGGACAGTTATGCGTAGAACCAGGGCTGGCAAATGTCATTTCCAATGAAAAATGACTTATGATTTTTACCGAAATACTTCTGAAAATCTCATCGGGCGAGAAAACGGATTTCTTCAAAATCCCATCGATTTTTTCGTCATGACAGCACGTGACAGTGTTTTGGTCATCGCTCCTACAAGCACATTTATTGATATAATTGTGAGTTTTATCACAAAACTTCAAAAACAATTTCCACTTTGTCGATAACATAATATTGCTTGGCTAATGAAGGCAGTAGTTTGCATCGCATCAGCGATAACGACAACAACAACGGTATCATATAGCACGACGTCTGCGGCAGTAGCACTTCATCGCGCGTCGCGTTGTTCTGGGTCGCGGATTACTAGTGTGCGTGTGCAATTGGTTCCGGTGAGCTGAATTTAGAAGAGCGTTGCGTGTCGCGAGCACGATTCGAATTGCATTCATTCGAAAAACTGCATACAATCAATTGCGCTGTTGTGTGTTGGTGATTTTTCCTGAAGCGAGCTCATGTCCAAAGTGTCGTCGCTCGCGGGTATTGTGGGGGAAGATAGTGTGTTTAGCAACCGTGTAAAGTTAGAAGTCATAAGCAAGTGTATTTTTCTTATTGATTCTGTTTCCTGCAACCAAGTGCCAATATCTAGAACTAGATTTTAGAGGAAAATACCACAACTGTGTCGAAGTGAATTTTGATTCGGTGTTTGTAAATTAATCGGTGCAAGAAATGTGTATTAGACACAGATGTCATAATACTACCGGATGGTTTCCGACACGACGGCGACGGCCGGGTTGATGTGGACGAGTGCCGGCAGCAGCTGCGGGTACAGCAGGACTTGGCCATCTAGGACATCGAGGAGAGCTGGTTTGCAAAGCAACAAATAATTTATTTCTACCATATTTTGAAGACAATATCCTGTTTTATTATATTTTATTTTGTTTTTCGTTATGATTGTTTCTTTTCAGTCACATTGGATCGGTCCATTGCTTTTGGCGGATAGTGCTACATACTTTCAGCTTATCGTTAACCAAAACGAACCCTGCTGCTAACCTTTCCCCAACTATCCAACATCCCAATGATTTCTCGTGGAAGTGCAGAGGATTTCTCGGCTTCCTTCAAAGCGAGTATCATGTCAACACGTTCCTTCCCATTCCCTACTTGACCAGCATTCGGGCACGGCCAGCGCCGGTATTGCTTCATAATGGGTCACCAGTTTTTACACATTGAAGATGTATGTTAGTCCCAAACATCATCTGTTGGTTCTTTGTGCAAACACAGCTAATTTTAAACTAGTAAGAAATTTCTGAAACAAAATCGTATGACAAAAAATGTTATGCCTGCATGATGGTGTGAGAATGACAAGAAAGCTCATGATAGTTCGTTTCTTCTCGTGACAGTGAGATGGCCCGTTTTTTCATCGTCACATGATGGACGTGAGATTACCAGCTTTGCGAAGAACAGCTGTAGTGGAGCTTAAACTGTTGTGATGCATCACGGAAAGGATAAGTAACGCCAGTTTTAAGGGAAACTGGGTGAAGTTTATAAAGGAAGTACTCAGCGTTGGGGAAATGATTCCTTCCATAAGAGATGAAAAAATACCCCACAAGACTGTGATATACTATAAAATCAGGTGGGACAAACGAAGAAAATACAGTATTTTGGTGTGATACCTTTTTAAAAAATGTATATTAGATACCATTTTCTGTGGGAATCAGGTTTAATCATGAAATTTAAAATCCAAAACACAGCTTTGCAGACAAATCGCCTAAGTTTCAATCGACTCAAGTTTCAACTGCTTACTTATAATAAGGATTGTTGGATTTTGCAGTACTGAAAAAGTAACATAACTACGTTGTGAATAGTTTGACTGTTTTTTTTATTCTTCAGTGGAATATAGCATACTCTTAGATTTGTCCTCAAATTAGATCAGTGTCTGGGAAATATGTAGGTAGCTAACACATATTCATTCTTACTTTTGCCGCTTGAATTGTTGCTTTTCTTTTGCTGTATGTGGGTAAGTAACGATAAATGTATGATAATCGCTTGTCGTTTCTGGTAAATTACTGCAACAATGGTACCAGTAGCATTCTTGGCAATAGCTTTCTCATCCCCTTTGACTTAGTACAAACTTTCAGCATTAGACGATCGCGGCTTTTTCAACTTTTCCATATTCTTAATGACGATATCGTGAAGCGAGCAGTAACGATTTCGCACTTCGCTTAAAACGAGCCATAAGCTGAGGAATTCCTTTTCATCCAGTTCCTGTAATATATAATAATTTTACCAAAACAAAGTTGTTTGGTCAAAATAGAATGATTTACTTGAACTGCACGGCGGTAGTCATCAATATGCGGATACTTGGCCACTTTGGAAACGACCTTCGCTCGCGAGACAAAGTATCTAGAGATTTGATCGAAGAAAGCTGCGGCTTCGGTTTCGACCGATTGAATCTCGGCGAGTGTATCTTCCTGGATGGACACACCGAAATTGTTTCCGTCCTCAATTTTTGGAATCATGAAGGAAATCCACATTTTCAGCAAGTTTGAATCTTCAACCAGGGCCCGGATTACCGGTTTGACCACTCTGATCAGGTCACAGATCGGTGTGTTGCATTGCACTCGACCGTTTGGCAAAGCCATTACCTTTGTGCCACTTACCGAGGACAAATCAACGCGGGCACGCTTGGAAGCGGGCTCCTCGGAATCGGCCTTTTCGCCCTCGGTATTATTAAGGTCAATTGGGTCCGGCACTGGAATGTTCAGATCCTGTGAAGACATAAAATTACATTGACTAAGGATGACAACCCCAACTGATCCAAAATCAAACATACCTGGTAGACATCGGTGAAGTTCCTCTCAGCGAATTCTGGAGTGGCAAGCAGATCATTCAACTCCACAATCTTCTCCGGGAATCCTTTGATGATAAGTTCTTCTGCTTTTTTGATCAGTGTGTCTTTGTAGTCCTGAACCTAAAATAGAACAAACAAGTCAAGACATGTTTTTTAAAAAGCACGTTGTCTAGCTTTATGCATGTGTAAGCTATGTTCAATAAGTTTGTGAAAAAATGTATTGTTAGCATTATCAATTGAACCCACTGCATTATTGTATATTTTGCATTAGTTCAATAGTTCTTACATATACTATCACGCTCATACATTAACCTTACTTTTTGCGTAGTTGCTTGTTCCAGAGTCAAGGTGCGTTTGCTCTAGAAAATATCAAACCCATGTTAGAATTGTTGCATTTTGATAAATATACTAACCTAGTGTTTGTAATATTAACCCAGTTATAAAAGACCACTTTGAATAAATTATTTTACAATATTCTACCACGCAGTATCCAGAAACCGATACGATACATTCAAAGCATTCACAGAGCAGCCATTGAACGATACCGCTGGCAGGCTCACGATGCAGATCAAGGAAAATACGAATTTACTTTTACCTTTTTCGCAGTTTCCTCGCAATCACCCATAGTGAAGATGTAAGTTATTGATGAGGATCTGATCTGAAGGTACTTTAATCAACAAAGATGTAAGATTAATGTGAAAAATAATGTCTTTTGACCACCAAAAATCACGAAAACTCGACACCACCGACGTCTCACGCAAGGATTTGGATGTCAAAGAAGAATAAAAGCAGCAAACAAAATTGGGTGTACGGAAAATAGAAGAACTACGTTTCATGTTTAAAAAGAAGGTATGAACACTAAGATAAGATTACCGAGAATTAGGTTATAATTTTACCGAAAATAAGATTTGGCAGCAAAACCCGAAGTATCGGTATAATGTACCGACAGATTACGTTTGATAGTAGTTGTATTTTGAGTGAAGTGGATTTACAAATGTTATCGTTATGTTTTACCTAAATTAAGTTTAAACTGCTTTCAGCCCAATGATGCAATTTCAGTAAAAAAAGCCGTAAAAAATAAACAATTGTTATTGTTTTTTCCTTCCTACAGTGACCATTCGCTAATGGCAATTTCGTTAATTGCAACGTCTTTTAATTGCAAGTTCACTAATTGCAACGTGTAGCAATTAAAAAGCATCAACTGACATATGCAAATGTCAACCAGTAATCTGTCATTTAACTCAAGGGGAGTATCAATGGCAATGAAAAAAATAGTTTTATTAAACATCATTTATTTATCTCTACATTAATAAGTGCGATATTATAAAAACTTAACATTTCATTACATAAATTTCAAATATTCCTCTTCATCCATTCATTTTCGAATCATTTTCTCCCGCAACGATTTCAGTTTACAGACTTCGGATAGATCAGTCTTCCTCTATTTTATCAAATAATCAATTGAATCAATCGCTTTCTGGAAATCCAACTGCAGAGAATCCTTTGTAGATGAATTTCCAGTTTCGCCTTCGACGCTGTATTCTCCAAGGTCTTCCAACCAATCTTCATCAACACACTGGGAATTATCGAATTTTCTGAACGTGAAATTCACAAACACTTCAGTCGTTCAGCAAGCAGGGTTTCCGTCACGTACTTCATCTTTAAGCCAGCGTTGAAGCTGATCGTCATCGGTTTCCGTTCCTATTAATGTATCTATCGATGCCACCAGTGCCTTGATGTCTTCCCAGTGATTCTCATCGTGCAGGTCGAGAGCGGGTTCGTCTTGCCATTCTGCTTCCGGAAATTCGTCGATAAGATTTTTCCACGAGTTTTCAATTGCAGATGATTTTATTTCAGTCCATGCTGAAGCCAACCAGTCTATGCTGGTCCGTAATGATACCTTCTTCAATCTTTGTTCAAATGGCAAATCATTATTCTCAAGAACCAAGTACATCATAAGTTTACTCTTGTATCTAACTTTAATAGCATTTATTACTGATTGATCCATTGGTTGGCATTGCGATGTTACGTTGGGTGGTAAGTATATCACTTGTATAAGTCCATCATCGCTTCGTAGGTCTTCGCAACCATCGAAATGGGCAGTACAGTTGTCCAATACTAACAAGGCTTTTGGTTCAATATTTTGTTCTGCAGAAAACTTACGTACCTCCGGTACGAACTCTTCGTAAAACCAAGTTCGAAAAAGTTGGCGTGTCATCCAGGCTTTCTTCGAGTGATAATAGGACACAGGAAGCGACTCCTTCGAATATCGGGAGAGCTCTCTTGGGTTAGCTGCCACACCAATAAACAATAATTTCATCCTCATTGTGCCATCTACGTTACAACATGGCATGAAAGTAAACCTAGTTTTATTTAATTTCCGACCGGAGGCATAGGATTCATCCCATAATACCACAGTGCGCGACAATCATTTTGACAAAAATCGCCGATTCGTCTGCATTGTAAACTTGAGACTTTGTGAGACCCATTTCGATGATTTTGTTCAAAAGTACAGGCTTAAACGAAAGATAGGCATCTACATCCGCAGAAGCCTTCTCACCTGCAGCAACTACTACATGCAAACCGAAACGTTTTCTTGAACCGACGAAGCCATCCATCGGAAGCTAAAAATGTTTTACCTGTGTAACAGTCATGATCCTGGAAAGCCTTGAAGAAACATTCTGCTTTCGCTTTGAGCACGTCCGGAGGTATGTATAATCACGTTCCGTTCACGTTCTTGCAGAACCCATACGTATAAAGCCTCCTCCAGCAACAGAAAGTACTGTTCTTTCAATGTTTTGCGGTCCTCAATCCCATGTTCTCGATACTTTTCAACATTTTCCTTTATAGCACTCTTGTTTTTCACGTATCGAGAAACAGAGGAAGTTGAAATTCCAAATTTTTCCCCAATCGTCTCGTATGATTGTTCTCCTCTTTTTGCCTCTTCTATAATTTAAAGCTTTGTCGCTAAGTTGAGCATACTACGTTTTACGTTTCATGTCTGTACCTGAAACTGCACCAGAAAATGAGCCAAATGCCATTCCACAGGTAGAACTGGATGTTGTTTTTATTGACAAGAAGGATGTTCGTTCCGATGATGTACTGGGTACCGGACCATTGGCTGTTACAGGCTCGATGTTGGATAATGCTGTACCGAATTCTGGATTGATATCCATAGCCTTCTGTTGACCGGATGCTTCATTTTTGTTCGGATTCATTTTCAAAATATCTGAAAGTGATTGGCTTGATTACATACTGCTATTCTTAGATATAGCATTAGTTCGATCTTAGTGGGGCCCTTTTCAGCATTATTCCAACTTCAATGATGCACTAGACGTAATGCATATGACCTATATTGCATGCTATTATAGCCTCGTGGTTACTTGGGCAGAATCGACTTAAAAAGTAAAGAGGTAACGGAATTTTGTTCAATATTACCAAGCCGAATTTTGACAATTGATCTGCAGGAAACGGAATAATCGAGCGGAATATTTTTCCGAAAGTAAAAGTGCTAGCTCCCATTAGTTTGCGTGGAAACATTACAAATTCCAATTTTATTGTTCGTTCTTGTCAGGTGAATACTGCTGCAGCAATTTCTTTTCGATTCTTTACTTTTCCGTTTCAGTAAACGAAATTTAACATGGGTTTGGGATAGAAAAAGAAATTTCTTTCGAACACGATACCGACCTTAAGTGACGGTGACATTTCGTTCCATGCAGATCAATTGTCAAACTTCCGCTTGGTAATATTGAACAAAATTCCGTTAACTTTCTACTTTTTAAGTCGATGGCCCTAAAATTTATTTTTTGGATGCTGATGAAGCTAGGCCACGAGAAGTCGGAATGCCATTGCAGACAGCGTTCATCGAGCAGATGGATTGGAAGAAGATTTTTTTTCTGAGCGAATAAAGACAAGGTTGTGTGCTTTGAATGTGGCAAACCAACCGTACAAATTGTTTCCAACTAAAGAAGAAACGCGCCTGGAGAAGAATTATTCTGTGGACAACCTTGTCAGCGCCGTTTCAAATGTAGCATTGATGGCTCAAGTTTGACCTCAAACAATCGTTTCTCCTACGTGTCATAGTTCTCACAGGCTATAGTTCAAGAAGGCATTGTACCGGACACTGGATTTGTCGGAAATTCTTCCAATATAAAACGTTTTACTGCAAATACTGGTGCAGTAGAGGTAGACCGACAGAATGGTTTTAAGGTCAAGATCCATTTGGAACGTATTAATAAGGCTCGTGTTAATCAAATCATCGAGGCAAATAAAATACGAGATAAAAAAATCCGAGAAATAGCATGGAATAAATTCCGGATCCCTTTGGATTTAGACTCGGCCAAAGTATCCACAAGCATTATATTATTGCACTTATTCAACCCAAAATCAACATCATTAATGCGGGATCGCATCAAGTCAACAGTTGTCAAATAATGAAGCGTTAGATTAGCTTTAAGAATATAATGATGCATTTCCAATGCAATAATGCTACTTTAGCAATATCTTATGGCATAATAAAATATAGCATTAGTTCGATCTTAGAGGGGCCCTTTTCAGCTTTAATCCAACTTCAATGATGCACTAGACGTAATGCATGTGCTCTATATATGCAAACTATTATAGCTTCGTGATTGCTTGGGTGGTGCGTGATTTGTGTTATTTCAGTCATTTGTGGGATATGGCTAGAAGTGAGCACTCAATTTCTATGACTAATGTCGATAAAGTCGTAAACGGGTTGGAAATGCTGTTTTGATTAGCGAAGTTGACAATAAATGATTCAGGTTGATGCTTTACGACGCGTGTTTCATTCCTGAGTTGCAATGCAATTTAATTTCTGTATCTAAGACTGAGGAAGCAGTTAAGAAAGTGGTATTCAGCGTCGGGAAAGTTGAAATTTTGGATAAAACGGGTCAGGTGATAGCAAAGGGCAGAAAGTTAAATGGGCTTTGTGCACGTGAGCATGCATTAACATTCGAACGAAACATTTGATTGTGCAAATTTGTTAAACATTTCAAGTAATATACATTTTGGGCATAAAAGTTTTGCTCATTTGGGAGAGACTAATTTTTGATAGGTAGTTCGGAATCATACGAAAGTTAGGTGCTTGATCCCACTGTAAACTGAGGTGCTAATGCAATTATATGTGAAGGTTGCAAGCAATCACGAGAAGCGTTTAAGAAAGAAATGAGAGCTCATTCTACTTGGCTACCAGAGTTGATTCATAGCGATATTTGTGGTCTAAATATTATGTGTCTTCAATCGACGATTTCACTCATTTTGTGATAAAAGATTTGATCACGCATACGAGTGATGTTTTCCAAAAATTCAAGGAGTATAAAGCAATGGTTTTTTCTCAGTTTAATTTTAAAATGTCCAAGTTGAGAACGGATAATGGAGGCGAGAATTTTGGTAAACAATTCAAGGCATATTGCTCTAGTAAAGGGATCCAGATGATACCTACCGCGCCATATACCCGTCAACAAAATGGAGTGAGCGAGCGTATGAATCGCACTCTTATGGAAAAAGTGAGAACAATTTTACATAAAGGTAACCCTGATAAAAAATTACCTTAAACGAACGATATCACAAATCCTCCAACCATTTCTTTAATGGTTTGGATGATACCCAAAATAGGTCGTTAAGAAAAATAACCATACGAAATTTATTAGGGAAAATGCCGTATGCATTGTGGCGAGAAGCGGTATATGTCGCTGCCTATTTGACAAAGTGGAGTCCTTCACGTGTATTATCATGGTTGAAGATATCTTATGAAATGTGGTTCAAATGTAAACCGGACGTTAGCAGATTAAAGGTATTTCGATGTATTGCTTATGCACAAATTAATAAGGAACGTTGCGGTAAACTGAATGAGAAAAGTAGGATTTTAGCCATGGTTGGTTATGCTCCGAATGGTTTTCGCTTGTGGGATTGTAATGATGGTCAAATTATCATTTCAAGAGATGTTATTTTTGACAAAGCTAAATTTTATTTTGAAAAGAGTGATGAGATTCTTAAACACAAGGAAGATTTCACAAGATTTCCAAGAAGGCATGAAGAGATTGAAGTAAGTTTTCCTAAATCTCAACAGCCTACTGATATTCTAGAGCAAGAGTTCGTTGAATTTAAAAATGACCTAAGCGAAAATGACAACGAGGAAGTCGTTTTTGTGGAAGCATTTAATGAATTTTAAAACAGGGGAATTGAGGCCGAAGATTCTCCACAAATATCCCCCCAAGCGCATCTTCAAAGTCAAAGATCCCGACGAGTGCCTGGTTGGCAGCATGCCTTTGAAACTAATTTAAATAATAGACTATGAAACTAATTTAAAAAATATTGACTGTTTGAAGATGCATAATGATTGGCCAAGATAGAAAACCGCTATCGATAAAGAAATGGCGTCACTATTGGAGAATCAGATATGGACAGTGGTGAGTGTTGTTTCGAAAGGAAAACGACGCTATTTTCAATAAAGGATGATCAAATTGATATAAAGCAAGGCTTGTTGCAAAAGGATGCACGAAACGTCCAGGCTTGGATTATTGAGAAATTTTGGCTCCGGTGGTGAAAATGTGTACAATACGAACAATAATTTCGATAGCAGTCAAACATAATTTAATAGTATATCAAACTGCTTTTCTTAACGGGACATTAGAAGAGGAAGTATTTATGAAGTTGCCCCCTGATATGGACGGAAATTCCGTGATATGTAAGCTAAACAAAAGTATTTATGGATTTAAACAGTCTAGCAAAACGAGAAATTTACGAATCAATGAAAGTGTTAGTTAAATAGATTTCAAGAGGCTTGAATCTGATACAAGTTCTCACTTATGTGAAATTCGAGGTTCGTACATCATATTATATTCAATCATGCCCTACGGTCAATTTCAACAACTTCTATTCAATTTATTTATTTATTTGTTTGTTTATTAATTTTATTCATCTGACAATATTTGATAGTCTTAATGAATCTTTATTCTAGTTTGAAACACGTCAACATTAATATTAAAATCAAAGTCAGGATACCGATGGTTAAATAAGTTCACCATTGCCACAACTGGCTCGTTCAGATCATACACGTAGTGGCGTCGAGGCAAGTGAAAAAAATCTCTGTAACGAAGTATGTACCCAGGTACCGTTACGTTCAACATTGCCCGGAGATTCGGAGCGCCATATTCACCAGTCAAAATTTTGAAGACGAACACTGCTTGAGCAGTTTTTCTACGGTGCTCCAATGTATTCAAGCTCAGCAACTGGCATCTGGCTTCGTACGCTGGCAGATTCAGTGGGTCATTCCAGGGAAGGTAGTGTAAGCCGAATCTAATGAACTTCAGTTGTACAGCTTCAATTCGATCGACTACTATTATATGGTAAGGGTCCCACATGACAGATGACGTTTCCAAGGTCGAACCAATGAAACATACAGCGATTTCAGCGTATACGGATCACGGAACTCTTTTGTAATTTTGGATACGAAACCTAGTTGACGGCGCGCTTTCACGATGATTTCCACGTAGTGTGTTCCTTGAATATAAGCTCCTTGTCAAAAATAACTCCGAGATTCCGTACAGAATCCACCCGTGCAAGTGTTTCATCGCCGATAACATAGTTGTAAATGAGAGGTCGTTTTTTTCTTTGAAAAAATTACCGAACATATTGGGATACTGAGCGTCATACTATTTGCATGACTACAGGCACTAAGCCGATCAAGAAGATTTTGAAAAATCCTCAACAATCATGTATATTTTCATATCATTGGCATATATGTAGTATGCAGAGATCTTCACCAAGGTGCAAGGCGACATCATTGAAGAAAAGCGAGAATAGCAACGGACCTAAGTTGCTTCCCTGTGGGACGCCACAGCCGTTAGTTAACCATTTAGAGCCAATTTTAATTGCCAGTTTCCTACCACACAGGTAAGATCTTAGCCATGCAACAAGCTGAGCGGAAACTACAAGCTTCGGAAACTTGTTACGCTTTGTCCAGGAAAGAATCCATGCTGCTTAGGGCTGATGTATTGTTTCACAGGAGAACACTGGTAGTTAGATAGAACTATTTCCAGTAATTCAGAACACGCGCATAAGGACGTAATCCCTCGGTAGTGCCTTACATTATTCTTAGCATCTTTTTTATGTACCGGGAACATGAACGAAGCCATCCAGAGATTTGGAAAGATGCATTGCTGCATTGAAAAGTTGAAGAAGTGCAGTACAATCAGAACAATCAGACTCGCAAAGCATTTCTTTAGAACACAGGCAGGAACTTTTCAGTTTAGACAGCCAGCGCCTTGGTCAAATTGTCTGCAATACAGTGAAGGTATCAGCATCAATGACATCATGCGGTACATACCTCAGCGCAGCTGAAGTATGCAGTCATCTCGTGGGTCCTCGAAAAAATTCATACAGCAAGGAGGATTTTTCTTCCTGTGTATTCACCGACCAATGGTCCAAGTGCATTACAGAAGGCAATCCGGTATCTTTACGCTTGGAGTTAACGAAGTTCCAACATCACTTCATATCACGCTCAGTTTTTCTTGCGTAACATCGATAGAGCCAGTTGTTCAGTTGTTTATACCATTGGCTACAACATTTATAGGAGAACTTGTTTAGAGATGATCGATGAGAACGGTATGTTCGACGAGCAGTATTTCGTTCCGTTTTACAAACTCGAAGTTCACGACTCGTCCATGGAGGTTTCAACGGCGGGCATTGTAGAGGCTCACAACCGTTCAAAACTTGATGAAGAATCTGCGAAAATTTGCCTACGCAATCATCGACCCTAGTGCGGAGACAGACAGCAAACCAATCGATTTCCACCCATCGTTGGCTCATGACATCATAGTTAGCATTTTTGAAGTCAAAGACAATAATCATATCTGTTTTGGCATTACTTGTTTCAATATCGCCTTGAAAAATATGCGTAGGATCTACGGTAATAAGTGGGTCGACACCTTCTTCGAGCTTAAATTGACTCCCAAACGAATCATTATCAAAAACGAGGTCAAGCGTGTTTCTTGCATGATTCTTGATATCGTTGACTTGTTCTCAGCCGTTCGAATACATGCAATCCAACAAGGTAGTGAATGATAAAGATATTGTTGAATTAGATCCTTCAACAATACAAAATGGCCCATCAAGTCGTGTCCATCGTAAACTAGGTAGATTGAAGTCCCTTAGTATAGCGGGTTTGTCACCGTCTGCAGTGGCCATCGAGATTTTCTCCACACAAGTAGCATGACGGCGTAAAATCAAATGATCATTCGCCATATCTGGAGGTATATAGATACCACCGACAACAAGCGAGTAATGCCTGAGCTTAACAGTAACCCAAATATGTTCAATAGTATGATCGTTTACCTCCATTGTCGCCGATGACGAACTGTTATGCACAGCAATTAATACACCTCCGGAACGTTTCTTGTTGCTGGTAAGTGGATTACGGTCACATCGATAGACCGTGTAGCTCATGTCAAACAGCATCCGGGATTCGATAGCGTCATCCAGTCAGGTTTCTGTGAGAACCAATATATCAAACGAAGACTCGTTCGCCGCAGTGTAGAAGTCGTCCAGTTTTGTGCGCAGCCCTTGTACATTTTGGTAGAATATAGAGAGCCCTGCAACTCGGCTGGATATTGCGGAAGGAACAGGCGTAGAGAACCTACGAGCAACAGATGATTCAGGGCGCGAACTATTCAAAGCTTACGCCCTTTGGCGATGAAACTCCTTCTATGCGATCATCGACCGCCACCGATTGACGTTAGGCAGCAGGGAGTATTTCAAGAAGTATATACACATGTCAACAATAGGCAAAGGTGGAAAGCGCAAGCATCATTCTATTTGAGGTTTTGTTATTACTTCTATAGATTTATTGTTTCTTTCCAAATGTAATTTCTTAAAATTTTCATATTATTATTAAATCAAATTTTTCTTGCAATCTAGCAGTGAAACCACGCGTCTTAAGCGTATGAATATATAAATCAGAATATATCACCTAGTTTACCATAGTATTTTTCATCAGGTAATTATCTTAACCTAAAATGTTAGGCAAAGGCAAATTGAAACTATTGTAATTATTTTCTCAATTAATCTACAGTTTCGTGACTACAAAACTACAATACATTATATTAGACCGAACTCAGGATAATTGAAACGAGAAGTCCAAGCACTAAACGTAAGTTTCCGAGCCAAATATTGTTATTTACAATAATAATGAAAACTGAACCAAACAAATCATATTGCAGGAAAAATTTAACGTTGAAAATACAGACTGTTACATTTACGGAAATTGTTTCGATTGATTCGTAACATGCCAGAGATTATGTACTTGAGAAAAAACAAAATTAAGATGCTTATCTTTTAATTTTGGTCCAAACCGAATTCTTTAGGAATAGCTTTTGATTGAATTCTGTTTTTGAAAAGTTGTTTATCCTTTTACAGATATGTGTATTTCATCTACTATAGTACTAGCAGATATCCGCAGTGCCTCGTACTCAGACACCATTATGAAGAATACCGCAAGTTGTAGGGTATATGTCCCTTGACTCAGCCTAATATGGTACGATAGGTTACACTTTTTAATATAACTCATTAAGTATTCGAGCTGTAGGCGATATTCAACTAGTTATACACTTGCTTAGATAAGTTTAAAAAGATGTTTGGTAGTATGTTTCACGAAAAGTTACACAACTCATTTTTAGAAAGTCAGAAACTTTCGAGGGATATGGATGTAATGTTGGTCTATAAGCACCAAATTGGGTATATTTATGGATGCATCATCGTCCCACCCGATAGATTTATTATTAAATGCAGCCTTGGTACGATTTTTTCTTCTGATTTCCTAAACAAAATTTCACAAGATAAACTAAAATAAAACTGCTTTAAAACAGTGATGGTCATAAATGATTTATCAGCCATTCGATAATGAAAACATTATAATTCACTCTTCAAAGATTTTGTCCTTCGGTTTGCGTTTCGATGAGCCATTTGAATATAGACAACCCAAAACTCATGCATTTCCACTTAAAATTTTACCAATAACAACATTTTACCAATAACTACGTTATTGATACAACAGGCCATAGTTGGGAACATAGAAAAAAATATGTCCCCAACATTGGGTCTACGATTTTCTTGGAAAATGATTGTTATATTATCTATGTGAATAGTTAGTTTGTATCGTATAACTATTTTCTGTATATCTACACTGCATTACACGATTTATCGATTCAATAAAGGCAAATTTAGATCACTCGAAGATCGTGGAAATAATCTGTTCAGCATAACCAGTGAAAGCATGATGCCCCAAAAGTTAAGGAAATCGAAAATTTCGCGGAAGTCAACAACTATAAGTTGATTGATATTGTCTCGATTGCTTTGGATAACATCGGTGATCCTGATAGCAACATAATTTTGTTGATTATCGCTCAATTAATGACATGTTTGGTATATAGGTCGAATAAAGGAGCTAGGCTAACATTACATCCCGTTGCCCTATTTAAGATTCTTAACTTTATACGTAGTTAATTGAGCAGTAAATTTGACTTTTGCAGAAAATATTTTTTTGAAACATATGTTTTTGTTAAAGGTTAACTGTCAAGGTCAAGATGTCAAGCACCTTGACAGTAACAGATAGCTACAGTTACTTTACCCGCTGTTTTGTGTAGCCTCTCCAAAATATCCAGTAGCATGGGCCGCATAGTTCAGGAGTCGCATGCTACTGTGCTAGTTAGCTCAGTAAGAAAATTGAAAGTAAACCGCGTTCATGGACTTCAACCCCTTTTCAGAAGATTTTTTTTTCAAATATCTTCAGAGTCTATCGTTTTTTTTTTTCAATCTGTGTTGATACCTTTCAACACATGCGTTCAGGCGAATAAAAAATGAAACAATTTTTTTCCAAGAAATTTTTAAATGTTCCATTTGTTTTAGCCAGTAAGCTATGTCAGTAATTTTGGATAAAGACACGCGAGAATTGTAATATACGCTAAGAACAGGGAAATACATCAACGGCTAAGTGTGTTTAAGTATCTTGCTGCGTTTGATTAATTCCACAGCGTTGTCTAACATTTCATTGCTTTAACTCTAATATCTTAGGATTGCAGCATATATTCCCAAGTCACCATGAAGCTATATATAGATACATCAATTTTGCATTATATTAAGATATATGTTTATGGTATAAAGCAGTTTAATCGTACATGCGCCATGGAAGTAGAATAAAAGTCGAAAAGGGCCCCACTCCTGTCAAATTAAAGCTAGCGCACATGCTTTATTGAAACCCTAAAACATGTATATTGAGGGCATAGTTACTTTTTCAGCAGTTGAATTACTGCTTCTACTGAAATGTTTCATTGATTTTTTGAGAACATACATAGAGCTTGGGATATTTAAAAAAAACTACAATGTACAGCCCAATGGGGTTGTGCACAAAGGTGACGTAGGACTACGCAGCAATCTACTTCCCATACACGTCAGGGCCATCCGCTAATTGATTTAAGTCAATCCTGAAAAGGGCCAAGAAAATTCTATTGTACACTCTTTAGAAAGCATTTGGTAGCTCTTAATTATGATACGGCCCCGGTTGTATTTTCTACGATGATTTAGAGGGCCACTATCTCTAACGCGTAGAAGATAGTTATGGATCTGTTGGTTCATTGGTTGTTCAATGCGCTTTGCCATTTACTCCGGCACGCGGCGTTTAAAGCAATGCCATGTTCAGCCGGGGCCAATGGAATTTTCAAACAGGACAAGAGAAAAATTCATCCAAGCGAACTCTTTAGTTGGCAAACTAATTTGGTCGTCCTGAAAAGGACGGATTTAGTTGAAGGGGAGGAACAGTTCGCGATTGAACTTGGACTTTCTTTCTTAGTTCATCTCCTCTTCATTGCGGGTGGCCATCTGCAGATGACGTGGGGTGATTGATTCTTGTCTAGTTGTCACGGGCGGCTTTTTCCCGCCAACTCGTAGACTACAGCAGCCATGTCTCGCAGTGAGATTGACGGGAGCATCGGCAATAATAGCCAACTGCACCAACGCCTCTCTGGGCAACGACTGCCCGCCAATGCTACTGCCGGCTACGATCCAACTGCAGATCCTACTTTGCACAGCTCCACGAGCGCCGGAAAACTAAATCAAAATGCGAAGGTGTACCCCTTATATAACATTCATGGCTGCCTAGGAGACGTTCCTTACTTAAATATGAAGTCTGTGCGCGGAAAGTACTGTGTATTTGGTAAATTTACTATGAAAAATCGATATTATAAGACATCACTTCATATTTGCGTTAATTTTATTAGTTGCATGTAAAAAATCAATAGTTTTAAATACTGGAATCGAAGCGTAAAAAACGTCCCGATCGATTGGTGCAAACATTTTGGAAATCAATCGTGGAATGACTTAGTTATTAACGTTCAAAACCTATATATTTTTCGTGACGCTCCAAATTTTCGCAATTCGAACGTGTACCCCAGTATTGAAAACACAGACGTAGTCCTACGTCAAAAAAACCTCGAAAATGTTCAATATTTCTAATTGAATTTAGATCTTTCATTGCTATTCTTCTTTATTTGAGATGTTATTTAATACTACTATTACTTGGCATCTTCGCGTAACATTTAAGAGATATATTTTTATTATATGTACAAATATGTTTCACCTTCCATCGGGATTCGAACCAGCATTTCTCACGACTGAACGCTGAATGCTGGTTGCTTTAACGCTCTGAGCTAAGAGAGCAATAGAATTACAAAGGACAACTGCATAATATTAAGGAAGCATACTCTATGCTCTCTTTGTCGTTCTAGAAAAACATGTATCATGCAGCTATTTTTAGATTTTTCTTGCTAAACACGTCGTAGAGACACTGATACCCGAACTTTTTATCAGTGCAAACCTCAACCCGATACGAGCTACAAATGAAAGCATACACACCGACGATCATTGCATAACAAGCCGACACATTTTGGTACCCGGACCAGATTTAAATTGGATAAAAAAATAATACGATATGTGAATGAAGATTCCTCGTTGGAAATAAAAGCTCAGCCTTCTGAAAATCATCAAAAGTAAAAAATAAACCGTGGCTCTCGATAATGTAACGTTTTCATTAAAAAAATGGACTTTTTTCGGATGGTGATGAACAAAGCTAAGACAGATAATTGCTTTTGATGTATTTCCCATAGAAGGTAATTATTTAAGCTTACTTGCAAAAAAATTCTACGGCCTTACGAGCGGCCTTCCGGCAGTTAACCGAAACTCTCGCGATGGTGGACGAAAACATGCGCGTAGGCATGTTTTTGAGTTCTTTCATTGTTTTATTTATCAATTCCTCCTCAGTTTTCGGGACAAAATTGTTGGAGTAGATCTTACGCTTCAGGTTAGCCCAGAAATTCTCGATGGGACGCAGGCGGGGAAAGTTGGGCGGGTTCGCCGACTTGGGTACCACATCGATATTCAGCCGCTCCATCTCCTCCAACGATCGCTTCGAGTAGTGGGCCGACACCAGATCCGGCCAGAACACCGCATCTTCGCCCTTATGGTATTTCTTGATGAACGACGCAACTTCCGGCAGGCATTTCGTACTATAAATTTCCCCGTTCACGGCCAGTCCGGAGCGAAAGAAGAGCGGCTTTGACATCCCCTTCTCGCTGAATGTCAGCCACAGCAGCACCTCTTGGCCAAGCGCTCGCAGCGATGTAGCCGCTTTTCCCTCGGTCTTATTCTTCAGCATACTTTGGAGCTTCTTGTCGCGCAGGGTCGTCGGCCGTCCGGAACCGGGCTTTCTTTCGATGCTCTGATTGTTGTCTTATAGTGCCAAAATGTTGTACATGCTGGAACGGGTGTATCCGGCGTCCACAAAGTGCCGCACGACGTCCGTTTTCGACGCGGCGGGGTGCCGTTCTTTGAACGCGCACACTTCTGAACGGAGTTGCTTCACTGTTTTTGCCATCACGGTTAGAGTTCGACTGATAGAGCTGTCAAATTTTGTCTGCAGTCTCATGGGTTACTATGATTGATGCTGCATGGGTAGTTTGGTCAGTGCGGGTGAAGGTAAACCCGTGAAAAATCGGCAGTTTTTGTCCATTTTTTTTTAATGCAAACGTTAGCTATATATTTTCTCGTAATTTTAAGAACCAAACCTGCTGCTGCAAATTCCAAAGTTTAGAAGAATTAAGATGACAATTCTGGATCTGAGAGGCAGGCTTATTTGTTTTTCATTTTCAAGGTCAAGTTTGAAAATGGCATTCAGATGATACTGCACCAATGCTACTTTTTAACTGGCAATGAAGCATTTATTGAGATTATGCAATAATGCATAATTGAATGCGTATTTAATGTTATGTTGTTTTAGATGTATAGTAATGCATCATCACATTTTTAATGTAAACGTAATGCTACATAACATGAGAGTTGTTGAAAAAATGTAAGATGGCATTACTTTTGCTGATAGTCGGTCGAATTAGTGTTATGATTCAATGCTTCTGGTTACTTGGGATTCCAGGTAAATCCAAACATAAACTTAGTTTATTCTGGCCGCAAAAATAAACTTGTTTTATTTGAAATATATTCTATGTTTAAAATCAAGTGACATCGATGTTTATTTTAAACATATTAAATATAAGGACAAACGTACAAATTTTGGATTTTAATGGTTGCGTTCTAAATTTAGTTTATTCTTTGAATCTTGGTTAACTTAATTCTGGATTTGGCTTGAATGCTAACAGATTCCAGGTTCAAGGAGTTTGCTCAGAGTTCCACTACTGAAATCGAGCAAATAACCTACCAATTAACTTGACGATCGGCTCATGTTGTTCAAGCGTCGTAACTTTGCCTCGGCCTCAAGTTCTGGAAAGGGAAGTACACGCTCAAATTCACCTACTCAATGAATGTATTTTTGAAATTACAATGCCTCTAATTTGAATCAAAAACTGTTATTTTTCTTCGAAACAGCCTTTCTATTTACTTTTAAAAATTCTGATGTTTCAAGTTGAGCATCGATATTTTTAATTAAAATGGACGAAATTTTGAAATGTTTGGATTTACCTGGAATATGTTTGTTATTACGGTATTTTTTTGTGCGTGAAGAAGCTATTTTGGGTATATTTCCAAAACATTGATTATTTCCAAATAAACACATGTGTTCGATGGGAAATTATGATATTTGGGCCATTTTTAATGAAAAAATCTGCACGAAATTAAATACCCTAGCATTAGAGATTTTTAAACTTAATTTTTTTAAACTTAAAAAAACATTTGTGGTTTTTGTGATTCTCCATCAGAAACATGTTGTGTTTTTAATTGTACATGTAGTGATTTACTCAATTTACTCTTTTTACTCTTTTTACTCTTTTTACTCTTTACTCTTGAACATCAGGACAACCGTATAAATTGGTATAATGAATTTTGGGAACGCAGTATTGAAACATTTATGAATACCCGTTAGAATGTATATCTGAAAAGCATACATACTTGAGTTAAAGAACCATCGTTTGGGTATTTAAATGCGTTGTCATATTACAAAGAGGATCAGTTGATAATCATTTGTGATTTAAAGTACTATTAGAATGTCTGTAAGATTTCCATAGTGTTGTAAACCATTTCCTGGCACACAGTGCTCAAAAAACGTCTCTAAACTTACCGAAAAAAAGATCGATGATCGAACTGAACTCAATGGGGTGCAAAGCTAGTTTAGACACGTCTATGTCAATTTGTGATTTGTGTCGATTATTCAACAATGTCAACATTAACATCTATAACGATGCACAACTAGTTGAAGAACCACAACCATCTGGATCAAGGAAATATCTGGAAGAGGTACTGTCAGTTACATCAATAGGATCAGCCGCGTCTCAGGAAAGCGTTACACCATATTTCTCCAGTCTACATAACGTTGAATTATTTAACGCTGGAATAGCTGGTATTAACGTTTCAACAGTTTCTATAAGGAAGTTGAAAAGTTCAGCTTACCCCCGAAAGAAATACATGGCAATTAAAGAAGGATTACGTAAACATATTTTTGGTTTCGCTTCATACGGGGACCAGAATCAACTGAAGCAAAACGCTTCAGATTTCAACGATTTGATCTCAAGATTTCAGGAAAAAATTAACGATTCAGAGTGTACGAGAGATGACAAATTATGGATTTTGTCACTGTTGCCAAAATCATGGAGCATTCAGAATGTATTGAAGTATTTTGACGTACCTTTATATCTGGTGAAGCAAGCCCGGGACTTCACTGTAGAGAAACGGAATTCTTCCAACTCTGAATGATAGGATTGGTCACGGTTTGGACTTGGAGGTAAAGAACGAAATTCAACAGTTCATTGACAGTGATTTTATAAGCAGAGCCATGCCAGGGCAAAATGATATTGTTTCTGTCAAGAAAAATGGTAAGTGACAACACGTTCAAAAACTATTACTTCTTTGTTCATTACGAGAAGCATACATAAGTTTCAATGAGAATAGTAGAAATATTGTGGGCTTCAGCTCCTTCGCCGCATTACGCCCACATCATTGTAAATTACTTCAAAGTTCTGGTTCACATAACATTTGCGTTTGTGCCATTCATGAGAACATTGGATACATGCCCTGAAAATTCGTTCAATACTGACTCAAACCTATACATGGATAAAACATTTTCAATGATTTACGGACCATTTAGGTTATATTCTGAGGATCAATATTGCAAGTTTAAGGAACTCCATTGAACCATTTATAGATCATTTATAATATGCTTATGGGTAATAACGGTACATTTTTGACTTTTTATTTCTAAATTTTGTATGAATAATTGATCCCACCGATAAATTTTAATATTTTTTCCATTTTTTTTTATGGATATTGGCAAGAGTTTTATGGGTCATGAATGCGGAACTATTTTAATTGTTGAACGGATCGTTTAATAATTTTTATATGCAAAAGTATGTTTGCCTTTTATATACACTTTTAATGAAATTTTCTGTTGCTTTTCTTATAGGAATTTTTTTTCTCAGATGCAACTATTCCAAACATTGTTCGATTGTTGGATAGCATCGATCAGTTTATAAAAGGGGACATTATGCACCCTATTCCCCTGCATCGAAAGGCTTTGAAACAAATTTTTATTTTTATAACTCGTTTGAAAGCAAAAATGGTAACTGCTTCGAATCAGTTAAACTTTTGGGAAAAGGACCTAATTTAAAATTGTTTAAGCATAGTTGTTAAAAAGTTGCCTCGCTGTAATGGATACATTTATTATTTAAAAACTCAAAATAAGTGTGTTTTCTAGTTGTATGGTAATTTATGTTACTTCGGCTGGAGGAATATTTGAATACAAATAAGACAGTAAGAATTATTGGAAAATATTACTGGAAGCACTGCCGACCATGCACCCGAACATGTTACTATCTGTACGGCCAGATGATTTCGATGAGTAGAAGCACTTGTTTAGTTTATCTTCAGATTTCCTTCCGACTGGTCGTGCGCGGTGAAATGCTAAGGATATTTTCGGTGTAGTTCATTATCCTAACCGTTGGAATGAAGAAAGCGAAGAACTCGATATCAAACTCGAGTGTTTTGTTGGATTACGATGAGTACGAGTTGAAAGGCTATAGTCAAACATAGACTCGGTGTGAATACTTCTAGGAAGGCCCTTACGCGGTCGATAGAATAGAGCTTCGGCGACATCGATAAGTGCGTTCAAGTGTGTACACACGGAAAATTCGACCGGCGGGTTTTTGTTTACCAACGGTAACGGTCACTGGTGCGTGAAAAATATGTTCAATCAATAAGGGCCACCGGCACTACATAATTAATGGGCCAACGGCTTTGTTGAGAATTATTAGTCGGATGTGATGAATTTCCCAAAAATTGATGTAATGGATTAATTCCCTGTGTGCGGCTACCCGTGAGACGGAATCGATAAAGTTCAAAGAGAGTTTGTCGAAGGCAGAGTGTGACTGGTTTGGGAGGCATACTACATTGGCCTACAGTAACTGGTGAACTATAACGTTATAACGTGGTGGTTTGGTTTGGTTTCGTAGAAATATCGGAACGTGTCTGGATTAGAGAAATTTTCCTGCTGAACTCTGTGATCCATTGGATTAACAAGCGGTAAGTTCATCTCAAAGTCACGTAAACACAGTGCGAGACGATCACATTCGAGCAAAGTTTTATGTCTGATGTGTGGCCTATATTGTACAATTTAAATTTAGTAACGCAGGACTAGTCGAAGATGCTAAACTGTTAGTAGAGTGTTTCGTAACTTTGTGTTGTGATGATGTGTTTCGTATGGCGCTTTTGACCTGTGATTTTGCTAAATACTCAACGTAACATGTGGTTTGCCTCCGGCCATAGAGACCAGACAGGGTGGAGACGTACGGGTTTCGAACATCTCTCAAGGGAAGCGCGTTTTCTTCCACGCGGTGATATATTGCGTAGCTGAACCGAAAATCTTTGCTTTTCGATATTGATAAATTGCACGCTCGTTAATCTCCCGTTGTGAATTCTTTCGAAACCACAGAGCGAGCTGCACATTTTGCTAATTGATGGACTTGAAATTAGACAATTATTATCAACAATAACTTTGTCTGGGAGACGAAATTGAAGGTGGTGGACTATGTGGAGAATAACATTCATTTACATTTTGAAGTTTTGGTGTGGTAATTAAAATAGAGGGGTGTGACTGAGATGCTGTGTTTAATGTTCTGTAATACAGTAGTGTCGTGGACAAAAACCAAACACAGTTGTTCTTGACAGTTGACTTTGAGAATTGCTACACTTTGTTTCTATTCCTTGCTTACTTTTACGTATTGAAAGTTTATGTAAAGCTTCTCTTGTAGACTTTTAATTTATGTTCAAACTATATATATATATATATATATATATATATATATATATATATATATATATATATATATATATATATATATATATATATATATATATATATATATATATATATATATATATATATATATATATATATATATATATATATATATATATATATATATATATATATATATATATATATATATATATATATATATATATATATATATATATATATATATATATAAAAATCATATGAAATGAGAATAGAAACATAATGAGTTCATAAACGTTCTTAGTAAGTTTTCATCATTTAAACAAAAATCAAGAAATATTATTTTTTGTTTTTTAATAATCATTTATTTGTACAGGCTCAATCGAATCAACTTTACAGAGCCAAGTTTTCACATTTTTATACATCATTTATCTTAAAACTAAAGTAAGAAGGATAGAACCGATTACTCGAGGTTAATAGGAATTACAAATTACGGATGGGAAGATGGGTGGGAATTTAAAGTCTGGTTTACATAACACATTAATTTAAAATTCTAAATTGTCTTAACACTTATAACTGTACAATGTATGGATTTCTTTTGACTTGATCATTTTTTGAAAAAGAAAAAAAAAACACACATACTCAGATAAAAAAAAAACTTATAGTAAACATACAGGTTAAACTAACTACAATCTAAGGCTAATGTTAGCCAAAAACACATAAATTAATTTCATGTACTCCAAATCACGCAAAGCCAAAATATCTCGAATTGGCACATTGGGTTGTCTACCTCGAGCCCGAAGGGAATCATAAAGCTCCGATCTGACTCCACGATGCTCAACACAAGATCAAATACCGTGATCTGCATCCTGATAGCCTTGTCCACACTCACAGAGATTGCTGTCGCTCATCCCAACCCGGTATACATGAGCGTTCAAAGAATAATTATTGGACATGAGGCGAGACATGACACGAATGAAGTCTCGACCCACATTCATCTCCCAAAACCAAGATTTCTTCGACACCTTTGGGATGATAGAATGTTGCCATCGCCCCAAATCTCCTTTACTCCATTTATACTGCCAGCTGACGAGTGACTGTTGACGAAAAATAGGAAAAAATTCGTTGAAGGCGATTTGTCGATCATAAATATCGCCTACCCCGCAGTGGGATGGCAATGGTAACGTCCCTATTCAATTTTCAACCTACCGTACACTGACGGAACTTTCAACACTTAGTCTTCATATCTTTCATTCTAGCAAACATTACTGTCCACTCTTGGTGCTTCATGGCGATGGTTCATGGCAATGGTTCAAATTTATATATCTTTGAAAAATATATATTTTGTAATATTTAGTTTTTTTTGACCACCCTATCTTAAAAATGGGTCACCCTAATGACAAAATGCAAAATTCGAATAAATGTTTTTCGAAAAGGAACAAACCTACCAAATATTGTGAAATTTTAAAATCCACTTTATCTTTTTGGTATGAAATTGCTGAATTATCAAATTTTACGGATGTTCCGGAAATTTCGGAAGACCATGCAATGGTCACTCGGAGCAATTAATTTATCACCACACCACTCCTCTTATTTGATGCACAAATGGTTTTGAGAAAAATCGTATTGCTTTAGGAAGATGAATTTACCATTTTATCGGATGTTTCAGATATTTCAGGGGACCATAAAGAGGCCATATCTCGCTAGTGTGACCTAATACGACAATTTAAATAGCATATTTGCAATCAGCGGCCCAAAATTACTAGGAAACACGTAACTTGGCAATACAATCCATTCGAACGAGTCATTTGTAGTTCCTTATCCCGCTCCGTAATCAAGTGGCACTCTAGCTGGCGCAAGTCTTCTTTGATGATTCTTCGCATGGATTATTCAGAAATGTTGACATCCTTGGGAAGTTTCCTGATAGAATGTAGCGGGTTGCGAGAAATCTTTCCTTCAATTTAATCACGTTTGACGTACGTGTAAACCGCGGATTTCCACTTCCCGGTTTTCGCTACTTAGAATCATCATGTAGAGACTTTTTGATGCGATACACTGTGGCCATATGACATTCTACTACCTTGGCAATCTCCTTTGGCGTCTTCTGGGCGAGCAACAAACTACTTATCATTTCTTTGGCGTCCATTTTCACAAAATTGCAATAAAACAATTCCAATGTTCTGATGCTGATCTAGAAAGTAAACATAAAAAAATACACTATCACAAATAAGTTAGTAGTTACACAAATTGATCCAATTTTAAAGTTTAAACATTTTCGCGTTTAGGGAAAAGTAATTAAATGAAAAAATAAACAACCAAGGTGGATTCGAACCATGAATGTTTCGGTCGCTATGATTGTGTCTTTACTCCCTGAAGGCTAAGAGCATATAAGAACCACTCATTATACAGAAACGTGTTTTCTGCCATTCTTCTTGTTAGATGGGGTCATAGGGACGTCATGATCGATGGATGAAATAAAAAGCTGGCCAGTAGAAATATGAAATAGAACACGTGAAAAAAAGGCAAAAAACTCAGAACATCGTAGCTTGGATCATCTGTCTAACAATCTCTGCTTTGTTTACTATTGGACCATGATAAATTTCCGTCTTACATTCGATGTTATGATTTTGAGTTTGCTTGTACGTCTTGTAAGTTATTTTAGCTTTTTCATCCAGCAAGCATCGTAGTGCCTACAAATGCATTTTTTTTACGATTCTACAATTATTGCTATTTTTTGTTTTTATAAACACATAATCATAAAAAAATTGAAAAAAAGTTTTAAAAAATCTTGAAAAGTTCTGACATCATTTTCATATCATTATTTACCCCAAACCTCTCCCACAAATAATTTTTCATTTTTCAAATAAAAATAACCAAGCCCGCAAATTATAATCATCCTTTCCTTGTAGATCCATCCTCTTTAATTACTTATCTTTTCAAGAGCAATAAGATGTAGTGAGCTGTGTTGTCAAGCTTTGATAGCGTTATCAGTTGTTTTGCAGAAGCCTTGACAAAAGCACCGTATGCATTCGCCATTGTGGCCCACTCCGTAAAAAAGGAATACAGCAGATCTGGAATCTACAAGATCACCGTCTTGCCGAACGAAGGAAAGAGTATCGAGATAAAGCTTTGTTCCGACCGTCTGATGGTTGCGCGACCGGAAAGTCCAGCAGAATCTGGAGCGCAAAATCAAGAAAAAAGTGTCGAACCAGACAAACCGCCAAAAAGTTCATTGACATCGTCATGCGGAAGCGCAGGTCTATGCTAGCCGTCTCGGAGTAGCACGCTACAGCTACCGCCAGTAGCCGTGGCTGAAGACAATGGTTAAGGAGATTTTCGTAATGAACGATGCACGATGAGATATATTCACGTTACCTACTAAACCCCAACTAAAACTAAACTAACCAACCAAACCATAAAACCAATCAGCTTCACCAGCAAGTAGCAGCAGCGTCGAAGAAGGTTGGCAAAGCTCAGAATGAATTGCCAAAGATAACCACAAAAAGCAGAAGCGTTCGGGAGATGTAAACGTGGAAACGGGTGTTGAAACAAATCAATCGGCGGACGACCTACATGTCGCGGTAAATTCAAACCACCGCAAAACTGCTGTTGCCGGAAGAGCTAACCAAACAAGCCGTTCCCGAGCAAACCAATACCGTGACCAAGAAAATTAAAATGTGCTGTGCTTTGGGGTGGTTTGTCCCAAAAATTTCGTTCTTGTGCCGAAGCCGTGATGTTTTCGACAATTCTGGGTAAATTTGCGATGTGGGCGAATTTGCTTTTAAGGCTTCAACTGATAATTGCTTGTACCAATCCATAAATGTCACCTCTTTTCTAATACTGGCCTTTAATAATACTAACATACTTTACACATTGCTACGTAGTACTACGTCACCTTTGCGTACAACCCCGTTGGGCTGTCCGTTGTAGTTTTTTAACATGGTCAATTACGAGAAGCAGCTTATCTGCAAAGCAAAGAAGGAATTGAAGGATATCCCAACATTGTTCTTTTCTACGGCTATGACCAAGGTCCAGGCTAACTGTCGTTAGGCTGCTAGTCAAGATGTCGAAGCAATTTTGTAATATGATGAAGAGATATATGTAAGATGTTTGAAAACTTAGGTCATGGATTCAGTTTCCACAGGTTTTATTTTGAGCTTTTCGAAAACTGTTTTCTATTTTATGCAGATGTTAAATATTAAGTTCATATCAACAGATTCTTAAGAAAGATTTTATGTCCCTCGATACAAATATACAGATTCTTTGAGGAACCGATACAGAAGTAAATGTGGCAATCATGTTCTCTCGGCCTTACGGCAGTCTTTTGCTTTACAGATTACTTTTCCTTCTCGTCAATATGTCATCAACGGATCGACGCATAAAGTCACTAATGTACCAGGCAAAAAAGCTTGTTTTTAATTTACGTAAAATAAATCGATTATTAGAAAGAAGAAACCGATGGTTAATAAGTGCCCGGAAGGTTGAAATATCTCATTACAATTTGGAATGATTTTAATGCCGTCCAAAATGAATTACATTGGACCAAACTCACATTGAAGCACGTTTGACGGACCATATTGCTTTTGATACGTCTTACTTCGAGGTCCCTCTTATCGATAAATTAGACACCTACTAAATACCAAACACCCACCTCAGATAACTCGTCAAGTTCTCAATAACATCCATAACCCTTCTCTGCAACGTTCCACGTCCGGTTGTCAGACATTAAACTGCTTGTGTTTGACGGTATCTTGACCGATGAGTCAATTTTCATAACCACTTCATCTCCTTGGTTGATTCGTAACAGAATTCGTTCAACATATAAAAGTTCTTATTGGAGAAGGTTCGGCTTGTGTAAATCAGTATGCGACAGTACAGCGCCTTCTAGCCTTTGTCAACTCTGTACTTGGACTACCCTGACGGGAAGATACACACTCAATGAAATTTTTGATCCAGTTGCTGCAAATTTTGCCATGGCCGCATACTTGCAAGGCGATAGTCCGCAACAGCGCGTTGTTTTTAGAGTATCAATATGAATGCAACTTTGAAAACCCTTGAGTTGCAATTTGTAACGTACGGCACATCTTGTGTCCTATTCATCACCACACGTGTACTAAAACAACTGGCAGATAAGCAAAAAACCAACAATTAATAGGAATCTAACGATTTAAAATTGTTTGTCTACTGGAAGCCCAATTGGCCCGAAGTTTACCTTGCACCTTGCACCTTGCAATACATTCTTGCGCTTTTCGGCACTAGATTCTTTGTTTTTGTTTTGATTCACTGCGTTATTTTGACAGTATATTTCAGGGGTTGTTCGTTGTGAGTTATGATTATAGGGATGCTTCATTAAACTTGGGACCAAGCTTCGGACCGATTTGCTGATACTTCCTGAGAAAAAAAAACTATATCATTTTCTTCTTGACTATCCAGCCCCTGAAAATACATTCCCCGATGCTGCTATACGACATTGATCGCGATCACTGCATCATAACTCTTGGATTATACTAGGAACCTCTAACATACCGTTTACGACACAAGGTTCAACTTCCACACGCACAACACGATGACACCTTCAAGGAAAAAAAAAACTCTGTTTCATTCAGCATCCGATCCATTTGAACTAGTCGGTCCAGTGTTTACCACGACTTACTTAAACTGTTTATGCAATCTCTTTGGTTGCTTCAAGAAAATAAAACATGACTAAGTTAGTTTGTTCCAATACTAACATCGTTAAGATCTATTTCGGATTTAAATTAACGGATTTGAAAACGGTTCACAAAAGTGCACACTATTCCTCATATAAAAAAAAAAAAACGAACTATTCGTCGTGGTTTCGAAGGAATCCTCGAACTTTTTCCTTAGTACGACCCATCAAGCGGCGAACAACGGTCTCGGCCACTGGTGATTTTATCCCACCAATTTTTCATCTGAGCTGCTGCTTTTCATAACTGATCCTTTACCTTCAGTTTTCTCTTCATAATTGCGCATTAGTTTTCAATAGGCATGAATTGGGAACAATTGGGCGGATCGAGGGTTTCCGGAATAAACTGCTCTCCGTTGTCATTGTACCATTGTTGTACTTCCTGGCTCTAGTGACAACTCGCAAGATTCGGCCAAAATGTAACCGGACCATCATGTGACTGGATGAAGGGCAAAATTTGCTTCTGGAGAAATTCGGTGTTGTATAAATCCGAGTTCATCATTTTCTCAAAGACAAATCCCTTTGTCTTCTGGCTGCAGGTGCAAATTTCTTGCCAAATCATATATTTGCATGTGAATTTATCCACAAAATCGAATTTAAATCTGACAAGGACACCTCCTTGAGCCTTTGCCTTGTAAAATTTTGGTTCTGGAAGTTGACCAAACTCGGCCTTTACAGATGTTTCATCATCCATAAGTATGCATCCACCGGGCTTGGTTAACAGGTTGTCAACCGGTTTCGAGTACGGGTTCTAGCTACGGTATTCTGCTTGAGTGATAGATTGGGTTGCCTACTGGCGTGGTGTGCCTGTAAGCCTTCGCAATAGCGAATTTGCTGGACTGTAGTACACTTTGGCCAGCTTGGACGCGGACCACGATGGATTTTCCGGGTGACTGGGCACAATTTTTTTTTCTACGCTCCTCTTGCATGGTGGCTGTCTCCAAAACGAGAGCGTTTTATGAAGTGAAAAAATACACTGTTATTGTTATTGTTATGGTCAACCAATGGCTGTCCAAAGCTTCCGAAAACGTCAACAAGGAGCGCTGTAATAAGCAAAAGAGTTTGTTCCATCACTGGGTGGGCCATTCCTCTGCATGCCTTGGAGCTGGGATAAGAAACTTATATTTTCACTCAAGCAACCTTTTAGTGAAACACCCAACTGTTTCTTCTTAACGAGCTACGTATTGGTCGCCTGGTCGATTCTACGACCATACTCAGTTGGCTCAAATGCAGTACCTGGATAACGTTTTTGGTGATCCATGCCTCTGAGATACAGCTGACCACTAAAAACTGCACATGGAATCACGTCACAAGACAAGAAAATGCTACAGACATACTATTTCAGGTAATGACTGTAGACTCTCTTCTACGTATTACTCTCTGGCGGAACGGATCAACTTGGCTTCATCTAGAACTTTTTCCGTGGCCCATACAACGACAAGACGAGCTTTAAAGTTATACAACTATTCGAGAAGCCCATAAAACACATTTATCGATACATTTGTTATGAAATTTTCCAACTACTACAATTTCATGTCCTACTGTAAGCGTTTTCTCAGAAACTGTAGTATTAAACACGCACATATGTTTGTGCAGAGATGAAACATTCTTTCGTTAAGCAGAAATGAAGGCATCAGAATCACCTCATCTCATTCAAACAGCAGCAAACTTTCACCGTTGAATTGATTCGACTTAATGAAAGACGACCGTTTTCTTCTAGATTCAAATTCCGATGATTCTATCCGTTTCTACCAAAAGATCAAAAGATACCAAACGATACTTGCATCGGTGGTCGTTTGTCCAAAGCACAACAGTCATTCGACAGCAAATATAGGATTCTCAGTATTTTAATTTATTATTTTTTCAATTCAGCTGTATGTAATATACAAGAAAAATATCAGTTGTTAAATTTGAGCGTAGGAATGCCTGGTATTTCAGTGAACTGAAAACGAAATATTTCGTTCTGATGTTATGGTAAACTAATATAGGTTTTCATCTCTGCTTCCGCATTTGCTGAAATCTCAATAACTGCACCAAAAACCCGGCGTAAATAAATCAATAAAACCGGGTCTATTTATAACGTCAGATAATTTAATTACAAATTAATCCTTTTTCGTTATTCCATCAAGACATTAAACTTTTATTAACGTTCAAATCAATTAAACGCGCCCCATGCGTCCGGCTGCCTAAATATCATTCACTTGGCACTCGTGAACGGATCCGAGCTGGATAAATGACTGACTGACTGACTGACTGACTGGCTTACCAGTTTCAGTGGATGGGTAGTAATGTGAGAAAAATATACCAGAACCAGACATGCCACTCAAACTCGAGCACAATCCAGACGCATTAGTAATAGATGACAGAAGATGAACGACCGGTAGCCGAGACCGTTTAGTTTTGGCGATTCGTATCAATGACACTATCAATGGTAAACATCAATAATACCCATTTGTAAGTAAAAACGTTTCCTGCACGTGGTCATTGTTTGTACATGTAACTTGTGTTCAATGGATGTTGAATTCCTGTAGTATAAAAGGTCTCCATATAACTAACCAGCTTCAATGGAAACGCATGGTATTTCTGTTTTTCACTTTGGAATCATCCATTAATTATGTCACGCAAAAAAGTTACTTTTTATACCCCTTTGTCACGTTTTTTGTATGGACCTTCAAGTTTTTTTTTGTATGGAATGTCACGTTTTCCCAAACCCCACCTTCCTCCTTACTGCGTAACACAATTAATGGACTCTCCCTCATTACAATTTTGTTTGACTATGGACGCACTGATCAGTTTTCCATCGCGTGCGTAAGCTGATTTTCGGTAGGTAACTAGTTTATCATAAACCCTGGCGTTATATACACAAAATCAGCAGAATAGGTTACAGGCAAGTCGAAAAATTGGATGATATGTGGATGCATGAGACCCCCTATCGTTCTATCGTTCTGACTGTAATAAGAGTGCCAAAAAATGTCATAATTGGAACAACGATCATCTGTCAGTTCCATACTCATCCTCCAAAGAGACCAGTCAGATAACACCATCGGGACACCACTCTCCTTATACTTAGGCACATTAGTTAGGCATAACGGATGTGTCCTTGTCAATAACAAATAACAACAAATGTATTACGAACTACGAGCATGTCAGTCATAAAGTCATAAAAAAAAGCTTAGTTAGAAATGTGATGGAAAAGTGAGTTGGCATCCTAGTTAATTGTGGATTATTTAACCTCATATGTGCCATTGTATTTTTTTCGGTTTTATTATATTAAGGCTTAGAGCCTTTTTCATAAGTTCTACTTGAACTGAAGATAATTGAAATGCTGAAACGATCAAAAAGGCGATTAACCTGTAGTTTTTCTTGACAAAATTACAGGAAGTATACACGCTGAATTACAATAAGGTACACACTACCAACATTTCATTTTTTTGCAAGTGTTCTTTAAAACATTTAATTTTTTTTGCAAGTGTTCTTTAATACATAAAAATGAGCTGAAAAAGACAAGAAACTTAATTCAATCACACACACTTATCGTAGATTATCGAATGTTTAGGTTTCGGGCGACATAATTTTACATGAGATCTTTGTTTACGTTCCTAGATTTGCCTGAAACACGACACAATCATTTAAATAATAATAATAATAATGATCATATTTTTGACTCAGTATCAGACAAGAATGAAAACTGCAAGTAATTTTATGTCACATATGTCAGATTAGTACAAAAGAAAGTTTAAAAATACTGGAACATGATTGTGTAGTAAAATTTTATCAAACACTGAACAAACATAGGGGAGGATATACTTTTTTTACATACTTTATGAAATGTAAGGATGCATGTAGAATGAGAATCAATCGAAATTCGTGTTGCATGTTCCTCTTTGCGTTATTTTTCTATTATGAATTTTGTCTCATAACACTGGGCTTCAAATGGTGAGTTGACAACTTTGAAGGAGGGTGCAACCGACCTCTGGTCCTCACAAGTTCCTACCTCACGCCTCTACGAGTCATATGAGTGAGTGGCATCCTTACTGTTGGTTTAAATCGGTGCCAAAATTTAAATAACTGTAATGTGTATTTGAGTACAGAGAATAAATCGGGAACATAGTTAAATATCATATTCGCTGCCGACGTCAATTGAATTCAGCACACCGTTTACCAAAACGGATCCCGCTGCAAACTCAACCATTTTATCCAACATCCCAGTGATTTCTCGTGGGAGTGCAGAGGTGTTCTCGACTTCCAATAAAGCGACTATCACGTCAACATATTCCTACCCATTCCCTACTTGACCTGTATTCGGGCGAAGCCGGCGCCGGTATTACCTTGGTTTGGGATCACCAGTTTTTACACATTGAGGATGTATGCTGGTCCCAAGCATCATCTTTTGGTTCTCTGTGTAATAACAGCTGATCTGGTAATAACGGAGTAGCAACCTCGGGTGGTCAATCATGCTCATGCTCATGCTATAAATTCTGAATTATAACACTCAATTGATTTCAAATCAGGTTCGGTCCCATCTTGCAATATTTGAATTCGTGATACCTGATTACTACTTTGCTCAAAAGTATATTGTTGGTACTCTTACATGTATGGCGTGAAAGCACAAGTAACACCGAGGCATACTATGTAAATGACCAAATCTCTCAGTCATTTAGTATGCATTAATAAAACTATTTCTCTCGCCATATACCAATTAGAGTTTGAGCATTACATTCTCTAACACATTTTTGAACAAAACATGCGCTGCAAGATAATTTTTCGAAATTTAGTTTGTGAAATGACTAACCGGCAATACTTATACTTAATGACTCATCTTATCTTTATAAAAAAAAATCTGAAACAGCAGTCCGCTTGTTCGCTTGTACATTTATCAGATTCTTGTTTGCTTTGTTACATCGATATGTTGACGTCGGGTTTTGCATCTTTTTTATCCTTTTCGTTCATTTCAAGACATTTACGGAGCCGATAGTATATTAATTTATTGTTTAGTCGTAACGTGTCACAATAACAACTTTTCCAGCTCATATTGAAATAAGCAAGCAAAACAGGTTTTTGTTACCTGGACAGGTATAGGCATTCTTTCATTTCAAAGAATAAATAAACGCCTGTTTGTTGTTTGTATTTTCAAAGCTCATTCATTTATAATCTGCGTGGACTGCATTTTTTTTACAGCGCTAATGGTCGGTTCTTAAGTGTTTTGACAGCAGGTTGCTAAGCAAGCTCTCTTTTTTAGTGGTGAAAGTGTTTTGCGATTCATTAAGACTTTAAAATTCTGTGACAGATGGAGGCTGAAAAAAAAACAAATTAATTTTTTGATACCCATAATAAATTTTTTGGCTAAATCTACCGTATGCAGTGTCCTCCAACGTTTCCGGAAAACTATTGTGCAGAAGAATCACAGTAAGTGGCGTAGGGGAACTTACGATCGGCAACTGCATTGGAAGGTCTTGAGAACAATTAGAGCAAACCCAGGACTGTATGATGGTGACATTGCCATAAAGTACAATTACAAGAAAAGCACTGTCAAGAGGATTCGTCTACGCAAAAGGTTAAGGTTCTAATAGTGTCAGCAAGCAGTCAGACCAGACAGTGAAACATAAACAAATGGCCACAACACGTGCTTGGAAGTTATATATGGACGGCAAAACGTATGTAAAGATGAACTCTTTGGGCAGTTTCCCGGCATCTGAACTGGAAAAGTGACTTGGGGAGCTGCAGTGATGATGAGATGGTGGAATAAAATGACCGCTCAAGTTGACAAAAGTCAAGAAGAAAAAGAGAAGTAAAGATTGGACTCGGAAAAATGCGACACTTTGTTTTGGGTGTAACTTTTTATCTCGTGGGTAAAAATTAATGAAATTTTGGGTAATACTACTTCAGAGTGTTATGTTTATGTGTGCACAATCGCGATTTGTCAAGTAGTTTTCAAGATGCATTCGAAACAAGAAGAGCTACGCCAGCAAATCTTGGGCGCGGTGATCGATAATCCTGGTCAGTCGCACAGATGGATCGGCAAAAGCCTTGGAATCCACCATTCCACCGTGTCCCGTGTCCCGAGACCATCGAGCGGCGCGCTGAAAGCGGCCAAAAACCGAAAACGGAATATCCAGAGAAGGCGCGGAAGATAAGGCAGTACTTTAAGAATAACCCGAACCTTTCCACTCGGGACGTGGCCAAAAAGGTCAATTCGTCGAAGTGGTTCGTCCAGCAGACCATGAAGCGGGCTGGGCTACGTGTTTTTAAGGTCAGGAAGGCGCCAAACCGGACTGACAAGCAAAACACGGTGGCCAAATTGCGTGCGCGGAAGCTGTACCGTGAGTGGCTGGTCAAGCCAGGCTGTCTCGTCATGGACGACGAGACATATATCAAGGCGGACACCAAACAAATCCCCGGCCTCGAGTTTTTGGTCGGTACATCCCACATGGAGGCTCCGAAAAAGTTCCGGAAGAGAAAGATGGATAAATTCGCGAAGAAGTACCTGTTGTGGCAGGCGATCTGTGAGTGCGGACGGTACAGCAAGCCGTTCGTTACAACCGGCACCATAAACGGGCAGATTTATCGAGAGAAATGCTTGCAGAAGCGTTTGCTGCCCTTCCTCCGCTCTCACCTTGGTCCCGCGCTGTTCTGGCCGGATCTCGCTTCGTGCCATTACGCCAAGCCTGTAATGGATTGGTACGAAGCGAAGGACGTTAATGTGGTCCCGAAAGGAGGCGAACCCGCCAAGTACACCAGAACTTCGTCCGATCGAAAAGTTTTGGGCGATAATGAAGAAGAAGTTGAAGAAAAGCGGAAAAACATTCAAAACCGATGAAGCTTTGAAGAAAAACTGGAAGAAATTGTGTAAGGAAGATGGACAAAGCCTCGCCCAAGATCTCATGAGCAGTGTTAAGAGAAATGTACGAGCATTCAGATTGGGGGAAGAAATTCATCAAATAAATTATGCCAAAACATGGCAAATATATAGTTATTTAATTCCTGAAAATTTGAGAAGTATCCGATTTAAAATGATTTTTTGGTGATCCTTTTTGGTTGTCTCATTTTTTCCGAGTCCAGTCTTTAGATGTTTCGATATGATCCTTAACTTGTTTGTCTGAAACATGTGTAGCTTGTCCTGCCAGGGAGGGGGCTACTAATTTAGTATCAGTATGACACGTTTGCCTATAACGTATTTCACAACCAAAGTTTGAAAATATGATGCATGATGAACTTATTGCGCTTAAATTGTTCTGAAATTTTGTCAGAGTGGCTTTTTTTTTAACAAGTTTATACATTTGTTCAGGCTCAATCAAATCAACTTTACATCTAAGAGTGTGATATTTGAACTCTTATATCTACAGTGTGAGTAGCTGAATTCCTTGATCTTACTTTTCCGTGTCAGTAATTTTGTTCAATTTTTTTTTCGTTTTATTTGTGTATGTTTGTTATTGACATTACAATGTCAAAACTTCGTCTACAACATTTCGCCAATGTACTCGGTTAACGGCTACTTGCCTCCAACCATGTTGACGACCTACACTCATCAGAGTTACTACTCCTGACCCGCCCACCTTGCTTACTTCTCTACACGTCTTTTTGTACCGCCCGAATAGTCTTAAATCCATCTCTGCACGATTAATGTCCGGCATTTTTGTGACATGCGCCACTCCTAAGCATGCGACGTTTGAAAACAACAAGCGCTTGCTGGTCCTCATCGAGCATTGTTTACGTCTTTAGCATGACTGTGCATCTTTTATGACTGCAAGTTCATCTTGGGTAAACGAATTCTTCGGCCATCCGAAGGTATCTCCGTCTATCGTATCGCTGCTTCCTAGGCGGGCCCTGTCACGTTCTGTCGCTCCTACTAGCATGTACTTTTATACTGACACATTCTTCGGCCACCGTTTCAAAGTTTCTGCCGACAACATCCATATCATCCGCAAAACAAACAAATTGACAGGAGCGTGTGAAAATTATACCTCGGCTGTTGAGAACGGCTCTTCTCATGACACGATCCAGCGCAATGTTGAGCAACAAACATAAAAGTCGTTGACCTTGTCGTAGTCCGCGACGTGATTCAAACGAGCTAGAATGTTCACCCGAAATCTATATATAGTTTTCCACACCGTCGATTGTAGTTTTTATAAGTCTTGTGAGCTTTCCAGGAAAGCCGTTTTCGTCCATTATTCTTTATAGCTGCGGTTAATATTTTTGTACGCTGCCTAAAAATCGATGAACAGGTGAAGCGTCAGATTCTTGTATATACGACATTTTTGGATGTTTCTCCGTACAATGAAGGTCTGGTCCGTTGTCAAATACCCATCGGTGAAAGTGGCCTGATAATTTCCCCATTTACTGTTGCTGATAGACGACGGAAGATCAGGGATAGCACTCTGCAGGCGGAATTTAGGTTTGTGATCGCTCGATAGTTCTCACATTCCAACTTGTCCTTCTTGTAGATGGGTCATATTACTCCTTATTTACACTTCTTCGGTAGCTGTTTGGTTTCCCAGATTCGGACTATTAGCCGATGCAGACAGATTTTCCGGGCTCATCTTGATGAGTACAGTTCCGAAACCATACTTGCCAGCCACCTTGTTCTTCTTGAGCTGGATTTTTGGATAGCATCTTTAACGTCTTCCAGCAAGAGAGCTGTTTCGTTGCCATCGTCCACCGATCTGATGTAGTCAGGCAATTTTTTTCCTAGAATATGTGGGTCTGCTGTTGCTACTTCCGTCTATATGGACGTGCCGTTCATGAATCAAAACGTGGTCGTTTGGCGATTCTGTCTGCTGCGGTGATCTCCAGGTGTACTTACACTGGAAGGTGCCCATGTTCTTGTCCACTGGTCCTCTGAACTTTCCAATAGTCGGTCTAAACTCCTTCTCCTGTTTTACACTGACCATTTAAGTCTCTTGTGGGCAGCGGTTTGCATGTATGTCTTTTTATCTGGTCCTCGGATAGAAAGTCGTGTTTCCTAGCGATCTTTCACCCTTCTTTTGGGAGTAAAAAGCATTTATTACAAAAAATTCACTGCTTGTTAAATTATTAAAAAAAAAAAGAAACTTCGGATACCAGTAATATATATAGGGTTACTGCCCCCATATTAATCTCATTGTTCCTATATTCATCCTGCGATGAATAAAACAATTGGGCAGTTGAAGGATCGGTTTTGTTTTCTAATAATGTTTGCTTACGTTAAATAACTACAACAAACATTACTAACTATCTCTGTCACGTGTATATCGTTTTATTTCAAGTAGGATGAATTGCAAAGTGATGAGATTTATATAGGTACATCTTCCCTATATACGATTGAAACGTACCTATTCTAATTTGGCTAGCATTTTACCAATGGTTTCTGTCGTTTTACACATCAACTCACACAAAATTCACTACCAAAACCGTTTTAGCAAAATAGGGTTCCTTGGATACTGATTCTGTTGAACCAACTTAGCTTGAACCATGCATGTACAAGCATAACAGCGTTACTTTTCGCAAAGCTGTAAGGTTTTTATCCTTGGTGTCCAAATATTTGACTTTCTTTTTATTCCAGTATAGCGACACATTCAGAAGCTGGCACTTTTTTTCGTTTGCAGGATGTTAACAATGCAGATGTTTTCTGCAAACTTTCCTTCCCGTCTTCGCTGTCACATTCTACAAAATGCAAAACATTGATGGTAGTTGATCGGGTCCATGTACCACCACACGCATCATCATGGAAAGAGAATGTTCATACTCAATTTCCCTTAGCATATGAATTGCGAAAATATGACAATATAAACGTAAAATATTTCCACACTCGTGAAGACAAATATGTACGTTGAGGAAGGCCATTATTCGTCGTATATGGTGCTGCCTTTGTTCATCTGTTTTTCCGACCTCAAGAGGAAAATCCATCGCTTGTGAAAAATGTGTAATACATGTATAGTATTACAATTTCTCTGAGCCTATAGGGGAGTAAAGGGTGTTTGGAATATATATTTAAAGCAAAAAAAAAATGTTAATGATCTATTCACAGAAGTGGTGCATGGTTTAACTTTGATCTAACTTATTGATGCTGACGCTGAGCTTGAAAGTTGTGTACTTAAAAGATAATGGAGCTGCACTATCTATGCTCCTTTGCACGAAGCAACGCTTAGCTAAACCAACGCAAACTTTAATTGGATTTATTTAAATATCAGTAGGAAGGCATATAGCCTTCTTAACTTTTGCTGCTCATGTCAGTCTCAAGTGTCTCTGGAATGGCAAAGCTGTTTGTTTTGTCGTTGTAACTTCTTCTCTTTACACTGGACTGTCGCCGTGGCTACTCACCCCCGTTTTATGCAAACCAGTAAGTGTCTGCTGAGATCACTTTTTTACTCATCAGCGTTTTAAAGCGCATCTGAATTGAGGGGTTGGGGTTTTTTTTTACTAAATCTGACGTAAATAGAATCAGCCATAAACGTTCGAAATGAAGTTCCATTTGGGATGTTATTATCAAACGGCAAAGAAAGAAGCATTGTCTGGTATCTTACTGGAACGGGAACAGTTTAACTTGGATCGTTACGCCCCCTTCGAGATAGCGGTTTTAAACACTCAGGTCTGTTTTACGCGACTTTATTGCCCGATTTCATTGCGTGTTTTCCCAACTGCTGTTAGATTTTACGCAATATAAAAAACCTAATTTGAATATATATAAAGGGCAGATTATCTAGGATCGGATTCATCCCTGAGACGCTATTTCAAAATAATCAGAACTTCAATCGAAATGTTGAAGCAAGGCATCATACTGCAAATGAGCGTTTTAACTTATTGATTGAGCTTGTAGTGAGGACTTTTTTTTTCTACTATTAGTCAGTTCTAACCGTAGTAACATAAACTTACATCGCGGATGAAAGGAGTTGAGTGTAATTGCAATTACAACGCGTACAGCTTGGTACACTGGATTATATCAAAAGAGCCAGTTTAGTTATCAAGACGTATCAATCTACATGTTAATGCCAAGCGGTTTTGTTTCATTATTTTGTGGTACGCTTTGCTTTTTGTCCAACTTTGTAGCTTGAGAAGTTCTTACCTATGTTTTTAAGTAGTTATTAGGAGACAACTAAAAAGTTTTTGTCTTTATTCTTTTTGATTCATGGTTTGAATGTTTAACATTTTAAGAATGTTCTAGCAATGTCATTTGAATAACTTCGCGATGTGTTACAGCTGTCTTTACTTCCATTCAGTTCAATTATATATAAAGCCTCTAAAATCAAGTTACTGACACATGCATTTTTGATGTCTCAACAGTTCATTTTCTTCGTCGAAGAAATGTTGGTCGCATGATCATCTACAACTTCTTCTTAAATGGAATACATTACAGCTGAGGACATAGCATCAGCATCTTTTCTTATTTCAAACATCGATGGAATTTAAATATTAATTCAATAGTCACACTCTCTTCCCTGTGAGTTTTTTTTTATCATGATCAAATTTTGATTTGCAATTCATGTCCTGAATGTCGTTTGACTGTGTAGACAAGTGGATGACGCGTTTTATTCAACCTTCTGCTATGGACTGAGCGTGCTTACATTTGCGTAATGAAATAATATCACTTTACCAGGATGATGCGCTATAAAATTCGTCTGTCTCGTAAATCTGGATTATGGAGCAGATAAAGATGCATGAAATAAATTATAATGATACAAATTGAAGGATAATGGGTTGGAACATCGACAATGCTATTTTTCTATACAGTAGTAGAATGTATTCTTCGTTCGTTTGTTCATTTCACAGGTGGTTGATTTCTCTCGTGAATATATAATTGTGATGGGAAGCACAGAAGGAATGCTATATCTGGTTGGTTACGAGTGTGATAGTTGATATTAATTAATTCATAGTAGAGATGTTGTGACCCACAACAACTGTTTATTCGATTAGAATCAATCTTCAGCATTCAGAATCGGCTCGTATTTACCAATCATAGAAAGTGACACCCCTTTTTCCATGTATAATGCAATCAGAGGATGTTAAGGTATTGTCAAGGCAAAGGATCATGAAATCTCTATACTTTGCGTTTATACTGGTATCAGGTATGAGAATGAGGACTCAGGTGGCAAACTTCACTTTGCAGATGGGATATTTGTGAGGGCATCAAGAACGGAAAGTCCAGGGATTTGACCCACCACTTTTTTTCCCTCTGTTTGGGACAGAAAGCACTGCGACCAGTAATTTGATCTATTGTAGTATATCCCGTATCTTTTGTTTAGTGCATGTTGAGTTACTTCATCACTATTGAGAAATGATGAAGTATACGGTGTTTTTTACAGTTGTCTTTGTTTGTTTTGTTGGCTATGAATCGAGTTTTTTTTTTGAAAGTTTCCGCTATTTAAATCCTTTGTGAGTGACAACACTCTTCAAAGGCGCTCCCCTTTATCAGTCAAAACCGGATTCATTGCAAACAAAACAAACCATGACTCCGATACTGACCATGCATCAGAATCCTAGTTCTTACCACTTCAAACTATAGAACATCAAATAGAAAATGAGAATTCATAAAAATGAAGACTAATCATGTTTTCCTTATTCCAAGCTCATCTTCTGTGGGTCAATCCGAGTATTGTCGCTTTTCACAAGACATAAAATGTAATAAGGACTAATATACGTTCCTTTGACTACAAAAACAAATATGTTCCCTAGTTTGAATTGATTCGGACTAAGGTTCGGTGGTAGATATGAAACCCCGTAACGCACCAGGTGATCTACCAGCGTTACGGGTCAGCGTTACCCGCCACTTTACTTCTGCGAGTCGAGCTAGTGAGTCTGTTTGTCGTTAAATTACTAAAAAAAAAACCTAAGTATCGGACAACAACTCTGCCAAAGCGATTTCGGACCGCTTTAAACAGTTCAGCTCAATAACTGTCGGAGTGATGACCGTATATTATTATCGATATCAGTTATATCCTGATTAAGGCATACTGGTCACTGTGTTAAGGACACGATATAGTTAAATGAATATGATTTAGTACTACAGGGTGCGGCAGAAAATAATGCGAAAAAGTTCAAACTCGAGTATTGGGTTAATTTGTGTAGCTAGTGACTAATTTCTGTCGAGAGTGTATTTTTTTATGTTTACTTTCAATTTGGTACTACAGGGTGCGGCAGAAAATAATGCGAAAATGTTCAAACTTGAGTATTGGGTTAATTTGTGTAGCTAGTGACTAATTTCTGTCGAAAGTGTATTTGTTTATGTTTACTTTCAAGTGCTGCATCCAAACATTCTATTTGTTTTAAGGCAAATTCGTCAAAATTTTCGCGAAAGAAGTGATCACCAGTTTGTTGCTCGCCCAGAAGAAGCCGAAAGAGATTGCCAAGGTGGTAGGGTGCCATTTGGCAACAGTTTACCGCATAAAAAAGTCCCTGCAGGATGGTCCTAAGTAGCGGAAGCCGGGAAGTGCACGCACGCCGAACGTGATCAAATCGGTCCGTGCAAAAATTGCTCGCAACCCGGTGCGTTCCATAAGAAAACTTGCAAAGCCAATATTTCGGAGAAATCCATGCGGAGAATCACCAAAGAAGACCTGCATGGATCTTCCAGAGCCAGAGTGAAACGCCACTTGATTACGGACCGGGTCAAGGAACTACGAGTGACTCGTTCCAAGAGATTGCTTTCCTTGTTGAAGAAGGAAAAAATGATAATCCTGTTCTCCGACGAAAAGCTTTTCAGCAGCGATGCTGTGGCCAACAGCCGCACGGACCGGTTCATTTCACCGCTGAAAATGGAGAACGTTCCAGAAAAAGTGAAATTCAAATTTCAAACCAAACATCCGGCTGGTGTCATGATGTTTGGCTTGGTGGCGTCCAACGGTTTGAAAATGCCGCCTGTTTTCATTGATGCTGGAGTAAAAATCAATACCGAAGTGTATATCGGTATTTTAAAGGACCAAGTGCTTCCCTGGGTGAAGTTCAACTTCTCCAAGAACCAAAACGTTGTTCTACAGCAGGATGGAGCGCCGTGTCACACGTCCAATCGAACCAAACAATGGTTGAACGATAACATGAAGTTTTGGCCGAAAGATGTGTGGTCCCCTAGCAGTCCAGACCTTCGAGAAGGGATTCAACAAATCATGGTTTGTAATTTTGAGGCCCTGTATCCCTGTACCTTGGCGTGACATCGCAAGGAGTGATAAGGGGATTATTAGGGTTTTGAAGACCATTATTAAAACTAAAGGGAGAACACGAAATTATTGCAACACTTGCAACTTGCTGCAAGTATTTTTCCACTGAACAGACATTAATCAAATATGCACAGTTCCCCTTTGAAGTGTATTTTTTACATCTAGTGAATTGTGTAGCTGTATTGTATGTTGCGACCAAGGTGGAAGTAAGTCAAATGGGAACGCGTGAAAAACGCGCACAAGGAAATTCGGAGCTGCCCCTACCTGCTTTGGGATAAATAAAGCAAATCTGTAATTCAACCTTTTAAAAATTACTAAAGAAGCTTTAAGGACCGGTTGACTTTGGATCACAAGCGCGGAGCAGGAAGAAAACAAGCATGTAGGAAGATAGAGGGAAAGGTTAAGGGTAATTTCTCCAGAAATATCGACATTTCAACACGTGATGTTGCTAAAAAGATCTTCTACAGCAGGATGGAGCGCCGTGTCACACGTCCAATCGAACCAAACAATGGTTGAACGATAACATGAAGTTTTGGCCGAAAGATTTGTGGTCCCCTAGCAGTCCAGATCTTAATCCGTCAGATTATTCGATTTGGGCATATGTTGAAGCACGAGCCTGGAAAACATCACACCCTTGTGTGAAAACCCTGAAGTCAACCATAACACGCACATGGCAGTCAATGTCGGAGGACTACGTCCGAAAGGCATGCTCTGGCTTCCGGCGTCGGCTCGAGGATGTTATTAATAAAAATGGAGGACACATTGAATAAATTTGTTTAAAAGGACTTGATAACTGCACTCGAAAATGTTGATATTATTACTTAAATTAGTTGAAAATGGGATTTGAAAGAAATAGGACAAATTTTCGTATTATTTTCGGCCACACCCTGTATTCCGTATGCTTGATAATGTTTGCACCATTGAGCAGTTTATTTCTATTTCAGTGTGGAAGTCTCTCTACACATATTAATACCATCTTTTGCCTGGTCTCTGAAACATATATTTGTGTACAATGTTTGCTGATGCTGTAAAAGTTTGACATCAATAAGTAATTGAAAAACTAGGAAAATTTAGATTAACACTTCACTTTTTTAAAAAAAATAAAAATTGAAACACTTTTTTAAACTATCACTAGTAAACGCGAGCAAATTCCGTTAAATTCCACTACAGATAGCTTATCTTTTGACAGATAGTCCTATTTCGTCTGCGACTTACAGATTTCTTCAGTTTCGAGTGCTCGACTTGAAGGGAACATCACAATAGGTCTAGTATTTATAGTAGGTTTGTTGGTACCTTAATTAAGTTTCCGGAGCAACGGAGAGCAACAGGAGAAGCTTTCGTACAATATGTTTCGGTAGCGGCGGCAGCAACCGACAACGGACAAACTAATCACCAACTTAATGTCTTAAATATTTAAATATGAACTTGCAAACATCGCTTGCTGAGTGTATCCTAAAGCTTACCCTCTTTAATAAAACAGTTCCACCTTTTCCGTGACACTTATGAGGGGTTGTGGAGCTCTTCGCATATCTATTAAGTAAGTGTCGGACTAACATTCCTTTCTTATCGCCACCAGTTGAAAGGACGTGGTCAGGACAGCTCTGGTCTATTGGAAGGAGACACATCCCTTATCTAAGAGGTAGGGATTGTTCACAAATCACTATCTAGCAGCAACCGATAAAGGCGCGTCTCGATCTTAACAACAGTTCAGAGCTTGTACCACCTACGCTATTGTGCGACCTGGTTTATGCTATGCTATATCTTGAAAGCAAAACACGTTTAATCGCATATTTCTAGTACTAAAAGTATCACCTAGTGTATCAGACATGCCATTGATGAAATCGCATTACAATCTATATCACCATTATTAGTACTACCACAAAGGGTTCGTTTATTCAATGTTTTAATCAATCAAATAAAAAAAAATGATTTGAAAAATTGCAAAAACTGACAAACAAAACTGAAGGAAACTAATTCCCAGAGGCCAAAACAGCCTTTCAATTCACTCTTTTCTTACGAATGCTTTCAAATCACTGGCATCAGATTTTCCACCGATGTCCACTCAACAACAACATAACCACTAGCAACGATAAGAGCACTGAAAATTGAAGGCCAGTAGTCTATTGAAAAGCATGCCAAACACAAATGTTGGGTCCGACAGATCAAGAGACGTTTCAAATCAAAGCTAACTTCAAGTGCTGATGGCAGCCGTAGTGACGACGACAACGATGGTGCTGATATTGATGACGACAATGCCAACCTAGTCTAAAGTATCAAGCATGTTTAACGAACACACCAGACCGGCCACACGGCAACGAATTCCGATTATCGTCGTCCTGGATAACAACACCAAAACAGATTCATCATCCTCGTGTTACACATCATTTACAAATGAAATACATAATGAAATGGCATCTACTCCTGAGCAAGATAAGTACACATGAGGCTATCCAATATGCTAAAATACACAAACAGCCATTTTGTTTTGTTTACGAATGTTACTGTGCGGATTGAACTGTCCTTTCAAAATTGCATACATGTTTATGTCCACAAACGACGCTTTCCACTGAACATGACAAGAGAAAATCTTGTGCATTATTTAGAATTAAAACATATTAAGTTTATTTTATCATCACTGTTTCCCGACAGACAAATGAAATTTCACAAAGGTGACTGTTACCAGCAGTGCCACTTCGGTTCTAATAACTTCCGTACTCGAAAACTGAGCAGGACTGTATCACTTGTTCATAATATTTACACCGGTTTAGATCGAAAATTGCACTCCATAACTTTGCCTAAGCAAACATGCACACAAGCTTTTGTCACACGTTACACGATCCATTAAACATGGACCATTAATCCAACTGACAGGATCCAGGGCATTCGGTAGCATGTACGCAGACATACTCACCACAGGGATGAGTGATTGATGATAAGTTTCAACCATAGGACGCACGAAGAGAGAATGTGCAAGTCAACGTTTTTGGTCGCATGCATAGATTGGTTGTTGTGATGCGAATTTTTCTTTCTGTCACTCTGGTTTGGAATCAGGAAGAGGCGACCGCAAATGTAGGTCACCCTTAAGGGAATTATGGTAATCATTGTTAGTACCCACCGACGACCCACAACAGCATCACGCGTTCACTCTAGTCATCATGAGTTATCATTCATCACTCAGTTCCCAACCAAGATGAGAACTCTTTGTTCTTTTTGAACTGTATATTCGCAGTTTTTCTTTCACACGCAAAAACAAGGCGACAATTATCCTCTCAGCTATCCTATCAGCCATAACGCACTGATTGAAGGGCATAAATACTGACAGGATCTCGAAGCAATAAAAAGGCAAGGCACGTTTTTATTGGTTCCGCAGATAAAATTTCAGACGCCTGGCATTTCCTGTGGTCATTCCTACTTTTTGCGATGGGAGAACTGAGATATCCACTTCATTGTGTCCGTTATTTATTTACGTGCTTTTTGCGTCGTGCTCGGTTCGGTATAGGCATCCGATATTGAACCACATATGAGGTAAAATAATCCCAAAGCTATCGCTGCATCCGCGTTCCCTAAATAAGCAGATTTTCATTGAAACGGTTGTGGCTATTGAATAAATATATAATTAGCTTAACGAGCTGATAACCAGTACTCCAAATTGATTTAAGACTGGTCAGAGGTCAATGATGATGCAACCATGGATGTGATGTGCCGGATTATTGTTCATTATGTACCAAAATAGGCATGGATAGGATAAGAGATTCTGGATCAGGTGTCCGCAACTGGTTTGGAATAATGATTATAGTTTCAGTCAGCCGATATAATCTGGTATAACAAATGAATTTCTTGAATCTACTACTTGTACTGAATAGCTTAGATGTTTGGAATCAATTAGTGTAGACGAATTATAACCTTCGAGAAGGGATTCAACAAATCATGGTTTGTAATTTTGAGGCCCTGTATCCCTGTACCTTGGCGTGACATCGCAAGGAGTGATAAGGGGATTATTAGGGTTTTGAAGACCATTATTAAAACTAAAGGGAGAACAACCTTGGACGGATTCAAACGCCTTCTTGAGTATCTTACTCAGAAGAACCACAATTTCTTCACTTACGACACCAAAGCTGAGCGTCTTTTCAAGGTTGTCTTGAAAGGACTGCCCAGTGGTGAATCTCTCGATGAAATTAAAGACGAGTTAATAAAATTACTTGGAATTAGCCCAGTCCAAGTAATTAAGATGAAAATGAAATCCCGGCCTGGCGATTCTCGCAAAGGGATTTCAAACGATCTCTACTTAGTTCACTTCAAGGCAAGTGAACTTAACAACCTTAAGGCTTTAGAAAAAGCAAGCCTTTTGCTCCATGTCAGAGTGAAGTGGGAACATTTCAGGAAGACTGGAGCCAATTTCCAAAGCCTCACCCAATGCCGTAAGTGCCAGGGTTGGGGTCACGGAACAAAGCATTGCCATATGGTTGGTAAATGCATGAATTGTGGTGATTCCTCACACACTAAGGACGAATGTCCTGTGAAGGAAGATCCTCAAAAATTCAAATGTTCAAATTGTGGTGAAAACCATAAATCAAATTTTTGGGAGTGCAAGACTCGCAAAGCAATTTTGCAGTCACGCTCTAAACGCCAGGTAGGAAACAATATACGTTCCCGACCAGCTACTACCCATTCTGCTGCTGTTAACAACGATCAGCAAAGAACTAATTCCTACCAAACCGTCGGTAGAAACAGCGGACAGGTTTTTCCATCCGCAACTGTAACTTCAAACGCTCAACGAGGAGTAAATACTATTTCGATACCTGCAGGTACCAACAGGGTTCAATCTTCAAACCCTACATTCCTACCCAACCGTGTTGTTAACAATGTTCAACATGTAAATGGACCTACCTACGCTGCCGTTGCAGCGGGTAGAAACCAAAACCAAAATTCCCACGGGACTTCTGATGAATTTGATTTAGGTAACATATCCGCTCCTAAATTAGAATTTTTACAGCAATCGTTAATCGACATGATAACCGATATGCTAAAAACTAATTCCATGTTTGAAGCTATCCAAACTGGTATTAAATTTGTCAATAATATTGTCATGACATTGAAGTTCAGTAATGGATTTTAAGTCATTAAATATTTTGAATTGGAATGCTCGATCCATCAGAGATAACGAGGATGAGCTATTTAATTTTTTAAGAGTTCATAACGTGCATATTGCTGTTATAACTGAGACTTATCTCAAACCTGCCCATAAGGTCAAAAGAGATCCAAATTATTTTTGTCTACCGAAATGATCGCCTGAATGGAGCTGGTGGTGGCGTTGCCATCATTGTCCATAGGCGTATCAAACATCACATTCTTTCTTCATTTGAAACCAAAGTTTTTGAAACTTTGGGGGTTTCAGTTGAAACAAAATTTGGCCAATTTACTTTTATAGCTGCCTACTTGCCTTTCCAATGCACTGGTCAGCAAAAGAACTGGCTCAAGGGTGACCTCCAGAAACTTACCCGTCATAGGTCTAAATTCTTCGTTATTGGTGATTTCAATGCAAAACACCGCTCATGGAATAATTCGCAAAGCAATGCCAATGGTAATATACTTTTTGATCATTGTTCCGCAGGCTACTACACTATTCAATACCCAAACAGCCCAACTTGCTTTTCTTCAGCCAGAAATCCCTCAACTATTGATTTGGTCCTAACTGATTCATGTCAACTTTGTAGTCAATTGATTACCCATGCTGACTTTGGTTCTGATCACCTTCCAGTTATATTTGAAATATCTCAAGAAATCATTTCTAATTCCATCAGTTCTACTTTCAACTACCATAGAGCTAATTGGGATCAATATCGAACATCTATGGAACACAACTTTGATCCTAATGTTCCATTGCAAACAAAAAATGAAATTAATAATGCTCTTGAATCTCTGGCTTTCTCAATAAATAGAGCAAGAGCTGCTTCAATGCCAAAATGCGAGGTTAAATTCGATTCAGTTATAATTGATGACGATCTTCAGCTTTTGATTCGTCTGAAAAATGTACGTGGTAGGCATCATCAAAAAAGAGCAAATCCTTTTGTAAAGATAATCAGATGGAGTTACCAAAAAAAAAAAAAAAAAAAATTCTTTTCCACGAGGAGAAACAATTTTTTAAAAAATATGTTAAAAAAATAGATTCGATTTCCAAATCTTTCCAGAAACTCTTCAAAATTATAAAAAAACCTTAAAAGGCTCCAGCAGCGCTTAAGGAAGGTGATAAAATTTTGCTCACAAATGCGGAAAAAGCTCAAAAACTTGTTAAGCAGTTTGAGAGCTCCCATAATTTCAGTTTGGGTCTTACAAGTCCTATTGAGGATCAAGTTTCCAGGGAGTATCTGAATATTTTCTCACAAGAAAATATTTTTGATGATTCTTGGGGAACTGATTTGGATGAAGTAAAAACTATAACTAAAAAATTTCAAAATATGAAAGCACCAGGTGATGATGGAATTTTCCTCATCAAAAAACTCCCTGAGAGTACTTTGTCTTTCTTGGTAAAACTATTTAACAGATGTTTTCATCTGGCATACTTTCCAGATAAATGGAAAAATGCAAAAGTCGTACCTATTTTGAAGCCAGACAAAAATCCGGCTGAAGCTTCTAGCTACCGACCAATCAGTTTGCTTTCTTCAATAAGTAAGCTTTTTGAAAAAATAATTTTGAACAGAATGATGCTTCACATCAATACAAACTCAATTTTTGCTGATGAACAGTTTGGATTTCGCCATGGGCATTCAACTACGCATCAACTTTTGAGAGTTACAAATTTAATTCGTTCAAACAAAGCTGAAGGCTGCTCCACTGGAGTTGCTCTTCTAGACATAGAAAAAGCATTCGACAGTGTTTGGCATGAAGGTTTGATTGCGAAACTGAAAAGTTCAATTTTCCGCTTTATATCATGAAATTAGTTCAAAACTACTTAACTGATAGAACTTTGCAAGTAAATTATCAGAATTCTAAATCTGATCAATTGCCTGTCAGAGCTGGTGTTCCTCAAGGTAGCATTCTTGGGCCAATACTTTATAACATTTTCACTTCAGATCTCCCTGATTTACCTCAGGGCTGTCAAAAATCTTGCTTTGCTGATGACACAGGCATTTCCGCTAAAGGAAAAAGTCTTCGTGTTATATCCAGGAGGCTACAAAAAAGCTTGGACATTTTTACAGATTATTTTCAAAAATGGAAGATTTCTCCTAATGCTTCCAAAACTCAACTTATAATATTCCCACACAAGCCTAGAGCTGCATTTTTTGAAACCAAGTAATAGTCATATGGTCACTATGAACGGAGTTCCAATTTCTTGGTCAAATCAAGTAAAATATCTTGGACTGATACTTGATCAAAAATTAACTTTTAAAGATCACATTGAGGGCATTCAAGCCAAATGTAATAAATATATAAAATGTTTATATCCTCTTATAAACAGAAAATCCAAACTTTGTTTGAAGAACAAACTTCTAATATTCAAACAAATCTTTAGACCGGCCATGCTTTATGCTGTGCCAATATGGTCTAGTTGTTGTGCTACTAGGAAAAAAGCACTTCAAAGGATTCAGAACAAAGTTCTGAAAATGATTTTGAAGCTGCCACCCTGGTTCAGTACTATTGAATTACATAGAATTTCAAACGTTGAGACTCTAGAAGAAATGTCCAACAAAATAATTCATAATTTTAGACAAAAATCATTGCAGTCTTCAATTGCAATGATCAATTCTCTCTATAGATAAGAACTAGTTTTAAGAAATCAATAATTATTCTTACACGCAGGCAAAAGGAACCCTGTTAAAAAATACTGAATAGACAAAGTAAAAATAATATTAACACAATTAGATATAAATGATAGCATATAAGGTTGAAATGTTTATTACTTAGCAGGATCACCTAGGTTAATATATGAATGTAAAATAATGTAAAAATTTGGAATAAATAAAGAGTTAAAAAAAAAAAAAATCGAAACTTAACGAAACTCAGGGAATTCAGAAACACCAAGGAGAAAATAAAGGAAGCAAGTGCTGTACAAAATCTTATGGATGGCGTGAAACGAAAGTGGCGAGAATTTTACCATACAAGCTACAATAATTGATCCAACACATGTATTAAACTGCCCAGCATGTTTCGTTTCTGTCCGATAAATACAATAGATTTTATAGTAAAATTACTGTGTAGCAATGATTTCGTGTTCGCCCTTTCGTTAAACGTATTATAAGGAAATTCAAATCAACCGACGCATTTCTTTTAATCGTGTATTTCAACTACTTGATAATCCCTGTTTTGAAGCTGGAAGAGTCGTCTACAACCGTGCGTCGAGCTGAAAAACTATCGACTTATAAGATAGTAATAACTCCAAATCACGATGATAAAAAATACAAGACGGTAAAAACACGATCCCTTACATCATAAAAACACGAGGCTTTCACGATAATGTTGACGAAGTTCGATTGCGTGCTAATGGAAAATGAAAACTACTTCAAGGCAGACTTCAAAGAGCTTCCTAAGAATGAGTTCAATTCTCCAACCGGGAGGAGAAAGGTTGCAAACATTTTTCAACATATTAAAATGTCGAGGTTTACTAAGAAATATTTTGTTCGGTAGGGTATCTGCATCTGTGGCTGAAAAAGCGAACTTTTCATTGCAACCGGCAACGTCAATCAGGATAGTTACGTGTACGATTGACTGTTTAGTCAAGTTAAGCCTATGTTTTGTATATAATATATGTGTGATTGAAAACTGCCATGGTGGGCGAGTATAGCAACAATCAATGTGAAACTAGCGATTTGAAATTGGTTCACTGTCGTAGAACTCTTTGTTCCGAAGTACACCTTACAGCCTGCACCTTGCAATAAAGGTTGTACGGAATCAAATTGCACCACTTTTAAATGGCTGTAACTTTTTACCCGTTGGGTATTTTCTATTGAAATTTAGGAATTAGTTCAATGTGTATCTGTTTACGCTGTGTAAGTTTCACTAGCAGATGTGCAATCGTTGCAAAGATGGAGTCGGAAGAACAGTAGCGGTGCAAATAAATTTTGCGCACGTACCTCGAAAATCCGGACCTTTCTCACCGTGCCATCAGCTGCAAGCTGGGAATGGTACATTCTACGGTGTCTCGTGTTTTAAATCGGTACCATGAACGTTTGACCATCGATCGGAAAGAAAAAAGTGGCAAAAATGGATCCGTATAGTGTTAAGGATCACAAGCGGGCAGTTCAAGGTTTCAAGAGGAATCGAACAGTTCAGTTCGAGATGTGGCGAAGAAACTGAATCTAACCAAAACTTTCGTGCTAGAGCAAGATGCGAAAAAACGTGAAGGACTACACACGTACAAAGCCCAAAAGGCGCCTAATCGCGATGAACGGCAGAATACGGTAGGTAAAACACGTGCACGGAAGCTCTACACCCAGATGTTGTCGAAACCACATTGCCTCGTTATGGATGAAGAGACATGTGTAAAAGCAGACTTCCGGCAGCTTCCGGGGCTCCAGTTTTCACTGCTTATCATAAATTCGATGTCCTTGAGGACGTTAGAAAGCAGAAGATGTCAAAGTTGTATGTATGTATGTATATATGGTAGCCACCATCCCTTCTAAGACCTTGTCATGTATGCAGTTCCTCTTATTAGCAAGATCAAATTGAGTTACCGGTTTGCATTCACAGTAACGCTGTATGAAGGGCCAAAAACGGTGGGGCGAACCAGAGACACTAACGCGAAACCCGCGGGAACATAAGAATCTCCTTCCAACGATACGATCCAACAAATCGAATAACCAAGTCGCAATACTTATTAAGCTTTCTACGGGATGGCTTGTTAAAAAGGGCGCGTCACTCTCGCTGAAACTGTTGGAGTAGAATTCACAGCATCACAATCGAATCGGTAGGATAAAGAAAATGATACTATTTGTTCCCTCCTAGACGCCGGTTGTCATACCACTCCATTGTCCTATTCTAGCTTGAGTGATACCCTGATGCTCCCTCCCTTCCCAATATATATTCAGTGTCATATAGTAATATATAAAATACAGTGAATGAATATTATAATGATAAATAATATATTGAATGCATATAAGATTGATAATAACAATTCCATTTTTGTACCTGAAAGTTTAGACAATGTAACTACGAAAAAAAATTTATTTAAAATTATTTTATAAAACTTGGGATATCCATGGATGATCTGAAATGATATAGCATATAAGGAATAGTAAACCTAAAATCTCATGTTGTTCCGTATCCTTGCATCGCAATAATTTTTTGTAGTCACTCTCATAAGTACTATAGTATTTTTAATAAAATGTATTTAAATGCTAAATATAATACCACATCATTTAATATCATAAAATAAAATAATAAACTAACGTTATAAAGTAAAATAATAATAAGAGCGAGCCAGTAAACTATAGAAGAATAAACATCCGTAACTAAGTTGATCATCCACTCATCGAAAGACTTTCGCTGTTGCCGCTTCTATAGAATTAAGATCTACTAAGAATAGAGTTTTTCTTACAATAATAGACAAATGATAAAAATAATACGATGTTATAATTAAATACTAGATAATATACATCTAATAAAAAAAAATGCTGGTATTTTCCCCTTCAGCTTATGTGGTGTAAGATGATGGTTACAATGAGATGGCAAAAATTTCCAATGTCTGCTATTGATTGATGGACCAAAACATTTACAAATATAACATGATAGAAGAAAATTGATCCATAGCAAAGAAAATTTGATGATAGCAACGAAAATTTAAGCTAACAATAATAAATATCATATCATTTATGCGAAATAAATATCATATAATAAACAATTACCATTAAAAAACGATAATTCAAATGTAACAAATTTTCCACAGATGGTTTGAATGATACCTGAAATATGACTTTTAGCAAAATAACAAAAAAAAAAAAAAAAAATAGGTTATTGGATAATCTATTGACTTCTGACTCCCAACGGTTGATGCTTCCGGCAATTGATCCACACAACATTTGGGGAATCCAAGATTTAATACCAGAATGTAGAAGACATTTTAAAATTATATCATGAAACAATCCAATTGCCACATTAAAAACGCATAAACTAATAATATATTTTTATATTTGAATCTTAGCTGTAATAAAAATAATTATTTTTTTGATATGGGGAATAAATCAATTTTTGCTTGCCCCAATCCTCAATTCACCTAAAAAATATAAAAACATTCACAACATACGAAAGTCTATCAAAGATTCTATTGCAACTCCTTTTATTTATGGCACACGATACTAAGGGGAGGAATAAATGATCAAAATGATTACTGGACCTGTACGACATGATAATTGATAATGTATATATAATCTATTAGTTGAGCAACATTGAAATAATGTCAACAAGAGTTGTGATAAAAATTACAATAATTATGATAAAAATTTATAAACAAATCATACAGAAACCTCACAACGCACAGTTCTAACACTGAGAAGCACTAAGACTTTGAGAAAAACTGGGAACTGTGTTTCAAAATCTATCTGTGTATCAGTATTTATCCATAACCATAATTACGTCAATTAGGAGGGCTAAAATTGAATTACTTCTCGTTTATCCACACTTTTTTCCATATATCGCTCCATATTAATTGGTTTTGTTCTTAGAAAGCAGAAGATGTCAAAGTTTGCCAAAAAATATATGATTTGGCAAGCAATTTGCCCATGTGGAAAGCGGAGCACCCCATTCGTGACAATTGGAACGGTCAATGGGCAGGTGTACCTGAAGGAATGCCTCCAAAAGCGTCTACTTCCTTTTGTGAGGTCACACGATGGTCCTACGATTTTCTGGCTGGATTTAGCCTCGTGCCATTACTCGAAAGAGGTTTTGGAGTGGTACAAGGCTAAGGAGGTCAATTTCGTGCCGAAGCATCTCAACCCCCCGAACGCACCGGAACTGCGGCCAATTAAAAAGTACTGGACCATCGTGAAACAGGCACTTTGGAAGCATCCTAAGGAAGTGAAATCGGAGGAAGATATGAAGAAAAAATGGATTGCCACGCAAAAAAAGTTGGTCCAAATGTTGTACAGGACCTTATGAGTAGTGTAAAGAAGAAGGTTCGTGCATTTGATATGGAATTGAAATTGAATTAAACAAACATGGGAAAATATTCATAACATGTTTTATTTTACTCCCTGAAAGTTTGAAGATGATTGGTTGAACGGCGAATTTTGCCGAATATTTCTGCGTGTCGCAAATTGATTCCGTACACCCTTTACATTCTTGTGCTTTTCGGTACAAGAATCTTTGTTTTTGTTTTAATTCCCAGGGTTATTTTGACAGAATATTTGAGGGTGTGTTCGTGTGAGTAACGTTATTAGAGGCGAATCATTAAGCTTGGGACCGAACTTGACACTGATGTTCTGGTACTTCCTGAGCCAAAAACGATGTCCGTTTTCTTCTTAACTTTTCAGCCGCTGAGTGTTGAGTGTAAATTGCAGCTCGTGATCTGGAAATCGAAAGTGTTTTCACCAAAGCAAGTTTGGCGCCTGAGATCTTGGAGAAGCGGTTGATTGGCCCGTTCAATAACTCTCCGCTTACCCCAGTACACATACTGGATGTGAAAAAACTAGGCACATCATCGCACAGCGATCAAACAACAAACTTACTCCTCCATCTACAGATTCGTTTGGGGTGAGCTATTCCAGTTCAGTGCTTCCTTAGAACACCAAGTTGGGAGAAAATCTGTTACCTGTAGTTTTGTTCGTACTTCGGATCATGATCTACTAAAACTACAAGTTGATGGTACATACAGCCTCTCACAGCTGCAATATGGCAAGCTGCGAAACTTGCGGGTAGAAGCATGAGGCAGGCGCCTGTTGTTAATACAGCAATATGCACTTACTGTAAACTCCTCATCATGGTTTTTTGTCGTGCCCAACGTACGAACAACGCGTGAAAAAATTAGAACGTTTTCTCAAACACCGTTCAACGCAGTCTTTCGCAAAAACGATTAAACACACCTCTCAATCACCCAGTAATCCGCATCTTCGTCAGAATACCAATTTGGCTCTGACTTGGCTGAGAAGGAAACTTATGTCAAGTTTCCGAAAGGTGAGTCGAGAAAGCGAAAATGAAACGCGTTTTAGGTTGAATTTTAAATGACTGTGTGTATGTGTGCGTGTTTTCTATAGTTAAGTTTAGCCAGCTTCAAAAACCTGACCTGTTGTGTTTTAGGTGCCGTGTGGAACTCACTCAAGCGATAGTGGGACTCGCCATCGTGCTTTACCACTAAAAACAATCCTTACTCTCCCTTTACCTACCCAGAGACCAAGGTGAAGCGACTACTTCGGGTGGTGGCTGTGCTCATGCACTTGTCTTCAGACCTCAGCTTTGATAACAAGCATCCTTCTGCTGCTAGAAGCCGTTATGGCGTGTACTGCTATGGAGTAGCCGACGGTCATGAGTTTCGGTCACTCTCCTTTGCTCTCCTCCTGTTTCGGATTGCTGGACCACTGGTCTTCTCTCCATATGCGCTGCAGCTCTGATAACTTAGAGTTGGCTTGCTGCTGTCAACTTCTTTATGATACCCTTAGCTCCTAATCGTTTCTTAAACCATTTCGTCTCGAGTAGTCCCCGACGGTGAATCTAACCTATGCCGACGAAGAGTTCCCCGTTAGTGGCGGAACTTCCCTACACCGTCGGAGAGTTCCTTGGTATCGATTGTCTGTTACTTCATTCCACAGCTCGCTTGATCTTTGCGCCATTTTTGCTGCATAGCCGACATAATTTGCGTAATGGCTCCGTTCATCATGTTCCACATGTGTTAAACACGATACATTCTGAAGACGACGTTGTCTGGGCTGGTGTTGCCCCACTGGTGATAATCATCGCGCTTGGCATTGAGCCAAACCGTGAGCAGGCAAGAACCACGTGCTCCGGTGTCTCTTCGACGTCTGCGTATTCCGGAAAGAGAGGGGACGCCGCATGTCAGACTCAGTACAGATACTTCCTGTAGCAGCTTTGACCTTCAAAACTTCATTAAGACTCCTAGTCAGATGAAAAAAGTGAAACAAATAAACAATTAATTATAAAGCCTTTGTCTCTACCGTGTTCAACTCCTGTTGCCACTTCGCCATCGACACCCCTCGCCCGATTTCAAACTTTTCTGATAGGAATCATTCCGGCGATAACGAACTTTGCTTCCGATGAGATTTTCCTGTAAGCCCTCACGACATGCATGGTCATGAGGCGATACCTCTGGTTCAACTCCGCTCAGCTCTGCATGGTTTCCAGCGCTGAAACCCAGGCTGGACACCATACCTCAGTATCGGTGAGAAAACACTATTCAGAAAAGGCCTCTTGCCCACTGTTATGCTGCATGATTTTAGCAACTGCGTTAATGGCCTTCGTTGCCATCTCAGAGGCAAAGTCAACGTGGGTGTTGAAACTCAGCCGGTCGTCGATCATTACTTCCAGGTAATTCAACTGCGCCGCTTTTCAGTTACTGACCAATAGCAGTTCCATCTGCAGCTTTGCTCCATGCATCCCGTCTTAAATAGTGTCGATTGCTTCGGTCGTCAACATTTCTACCTCTTCCAGCGTCTCACCTGAAACTGAAGGACGGCGTTGTCTGCAAAGTCAACGATCGCGACTCCAATGTACGGACGAAAACGGTAACCGATTAAAAACATGGAACATGGAACTGTAAGCCTCTCAATTTCTTGGGCAGTAACTTCATTCTTTTCGGCCTATTGAGGGACCGTTAAAATGACATTGTTCTTTGTTGACCATCAGGTTTTGTTGTGGATTCTTCAGCAAATTTCATTTATATATTATGTGCAACATATCATGTAGAAACTTGTGGTGCCGAATAAGACCAAGTGCCTAAAATGTTATCTAAATAAGTGTAATGATCAGCTGATTTCGACTACACCATAAATTTCTGAACAAAGCAATTAAAAAAATCCTGCAAACCTTTTCACGGCATGAGCGTCGCATAGAATTTTAAACGGAGAACGTTGCACCGGCTATTTGGTCTATAGAGGAAGTTATGTTTGAACATTTTTCACTTTCTCCCATTCGTCAACCGGGTGAACTGAAAGGCGAGATTAGTTGGAAACGATAGTGCATTATTAACACTTATAATTGCCATCGCGCTAGAGCATAACGACAATGATTTGCTGTTGAACCGGAGAGTAAATGCCGGTGCAGAAAAGAGACTTTTCACATCATTAGTTCTGTAGTTTTCCGGATGGTATGGTTGATTTACAGCTGTGAACAAAGTTCTACTTCTGTTGATGGTGGCCTTAGGGTGCTCACAACGTTATGCTGCTTTCCTATGTGCTTTGTTTCTGCAAAACACGAGAACAATATGTATACGACATCCCTAGGCGAATATGATTCTTCAACTGCCTTACAGAGGCCTAATAGTTTCACTCGAGTTGAAATTTAGCTGGTAGGCATAGAGACGTTCATTGATATGCACATCTGTATCATCGTGGTAATTGCAGTTTCCCAAAGTAAAGGGCAAAATAGCTCCTAAAGCAATACGATGATGCTGTTTGAAATAAGGACCTCTTAGTTTCAGGAAGGAACAACTGTGACATTTAAAATTTATGTGCACCGCGGTTGGCACACGATGCATAAGACAAACTCAGTGGCATTCTGAAGAGATTCTTATCCGGTAGATTGTAGTGCAAATTCCAGCGTAGTGAATTGTTTCGGCAATTTCTATCATCTATCTACAAACCGGAGCGACAGGAACTGCGGTCAAAGCATATACATAGTAGGTGAAGTTGCAGTAAATGTAACGATTGCGTTGCTCGGGAGTTGGTCAATTTTTTTTTGTGTGTGACAAGAGTCATTTGAGTGGAAATTGCCTTTTGTAGTGTTGGTTACTTCATAGAAGGATACGAAAAAATATGTTTCAGTGCTACAGTGAGGTGAATCTAACGATTAACGTTTCAAACACATACATATTGACAATCAACCCAATTAACATGACCAAATCTTTCATATACAGCTTGACTTTTGGAAACTAAAATTAGGGGTTGGTTTAAGCGTTAATAACTTTACCATATTTACCAGATTTCCAAAAAAATTGTCCTGAAGGATCGGGATATACGCATCGATTTTGACAATGGAGTTCACGTTTTAACTTGCTATAACAAACGAAAATTAAACACAGTTCTTCAATATTTAACCACAAGATATTTATAGAGCCTAATACCAGTGGAAGGATGGAGTCTTCCTCAATTTCCTCAAGAAATCGCTTTATATAATAGAGCTGATATATTACCGCATTGGATGGCTAGAAATCACCTGGTAAATACGTATAAAGACCAAGATGAACTTGGACTGAAAATATGTATGACATCCCTCGCCATTAGACTGATGAACATTCTAATTAGGTGCTTCCGAAACCTGAATTCTTGTAGTTTGAGATTGATTTTGGACGAACGATTTAAAGTTTGTATGGGAATTATTACAGAAACTTTATTCTTGTGTTGAAACATTTCTTTATGGTACAACGATGTTAGAAGTTCCAGAAATAAATATTGGTCTCATGAAAGTATCGTTTTTTTTTGTGATAGACGACATTTTGAATTTTTATTTAATCCTTACCAGCGATTAACCTGTACAGGTGAATTCTCGTTTAATGGGAAGCGCACAGTTCATTAGCTTATAAATCTGCGCGATTCGAGGCTATAACCATTTTAGAGATGACACCTAGCTAGAGGATGTGAACCATCAACCATTCTACCAAATGGTGTGCAAGTGCTATCTGGTCTCTTTGTTGCTTGAAGTGTGAATCCAAACTTCATGCAACAAAACGTCCGAAAGGCAGTCAACAAAAAAAACTAAATAAAGTGTCAATAGTTTGTTGAAATTTATCTTTAAAACTACAATCTGTAGCTGATTGCTTTTACTCAATCTACTATCGTCGATTGCTCACAGACGATAAAAATCCCACGGTATGCTATTTCATCGCTTTCTTACCTCAATTTGAACCCAATCAATATTGAAGCTCGTGCTACGAAAGAAACTTTCGATCCGTCCTCAATTGTTGGTCGTCACAACGGTGAAGTAGATTGTTAAAAATAGAAAACAGATACGTACCACAAGCACAATCTTACTTTGTGCAAGGTTGAAAACTTTTGAGTATGCTTCATTGTGGTACTATTTATTATCTGGTTATTCCCCATTTTCAACGAAATTATCGCTGGAATTGACAGTTGGAATCGATTTAGGCTGCCGTGTTTAGCAAGAAGTTTTGGGTTATTAATGGTGGCTAATGAGGATGTCATTAAAGTTCGCTCTCGAGATCCTGTTTTTTATTTCATTAAAACAAAACGGCTGTTATTACAGGGATTTAATTTGCAGATTTCCGGGAACTTGAACCCGAGCAGAAACGATTATCACTGAACTGATGAGCGCAGAGATAAAATACCTAAGCAAAATAGGGTAAAGGGATGTAATGTTAGCTAAAGGAGCTATCATTCGGCCTATGTATCAAATATGTCATTTATTCGGCGATAATCAACAAAATGAACTATCAACACTTTCTCTTCAAATCTTTCGTTCAAGCAAAAATTACTGCCCACTCTTGGGGCCGCATGGTGATGAGAGAATATTTCCTTCTACATCATCGTAGGCGTTACTCCAAGTATGAACAAAATGATTTTATTTATTTATTTATTTTGAAGCAATTGAGGCATTGTTAATCAGTTTATTGTTGGCCACTTCCGCGTAATTTTCTATTTCATTAACTTTTTAGACATCTTGACTTCACTGGCTAAGCTGAACAGATTATCTAAACGATCTCCGAATAATTTAGATTTGGCTAAATTGAACCTATAAATCGAGTAATGCAGCCAAGATGTACAGAAAATAGCCACACGTCATAAACTAGCTGTTCACAATGATATGTTTTTCTATGTTTCCAGCCTTGGCCTGTTGTTTGAAAAGCGAAGTAAAAATGTAGTTATTGGTAAAATTTTCAATAAAAATGTCTTAGTTTCTTTTGTATGTTTTTCAAATGGCTCATATAAACATAAACCAAAGGAGCAAAATCTGTGTAGAGTGAATTATAATGATTTCATTATCGAATGGCCGATAAATCATATGTGAGAATCATTTAAGTGTTTTTAAGCAGTTTTATTATGCTTCGTTTTGTGAAATTTTGTGATGGGTAGAGCGAATACAGCTATCTACACCATAAATCCGAAAATCAGAAAAAAATCCGAAAGTCTTCCGAACGAATTAATAAAAAAAAATAATCTAATGGGACGAAGTTGCTTCCATGAATAGACCCAATTTGGTGCTTATAGACCGACATTACATTCATATCCCTCAAAAGTTTCTGACTTAATTAAATGAGTTGTGTAACTTTCCGTGATACATAATACCAAATGGCTTATCAAACTTATTTAATAATATCATGCCAATACCAGATTGAGATAAAACAAAACCAAAATAAAGAGGAGATTTTTATCTGTTTTGTGATGATCTGCAAGCCAAACCTGTATAAAATATGGTTTATCTAGTATAATTGAGAGAAAATCATCAAGTCATATTGTCTCGTCGTGGAAATTAACCACATAAGAGTCACATCAAGGATTTTAAGACCCTACAACTAAGGAACGAATAATTTTCGCTCTCGAATTTTTACAGTGTTATTTTCTGATGTTTGATCATTTGTGTTGTAGTTCATCGAGATTGCAGCATCAATCAATTTCGTAGGTTTTTTGTCAAACTATTTATGAAAATTGATTTCGAAAACTTCAATGTTCATTTTCCCGATGCCTACTTTTTACAAATGTGACTGGTTACGGCGGTTATTGGCAGTTTACCTATTATGAAGCACTCATCAATACCAACTTCAATAATAAAAACCAAATTTAGGGGTCTCATTTTATTCTGCTCAGGAACCTATTAAAGATGCCATTCGGTAGAGGCAGCATTGCTACTCCAGAAGATGAGATAAGTTTTCATATTTGAGGTAAGATTTAACAGAATCGATGGGAAAACTAATTGTTGACTAAATCAGAGTTAATGTTCGAAAGTTTTTCACAGAATAAACATGCTTTATTTGCATCGACATTAAACCATAAGTCAGAATTCGGGGTAAGTGCGAGCGGTGGACATAACTTAATCAAAAGAAATTTTTCGAGATGCATTTTTCAGAACCTGCACTATATATTACATTTAGATTTGCGCAAATTGGAATTCCAACACTGAGAAAAAAAATTGGTAAATGCAAACATATTCTAGTTTCATTTACCGGAATTTCACGTTAAATTGGGCACAATCATCATAAAGACTGGACTCGGAAATAAATGAGACACACAAAAATGATCTCAAAAAATTCATTTTAAATCGGATACTTCTCAAATTTTCAGGGATTAAATACATTTATATTAGCTATGTTTTGGCATTATTTATTTATTGAATTTCCTCCCCCAAGCTGAATGCTCGTACATTTCTCTTAACACTGCACATGAGATCTTGGGAGAGGCTTTGTCCATCTTCCTTACACAATTTCTCCCAGTTTTTCTACAAAGCTTAATCGGTTTTGAATGTTTTTCCGCTTTTCTTCAACTTCTTCTTCATTATCGCCCAAAACTTTTCGACCGGACGAAGTTCTGGTGCATTTGGCGGGTTCGCCTCCTTCGGGACCACATTAACGCCCTTCGCTTCGTAACAATCCATTACAGGCTTGGCGTAATGGCACGAAGCGAGATCCAGCCAGAACAGCGCGGGACCAAGGTGAGAGCGGAGGAAGGGCAGCAAACGCTTCTGCAAGCATTTCTCTCGATAAATCTGCCCGTTTATGGTGCCGGTTGTAACGAACGGCTTGCTGTACCGTCCGCACTCGCAGATCGCCTGCCACAACAGGTACTTCTTCGCGAATTTATCCATCTTTCTCTTCCGGAACTTTTTCGGAACCTCCATGTGGGACGTACCGACAAAAAACTCGAGGCCGGGGATTTGTTTGGTGTCCGCCTTGATATATGTCTCGTCGTCCATGACGAGACAGCCTGGCTTGACCAGCCACTCACGGTACAGCTTCCGCGCACCCAATTTGGCCACCGTGTTTTGCTTGTCAGTCCGGTTTGGCGCCTTCCTGACCTTAAAAACACGTAGCCCAGCCCGCTTCATGGTCTGCTGGACGAACCACTTCGACGAATTGACCTTTTTGGCCACGTCTCGGGTGGAAAGGTTCGGGTTATTCTTAAAGTACTGCCTTATCTTCCGCGCCTTCGCTGGGTATTCCGTTTTCGGTTTTCGGCCGCTTTCAGCGCGCCGCTCGATGGTCTTCGTCTCCTGGAACATCTTCACAACGCGGGACACGGTGGAATGGTGGAATCCAATCCTTTTGCCGATCCATCTGTGCGACTGACCAGGATTATCGATAACCGCGCCCAAGATTTGCGGGCGTAGCTCTTCTTGTTTCGAATGCATCTTGAAAGCTACTTGACAAATCGCGATTTTGCACACATAAACATAACACTCTGAAGTAGTATTACCCAAAATTTCATTAATTTTTACCCACGCGATAAAAAGTTACACCCAAAACAAAGTGTCGCATTTTTTCCGAGTCCAATCTTTATTAGTTTGATTTATCTACCAACGGTGGTTAAAACAAACTAACATTTTGAGTAGTGTTTCGGGAACTAAGCAGTTAAGTTCAACTGACATCCGTTTGAATTTACCGTTATGTTGCTTGTTTCATTATGACAGCTATCAATACAAACAAATTTGTGGGTTGATTCTACCAAAGTTTATGGTTTGTTTCAAAAACATTTTCGTATGATTTAAACTGAATTGCTGTTCGAAACCAACAAATGAAAACCGTTGAAACTACAAACATTTCCGTCTTCAATCACCTAAATTTCCTCTGTAATTTCAGAATACTTATAGGAATAAAATGCTAACAAACATTAGAAAAGTGAACATTTACATTTAAAGGCTTCTCTCAGTCTGAGAGAAATCTACAAATGTTAATCCGAGCCTTTCTACTATTTTCAGGTTTTAATTAAAATATAAAATATCCATCTATGTTCGAGTGACAGGTCAGAGCATGCAGCGGGATCGGATGACGGAAAACGAAATAACCCAAAAATAGTTTGTTTCAAACTAAATTTTTAGTTATGTTTTCTTCAAACAAAATATCAGTTTAATTTAACCGCCGCTTTGAGTGAATCAATCTAAAATTTTAATTTGTTTCCCTGAGTCAACGCAACCGGTTTTTTGGTAATAATAAGCCCCTTTTAAGGTAGAAACAACAAACATATCATTTTAGAACTACCATAATTTTTGTTGTATTGTGGTAATATCTTTAGGTTGAAACAACTAACCTGTCTTTTTGTTTAAAAATAAAAACGTTGGTTAAAAACAACAAAATTGATTTTTAATACAACTAGCTTTTAGTTTGGATGTCAGCAAACAAGTTTGTTGTTTCAAAAGGGACTGTTTTTCTCCGTGATGTTATGCTACAAATGAATTCCATGTGATACTCAAAGCAAATACACCTACACTGTGATCACTTCATAATACAGTTGAGATAAAAGTGTGGGTATATTATTACAGGGTGAGGAAATTTATTCCTTGTTCACTTTTTTAGTCATAACTTTATAAATCGTATATTGAATAGCAATGTATTCATGGAAAATTTCAGATACACTAACATAGATAGTAGTATTTACATCGATGTCTTAAAATGTCTTCCTCTGGCTACTACACATGCCTTCAATCGCATAAGGAAATCATCGACAATGGACGTTAGTTCCTCCATATATATAGCATCACAGGCTTTAAGACGTGGCTGGGTAGCTCAGTGGTTACCCGTTCTACTTACAGAGCAGATGGTAGGGAGTTCAATCCCAGGCCCGTCCCCTTCCTTGCAATTTGTCACTTGCCTCTTTCTATCACCACTAGATTTAAAATAAAAAGCAGTCTACTGCGTTTTCATTGATCGCATCACTTACCACAGTGAATCCATGATCTAAAAATAATCTGCCTCACTAACACAAAACTATCCTTCCCTTGACAATTGTGGAGACGCAGAGATAAACACGGTCTCTAACCAACGATTGCCAAACTAATCATCCTTCCCCCTTCCCGAAGACCATAAGGACGTGGCCAGCGCTGGTACTAATTTATACACAGAATGAATTAGTGAACTTTTACATTGAAAATGTAAAGCTACTCCCAAGCTCCATCTATGTGGTTCTCTATGCAATTACACTAGTTCTGATCAGTAACGGAGTAGCAACTACGAAGCTCACGGTCTTTTTAAATAAAAAAAAAAAAAAGATATAGCATCACAGGCTTTAATTAGATGGCTTTTAAATGATTCAACTATGTGTGTCTCTTAGTACCGGGTCTGGACTCAAGAATGGACCAGACGGAGTAATCCATTGGATTCAGGTCAGGAGAGTTGGAAGGTGATTCATCTTTGCTCGGATATCTCGGAAAATCCTGTTATAGAGTTCCAGCGTCTGTTTTGTTCCATATGATGGTGCCCAATCTTGTTAAAAGGTCCATTTGTTTTTACTAAAATGTGTACTTCCCCTTGGTGCTACAGTGTCCGTTAGAAGCTTCTGGTAGACGGATTGGTTGATTTCGGATTGGTTGCCTTTGTCAATGAATATTAAGGGGGTTTACCGGGAGCAATTCCCGCCGAAACTATCAAAATCTTTGCGTTGTCATGTTGGTAGTGATTCTTTGAAAATTTATAAGAACGTAATCCTAAATACTTATGAAGAATAGTTCGTACTGGGATCGGTTTACAATGATTCCACCATTTTTCGGAGTGACTGTCTAGAATTTTGATTTAGCCTCTGACGAAGTAAACCTCGGTTCTGAGGGGTCCTCGCAGTTTCATTTTTTGCCTCTTCCTGAACGATCCTCAAAATTTCCATGCTCATTGTATCGTTTTATAGCAACTCGAACTGTTTGTATTGGCGTATTCAATATCCTAGCGATAAACACAGGAGGGTTTCCTTGCTTATACAGCTCAATCACTGCACTTCGTAATGGAGTTGGTTTTATTGTGACACTACTCGTGAACGAATTCAAATGAAACTTAGTACTTTTGTTTGTAATGAACCAAGGTAAAATACGCCATAGGTGTGCTCATTTTAGCATCTGTCAAATTCGAACTAAACACTGAGAGAGAAAACACGGATAATATTTCCTTACCCTGTATAGCAAGAGGAAAGCTTGATAATGTTGTTTTAGAAATGATGCAACAGGCTCTGAAATTTACTTAATTTGGGTGTAACAAAAGTAGCACTAACCCGTCTCAAGTCTAATATAATTTAATAAAAAGCGGAAAATCTACTTAAAAGCACTTGTATTTGGAGAAGAACAAATTCATGTTAGTAAACAGGTAAAAGATCTAGCTGTAATTGTTGACGCTAAGTTTAACTGGAATTCACATTTGGAATATCTGATAAGCAAAACGAATAGTGCTTCATGGGTATTCTCCAATACCGTTGGTAGAAAGTGGGGCTTAAAAGCAAAAATGACGATGATGCACGTGTAATCATGTATTATGTTTTATGTGATGTATCAATTATACGTCCAAAAACAACAAACGCTTCTCTACTGTGATAGTCAAAATCAAGAGCGGACCACTAAAGGGAAGCTAGCTAAACATCAACGACTTGCGAGAAGTGCCATAACAGGGTAATGCGCAACAATTGACCAAAAGCATTTGATGCAATGCCCAAAGTATGTACTGCTTTTTGATAAATATGTGCAATTAGAATCGAAAAAAAAGTGTACTTAACCTTAAACGGTCAAACAATATGTTGACAGGTGATCTTGTTTCGAAAATTCTGAGGAACTTGAAAAGAGAACCATTGATAAGTATGACAGAGACTAGATAACTATGACATTCCCTATATGGAGTTCCTATGGGCCGTCATGGTTCAATCATATTTTTCATGGATGGATCTGAAACTAGTACAGGAATCTTTGGCTCTGGTGTAAATATCCCAGGGGCTGTGGAACAGTGGCCAACAGTGTTCCAAGTAGATATTGTTGCAATACTTGAATGCGTAAATGTGTTCCTGAATAGAACCGTTCTTCGGTATATAAAACTTTTCGATCAAAATGGAAGTTAAATGTTAGGAAGAACAAAAAGTGATGGTTGGCTGTCAAAAAGTGTATCCAGTTTCCAAATGCAACTGATACTAAAAAGTAAGAGGATTATTTATACAAACACTGGCTTAATAACTAGGCACTTTCCTAGTAAACATAATTTGAACAACGTAGGCCGTGTAGAGAATAATACCGTATAAATCGTTAAAAATAATAAATTAAATTTGTAATATGGAAAGTGAAACCTCGGAGCATCTGCTTTGCAATTGTACCTGGGGTCGAATAATCAAGAAGAAAATATGTATTAATGTTAATGTTGTGGTGAAAGCTGTTATGACCACTTGATTTTTTTTTTTTTTTTTTTTTTTTTTTTTTTTAGACGGGATGGAAAATCTGCAACCAGACACCTGAAGAACTCAGGGTGTGGGGATGAGGGTGCCAACTCCTCGACCCACTAAAAACCCACCCGTGCCTTTAGCCCTGGTCCCTCCCCGGAACCACCTTTCGGTATTACTTTCGGGGAGGGGGCTATTGTGCTTGTTAAGCACCCACTATCGTCGTAACTACTTAGGGCTTTAGTAGTTAGGTGGTCCCTGCGACCTGCCTTTGGTCGTTTCGCCATTTTTGTTGGAGATCAAGGACGATCTGGGAGGCTGCTACGCATACCGCGTCCCAGACGTCCCGGTCTTGACACATCCTCTGGACCAAGTTATCCGGAGTCGTGTCGCGACCGTCGAAGCGAGGACATGCGAAAAACACATGTTCTGCAGTTTCTTCGACTCCCGCGCACTCACTGCATGCGGAGGACTGTGCATGCCCATATTTATGCAGGTATTGCAGGTGCTCAAACAGCCGTGGCCAGACAATATCTGCGTGTAAGCGGAAGTTCACTTCACCGTGTCGCCTACCGACCCACCCGGTTAGTTCCGGGATTAGTCGGTGGGTCCACCGACCTTTGGTGGAGTTGTTCCATTCCCTCTGCCACTTAACCATGGATGCGGCTCTAGTGGTCTTTCGGATACCTCTTGTTCCACGTTGCTCGAAGCACTCTACGTCCTCTTTTATGACGATGCCTATTGGCATCATCCCCGCTAGGACGCAGACCGCGTCGCGTGATACCGTTCGGTATGCACTCACCACTCTTAGGCACATAAGCCTGTGTGTACTCTCGAGCTTATTTGCGTAGCTCTTGGTACTCAAGGCGGTGATCCATGCCGGCCCGCCGTACCTAAGTATGGACAGGGCGACACTGGCCAGGAGTTTACGCTTACTCCCTTGCACCGCCGAGCTATTCGACATCATGCGGGATAATGCCGATATAGCCATAGAGGCTTTCTTGCAAGCGTAATCGACGTGACTGACAAAGGACAGCTTGTCGTCGATCATAACCCCAAGATACCTCAAGAACCTCTTCGATTCTACTGTGCAGTTACCTGCACTAATCGTCGCATGTTGCTCCGATTTTCGATTGTTCACCACCGTGACCTCGGTCTTATGGTGGGCTAGCTCCAATTGCCTGGAGCTCATCCATCTCTCCACAATGCCAATGGAGTGTGAGGCCGTTAACTCGACCTCCTCGATGGATTCACCACATATCTCCAGGGTGATATCGTCTGCGAACCCGACGATCTTTACCCCGCTCGGGAACTCAAGCCGCAGTACCTCGTCGTACATCGTGTTCCATAACACCGGACCCAGGATCGAACCTTGCGGGACGCCTGCGGTGATCTGCACACGTTTCTGGCCTGCCTCTGTATTATATACCAGTACGCGATTCTGGAAGTAGCTTCCGAGAATCTTGTACAGGTACCCAGGAACCTGAAGGCGTTGGAGCGAGTCGGCGATAGCCGCCCAACTGGCGCTGTTGAACGCATTCCTCACGTCAAGGGTGACCACCGCACAGTATCGTACTCCTCGCCTCTTGCGCTGGATTGCCACCTCGGCCGTCTTGGTGACGGACAGGATGGCATCCACCGTCGACTTCCCTTTACGGAAGCCAAACTGATTACTTGACAGACCGCGTATACCCTCCGTGTATGTTGTCAGTCTGTTGAGGATTACCCTCTCGAGCACCTTACCCGCTGTATCCAACAGACATATTGGTCTATATGCCGATGGATCTCCTGGTGGCTTCCCTGTCTTTGGTAGCAACACAAGGGTCTGAATTTTCCAGGCGTCTGGGAAGACGCCCTCGTCCAGACACTTTTGCATCACCACCCTGAACATTCCGGGATCCAGCAAGATAGCCGTCTTGATGGCCAGGTTCGGAATACCATCCGGTCCCGGCGCTTTGTTCACCTTTAGCGACTTTGCTATCGCAATGAGTTCATCATTCGTCACCGTCGCCTCGTCGCCGACCCCCGTTGTGCCGTTGTCGGTGCCCACGTGGTCACGGGTGTTCGGCTGAGCCGTCCACCCTTCCGTCGCTATGACAGCGTTAAGGTCTGGGATACTGGAACGCTGGTCATGGGACACGTCTACGGCGGCGGGGGGCCATGGACTTGGGTCGTGGCTCGGAAAGAGTCCCCCAACGATCACCTGCAGCAGCTCTGATGAACGCTCGGTTGGAGCCGCCGATCCTCTGGTTTTGGCCATTACAACCCGGTAGGCGTCACCCCACGGATTCGTATTGGCCTTCTGACACAGACCCTCGAAGCAGGCTCGCTTGCTGGCCTTTATCTCCCTCTTTAGTGCGGCCTTCGCGGCGACTAGCGCCCCTCTGCGCTCGATTCTATCGGCGTCTGACCGCGCTCTTTTGCACCCTCCGTCTTGCGTGGAGGCATGTTCTTCGGAGGTCGGCGATCGACTCCGTCCACCAATACACCGGCGATCTTCCATTCCTCGGTTTGACTTCCCTCGGCATGGTCGCATCGCACGCTCGTGTAAGTGTCATAACGAGTCTTTCGCCGCAAGGTTCCTGGGTTTCGCGTAAGTTTCGTTCCCTCTCAAGCGCCTCTTTAAAAACCTCTACATCAAAGTAGGACGTCCTCCATCTGCGGGCGAATGGAGTGGATGCTCCTCCTTCCGCACGCTGCCTTGTATTGTGGACGATACAATAACGTACCGCCAAGTGGTCGCTATGGGTGTAGCCATCATCCACCCTCCAATTGCTAATTAGCCCAGGACTGCTAAATGTTATATCGATAATCGATTCCGCTCCATTTCTATGGTAGGTACTCGTGGTACCCACGTTGGCTAGGTCTACATTGAGCCTAGCCAAGGCCTCCAGAAGAATCTGGCCCCTAGGGTTGGTAAGGCGGCTCCCCCACTCGAGCGCCCAAGCGTTGAAGTCCCCCGCTATTACCAACGGGTTCAGGCCAGTTAGCTCCGTTGTCATCCGATCACATATTGGAAAACTGTTCGATCGACCACCTTGGCGGTGCGTAGCAGCTGCAGAAGAACACTCCATTCACTTTTACAACCACGAAGCCTTCGTTTGTGTTGGACACAACCTCCTGAACCGGGTACTTACCCGTCGTCCATAATGCCGCCATATTAGCCCTGTCCGCAAACCAGTTCCCGTTGCCGGGTGGGATGCGGTATGGGTCGGAAATTATGGCGATATCCGATGCCGACTCGCTAACTGTCTGACACAGCAGTTGCTGGGCTGCCTCACAATGGTTCAGGTTTAGTTGGGTTACCTGCATTACGGTTGGCTCGTTGGTATACCCTTAGCGGCCGGGCACTTGGCCCCCCCCATGACGTGCTTATCGTCCGGTTTCCCGGCGCACATCAAGCATTTGGGGGGACCTTTGCAATCCCGCGCCTTGTGGCTAGTGCTGCCACACCTTCTGCACATGTTGCTCCTATCTGGGCCTTTGCATTCCCAGGACATGTGCCCGCTCTCTAGGCATCTGAAACATGCCTTCGGCGGCTGGTGCAGGCTTAGTGGGCATATTGACCATCCCACCTTCACCTTCGCCACTTTCAACGCCGCGTCTGCGTCGACTGCCGCTACCCTCAGGGTTGCCACCTGGGTCCCGGTGGACCCTTCCTCAGACGTATGTCTGCGGCGGCAACCTCGACCTTGCACTGTTCCTTCAGTGCAGTGGAGATCTCGTCTGCCTCGGTGATCTCATCCAGGTTTTTACACTGGATCGTCACCTGCGAGACGAGGGCGCGCACCTCCACACCCTCACCTAAGGCCTGTTTTGCCAGGTCTCTATACGCCGGGCCCTTAAGCGTTGTCGCTTTTTTAAGCTCCAGGAGCATTTCGCCGGTGCGGGTACGGCGTATACTCCGCACGTCGGCGCCTAGGCCTGCCAGTTTAGCGTCCCCGCGCATCGCTTTCAAGACCTCGGAGTACTTTGACGCCTCGGTCTTAACGATGAGGGCCTCTCCGCGGTTACGCTTGCGGGCCACCTGTCGCTTATCTTTTTCTTTTTTAGTTTTATTTCTTTTTTTCCTCACTTTATTCCATGGGGCTTCCCTGCCCCGCCTGGGGTCATCGCTTGTCCCCCTCCTAGCACTGGCATCTGCCTCCGTGCTGGTTATGGCTGTTGTTGTCATTGGAGCCCTGCCGCTTGGGCCCCCTTCGGCGCTTGAGACAACACGCGAGCTGGTTGGCGCGCCTTTCGCGCTGGGCTTAGCGCCGGGGCCTCTCTCTTTGCGAGAAGCCGAAGCTGGTCGCGAGGATGGACCCTCTGACCCCGCCGCCACGTTCGCATAGGTTCGTTTCCCCTTTGGGGCTTCCGACACGATGCGCTTCTTAGAAGCGCCGGGTGCCGTCTCGCCCGGGGACTGCCTAGCCCGCTTGGAGGTCCCCGCCCCCATGGATAGGGTGGACTCTCCGACGGAGACGGATGATTCCGTCTGCGTCTGCTTCGAGGCAATGTCCCTCGCCCTTTCGGTGGCCGCTAGCCGTGCCAACTCTTTGGCACTTTGCTCGGCTAGCAGTTTGGCCTCCAGCTCCTCCCTCTCCTTGCATGCAGCCTGCACTGTCATGCGTAGCCTAAGAAGGCTCAATTTTAGGTCTTTCGCAATGTTGTTGCGCGACGACGTAAAGTCGATGATCGCATCCAACTGCTCCGAGACCTCCATCACCTTAGGAAGGGTTTCCCGCATCCTATCCATGGCCCGGATGAGTCCTGGCCCATCCATGGCCACGCCTAGCTTGGTGCCACCTGCCTCCGATGCCGTAGCACTACCGCAGGTGTCGCTCACGCCCGATCCCACCGTTTTACGCGGTGGGGACCTCGCTAGGCCGCCTTTAGCGAACGGATTCGCTCTCTCTTGTATCTTTTTCGTTTCCTCCATGTTGTTGGGTCCCCCTCCAGCCGCTATCCAAGCCCACGTGGAGTAGTCGCTATTGTGATCCCATGGTTATCTATGCAAGCAGGGAGGCCATGCGAGGGTTGACACGGCCCTTCATGGGGAACCGTGTTCAGAGCCGGATCAGCGCAAGACAGGTATAGGTCATCTGAGCCTACTCCCACCCGACTGGCGAGGTCGGGCGGTGGAGAATGGAACGTACTGGAGGCCTGCCAAGGTTTTAATGGGACGGAGACAACCTGTGCCGCGGAAACCTCGCCATTTCCTACTCGGTGTCACCCGGCAGTACTGAGGGAGACGACACAGGCGCCAGCCCGAATACAACGGTACCACTCGTGAATCTTTTCGCAGCCAGTTGCCATAATTGGGGTTTTACTGGCATCCACCCCAATGCGTCGTATGACGCTCCCTCCGTAGTTCGTTTAGCCGTTAAGGAGAGCTTAACGTTTCCAAGGTGCACCGCGGGGAGGCGAACTACATTCACACCTCTATGTTCCTCTGTGAGTTGTTGGTGTTGCTATTTATGTCAAAGAATCAGTTCAATTCAATCTTCGCACAACGAAGTGGTTGATGGTAACTGGTTCTTGGGCATAACAGTTGTACGTGGCATGATGATGGGTAACTATGGTGTTTTATATCACTCTCCCAGTTCTAGTGACCATCGTTTTATTGAAATTTTAGAGAACTGGCTTGAGGTATTTCTTGATTCGAGTAAATTAAATATAATAGCTGGTGACTTCAATATAAATTGGCGTGATAATAATAATTCGAATCATTTGAAGCATTTAGCTAACTTTTTCAATTTAAAACAAACGGTAGATGAATATACGCGAATTTCCAGGCACAGTAGAACTTTGATTGATCATGTTTATTCTAATTTTGATTCTGTTTTTTCAGTTGTCGATACTGATTTGAAAATATCCGATCATGAGACAGTAGGTATTAACGTAATTGAGAATAACTTGAATAATAGCGATGATTTTGTGAAATTGAAGTGCTGGAGGAAATATTCAAAACAGGCTGTTTCTAACCTTGTTCAGAGAAGCGTGGATTTTCCAATCGCGAGCGGTAGTTTAGATGAGTCTGCAGCTGTTCTTACTAATACCATGAAAACGTGTACAAATAAGCTAGTTGAACAAAAATTTGTTTCTTTGAAGAACTCAAACAGCTGGTACAATTTGGATCTTTTGCGTCTTAAACGCAAGAGGGATAAATTGCACAAAAAGTTTTGTAGATCTAATAGTGCTAATCATTGGAATAAGTACACAATCGCGCGGAATAAATATTCACAATCCATTAAAAAAACTCGTTGTGAATATATACAGAGGAAAATTGATCAACATCAAAACAACAGCAGAGAGTTATGGAAAATTTTGAAATCATTATTGAAACCTAGCAATTGCAGACCGCGGTCCATAACTTTTGAAGGCACAATAGAACAGTCTGAACAAGCAATTGCATCTAAGTTTAATGATTATTTCGTCAATAGCGTTTCATTGATCAACCAATCAATTGAATTGGTCGATGAACCTGATGAATTAAACCAGCCAGTTAATATTAATTGCAGATTTGAAAGTTTTCACCCGATCACAATAGATGAGCTTAGAAATATTTGCTTTTCCTTAGGAAAAACGGCTGGAGTAGATAATGTTAATGCTAGAGTTATTCAAGATTGCTTTCATGTCATTGGTCACACTTTACTGGACCTTATTAATGAATCATTGCAAACTGGGCACGTGCCTGAAGTGTGGAAAGAATCGTTGGTTGTTCCGATTCAAAAGGTTGCTGGGACGATTAAAGCCGAAGAGTTTCGTCCTATCAACATGTTGCACACATTAGAGAAAATTTTAGAGCTTGTTGTGAAAGGCCAGTTGTTAGAATATTTGAATAGTAATTCTTTGTTGATTTCGGAACAATCTGGTTACCGGGAAGGCCATTCTTGTGAAACCGCGTTAAATTTAGTATTAGCAAAATGGAAAGATAACTTAGAGAGTAAACAAACAATTTTTGCTGTTTTTTTGGATCTGAAACGCGCTTTTGAAACAATTTCTAGGCCCTTGTTGTTGAAAGCATTAAAGCGCTTTGGAATTTCGAGTACTGCATACAGATGGTTTGAAAGCTATTTGTCTGACAGAACTCAAAGGACTGTTTTTAATGATTCTGTTTCCAGTCCCGTGGGGAATAACCTTGGTGTGCCCCAGGGAAGTGTATTAGGGCCCCTTTTGTTTATTATGTATATTAATGACATGCGACGTGTTTTACGATTTTGTGACATTAATCTGTTTGCAGATGACACTGTGTTATTCATTGCAGCTAAAGATTTAAATGAAGCCGTTACCCATTTGAACGAAGATTTGCGTTTTCTAAGTAGATGGTTGAAATGTAAGCAATTGAAATTGAATATAAGTAAAACTAAATTTATGGTAATTTCACAGAATCGAGTAAATGAGAATGTCTCAGTTACTATTGATGGTGAGACAATTGATCGCGTTCGGGAGATTAAATATCTTGGCGTGATTATTGATGACAAGCTAAAGTTCAACGCTCACATTGACAATGTCATCAAGAAAATTGCCAAGAAGTATGGAATTCTATGCCGATTAAAAAACGATTTAACTACTTGCAGTAAAATACAGCTATACAAATCAATCATCTCCCCTCATTTAGAGTTTTGCCCTTCCATTTTATTCTTGGCCAACCAAACACAAATATTGAGGTTACAGCGTTTGCAGAATAAAATAATGCGCTTGATTTTAAGATGTAACAGATTCACTTCCTCGACTTTTATGTTAGACGCTTTACAATGGCTATCAGTGAAGCAAAGAATTGTGTATTTAACTATGGTGTTCATTTTTAAAGTAGTTAATGGTTTGCTTCCTCGATATTTGTGTGATCGAATTGAAAGAGGAAGTGATTTTCATAGATATAATACTAGAAACGCGGATGAAATAAGAACACCGAATTTCTTGACATGTGCTTCACAAAACTCATTATATTTTAAAGGAATAAATGTTTTCAATTCGATGCCAAGACACATTAAACGTGCACCAACACTTTCAGAATTTAAAAGACTATGTATTTCACACGTTAAAACTGCATTCTGAGCAGCAAGCGTAATTTTTTTTTCAAATATTTATGAAGATTGTACCTGACGATGTTTTACTATTATAAAACGGATTATTTTGTGTGGACCATTTCTTGTACATTTATGTTGCTTTTTTTTTGTAAAAATGAAGAATGTATCTGACGAAGTTCTTTACAAACGGATTAAAATGAGTTGGCTATTTTATTTTTTAAATTTTATTTTTTCACGTTTACAATACTACAATACTCACTATTTTGTTCGTCACAGTGATGATGATGGAAATTTGTATAATGTTGTGTTAGTTTAAAAAAAAAAAAATAAAGAAAGAAGTCTACAATTGTTTGAGCCTCGCGCGCGGTATACAGATATGATGGACTTCTTTTTGAATTTGTTAAAAAAAAATTGGCCTTTGATGCTTTAGATGGTACTATGAAATAGTAGCGAGTTGTCTGGCTGAATGTCAGGGAATTCTTCGTCAATTCTTTTGTGGTTGAAAGTAAAAGTTTGACTAATGCCGGTCCAGGATTTTTTCGGTTTGGAAACATTCTTGACATCCCTGGTGAGATATTCTTGGCCAGCCCTAAACTAAGCTGGCGGCTCCATTAGTGTTGGAACTGCATTGGCTCTGTAACGGGCAGGATCGGATATTGGCTTGTCTTTTGATAATGTCCTTTTACTGGATTCTGTGATCTGAATTGCAACAGAATTTCCTGATCGCTGGGAATACTTGCGAATTTTTGTGGTTAACATCAAAGCTTTTCACGATTATGTCGCTGTGAAGCAAATGGATACTTTTGAAGAAATTTATATCTGTAGATGAAATCAGTTCGTTTTTTTTTTTTTTTGCATAACTGGTTTAAATTGTTACCAAATTAATTATCTTAGAGATAAAATCGTCTAGCTCAAACCTTTGTAGGGGTAAGGGCGGGACCATCATCATCATCAATCGAGTGCCTCAAGGTAAGCGTCGTAGTGGAACATATGACCGCCAGCTGAACCAGAAGGTGTTGAGAATCGTCAGAGAAAACCCTGGACTATCAGATAATGAAATCGCACAAAAATACGCTGCTGCTCGCAGTACCTTTCGAAGAATTCGTTTGCGAGCAGGATATCGTTCTTATCGAGCCAGCAAGCAACCAAACAAAACCTTGAAGCGAAGTTTTGTCACCAAAACTCGAGCTCGGAAATTGTACCAGCAGGTTTTGACGAAGTACCAAGGATGCCTGCTCATCGACGATGAAACCTACGTCAAAATGGATTTCGGACTTCCTGGCCAAAAATTCTACATGGCGACGGCATGCTTCTATGGACAAATTTGCCAAAAAAATACTGATGATTTGGCAAGGGATATGCAGCTGCGGAGCAAAGACCAAAGTTTTCGTGACGAATAAGACGATGGACTCGAAGCTGTACAAGGAAGAATGCCTCAAAAACCGCGTACTACCTTTCATCAAAGCCCATAAAGGTCCCGTGAAGTTTTGGCCAGATTTGGCGAGTTGCCACTACAGCCGGGAAGTCATCCAGTGGTACCGCGATAATAACGTAGATTTCATCGATAAAAACATAAATCCACCCAACTGCCCACAGTTCCGGCCCATCGAGAGATTTTGGGCAATAATAAAGCGGAAGCTAAAGAAAAGTGGAAAAACGGCTCGGGGCGCGACTCAGATGACCAAAATGTGGAACAAATGTGCCAAGGAAGTTGACTCCGAAAATGTGCAGCGTTTGATGGGAGGAATAAAGAAGAAAGTGCGAATTTGCATTAGGAACAAAGAGAAATGATTTGTTTTGATATTTTTTTCCTTAAAGAACAGTAAATTACCTTTGTTTTGATGTATTAAATAATGTTTTATTTGTACGTTAATCCGTTACTGAGATACAGATGATTTTAATATTCCGGATTCTAAATGGACATAGCTTTAAAAATATTTTAAAAACAATATATTGTGGATGTTGTTTCCGTTATAATCTCATCAGTTCCCAATTAACCCAACCCCTTATCAAGGGATTGATGCATAAATGTAATTGTAATGCTTGTATATTTTACCAAAAAAAAAACACAATTTATGCTATCAAATCTTTCGATTCACCGTAGGATGAATATAGAAATACTAAGATTACTATTGGCACAGTATTTCTCCATATGGGAACAGTTACCCTATATTCACTCTTCCATAAAATAAAAATGAAAATGTAATATCTTTTTTTATCAATAAACGAACACCTATCGTCAAAAGTGAGGAAAATTGCGTTGGAGTTCGATTTCTATCTTTCGTTGATTGGCAGCAATGTTACGAGGTTAAAAATATCTTTCAATGCAAAATCAATTTTCGTCAACTTTGCTACTGATTCCATACTTCTGGGAAGCTTTGTCGGGTTATTGTTGATAGGCTGAGAGCAAATTATCAGCATATTTATCCTGCGTGAACAAGCTTTCAAATTGTGGTTGTCCCGTCTCCTGGGACAAAAAGTATGAAGAGAGCAAACAAGGAACAAGGATTGATTCGGTTCGTCACATGGTAGGAAGCGAGCATGAACCGATACGGTATGGAAAATCGAATAATGTTCTTTTAATCCCTCGATGATGCAGAGAAGATGGGAAGAGAACAAGAGCAAAAAAAAATAAATGTTTAATTTAGTTATCGCGTAGCAACGGGGGCATTTTTAGACGGGTGTTTCAAGTGAAGAGCTTTCCGTAAGTTTACTGAAAGGAAAGCGAATATACATTCCGTAAGAAAGTATGTCAATATTTTTCGTTCATTGTAAATTCAAAGACCTGTAAGAGCTTTATTGCGGATCGAACGTCTTTCGACATAATTTTTAATGTTATTCACAAATTCTACGTGACTTCTTTATGCGAAAAAGACGCATATAAAGCTAAAATTCACTTTAAAGTTGATTGTATTCAAAGAATGGAATAAATTTTATGGTTTTTTTCATTGCATGAAAAACAACGGTAAGCTGAATTGTTCCTGTATTAGTCTTATCACTCCGCAATTAATCCTACTCAAAATTAGAGGATGGTCGCACGAATTAACTACAAAACTTTGACAAATACTATTACGAAAAGAAACCAATCTTTGAACTGAAAAATCTTATGATTCAGCATAGGGTGAATATAGGAACAGTAAGATTACTATTGGCATAGTTACCGTATTTCTCCACAGTTCGCCGCAAGTCTTTTACAGACAAAGCTATTGTAGATTATCTTTATAGAACGCTTTATATACAAAATTTGTTTTAACGTGTGCTTATTCTATCAATTCAGTCTCAATCCGAACTTTTTTTTAAATAATTGCTTACTCATATCGAGCTGGAAGTCACCGTTGTACAGATTTTTTATTTTATTTATTGGGTCTCTGGTGCAATTTAACTGAGCTCTGCCACGAGTACACTCCCCACGGTTATGAAACACTCAATGCCTTCCAGTTAGAAAGAGAGTTCCGATTGGCTGCCGTCGATTAGTTCTTAAAATTCGTATAAAATCACGGAAGGTAGGAAATTTCAATGTAACACAACGCCACGTTTCGTTTAGAACTGAATTTCCGTCGATAAAGTGCCTCATACACCTTTTTACCTTTCTTACAGAGAAGGGTATTGCGATCGCTTCAAAATACAGGTATACCTCGATAGAACGTACATCAAATTTCTCACTTTAAATCGAAATTTCATAAAAACAACTGATTGATTGTATATTAGATTTCAAATACAACCAGTAGTTTTTATTTTTTTATTTATTTATTTATTTATTTGTATTTATTGTATTTTTTATCTTCAGATGCCTGAGAAGGTAACTCAACCCTCTATAAACTGACTGTCCAAGATCAAATTGCCAAAATACCAACCAAAGCCATCATGCTGAACCACAAATACATTTATGCACACTAAATAATCGTATTAAAAATGCCAAACAGGAGGAAATCCTTCCTAAGCTGGCTTAACTTTAATGTTATGATAAGAAATGGACTTTTCTTCTATAGGGTAGTGAATGGCTTCGATTTCCTGGGACCCTTTTCCTACCATTGTATGTCTACACAAACAGACCCACTGACACCTCAGGATTGATTCGTAATTTGGCTTGCAATAAAGTAACATCTAGTCTAGTAGCAAGTCATGATCTTTCATTCTGGAAGTAATCCGTACATTTCGATTTAGTGGCGAGAATTTAAATTTCAAGATTCAAGAACCCTACGGAAACGATAAGAGAACTACAGCAAGAAGTTCTCCAGATGGCGGAGCTCCTACAGAAGCTATTGAGCCAACACTCGAGGCCTTGACAACCAATCGCAGCGAATTTGCGTTGGACCCGGAAAATGGAATCACCTTCGACAAATGGTACAATAGAATGCCCAACCGCTCCATTTCCTCCAGCGCCCGCTTTCAGTAGTGGGCCGATGCTAGATCCGGCCAAAACACCACGTTGTCATCCTTGTGGTACTTTTAAATGAAGGCGGCAACTTCTGGGAGGCACTTAGTACTGTAGATCTCGCCGTTCACTGCTAGCCCCAACAGAAAGAAGAGGGGACATGACATCCCCTTTTCACTGATTGTGAGCCACAGCAACACCTTCTTTGGGAACTTCTTGTACGCAATGTACTTCACATTGCTGCTAATTTCTTTTGTCGGGAAGGTTAAGCAGCCTTTGCCTTTCCAGTCGTTGCTGTCCAACGTGAGGTACGTCTCGTCGTCCATAACGACCACCACGTTCCACTTCACCGGGAAGATCTCTTTTACCAGAATCTTCAGCCGTTGTTTCTGGGTTTCCGCTTTGTTCTTCGATACGGTTCGCTTGGGCTTCCACATGTGGATATTAATTTTGGCCAAATACTTCTTGACCGTTTTGGCCAGTCACACCGATCACCCAGCCCAACGCATGGAAAGAAGTAGCCACCTTGCCTTCCGTTTGAGCTTCTGTTGAATACTCCAGTCGCTAAAAACGGTCGGACGGCCAGAATCAGGCCTCCGCTCGATGGAATCTCCCTTCTCCAGAAGTGCCAAAATCCTATAAATGTTTCCACGGTCGTATCCGGCCGACACGAAGTAGGCCACGATGAACGACTTTTTTAGGCCCGGAAGGAGCTGGCGGTACGAACAAACCATAGATCGAAGATGTTTCAAAGTTCTCGCCATAACTGCCGTAAACAAACTGATGGAGCAGTCAAATTTTCACAGTATATTGGCAATTAGTAAATATTGACTACTGACCGGTGGATCGACCACCAGGTGGCAGGGTAATCCCATGCAAAATCTGAACATTTAGTCGCTTTTTTTTAATGCACGCTTCACATCCTGCCGAAGCTTCATAGAGACGTCGATTTCAACGTCTCGAAAATATTCGAACCCTCTCGAAAATTTTCGCTGAGACCTCTATTTTCAACTAGCACTACCAGTGCCCTCAGCTGGTCAAGTCGAAAGCGGAAGACATCATAAAGCTACGGGGGGAAGGTGATCTGTGCCTGCGAGGAATTCGACTTTAAGAACATGAAGATCGACCAATTCAAGTGCTTGGTGTTTGTGTTTGGCCTCAAAGGTCAGCCCTACGTGGCCATCCGAGCTCCTATCCCGGATCGAAGGCGAAACAGTAGAAGCTCCCGTCCCTCTCCAGAACATGCTCGACGGCTATCAGTGGCTCGCCAAACTCAAGACGGACACATTCATGATCGAGCGCCAGTCAAACTCAAAATCATCGGTCCATGCTGTCCAGGAGAACAATAGCAACCTCTCATCAGCAGCAGTCTTCAAAAACGGAAAGTAAACCGCCTCGTTCTCCATGTTAGCAATGCAAACAGATTACCCATTCTCAAACCACCAGTGCAAGCAGTGCGATCGGATTGGAAGGCTATTCCGGCAGCTTTCTCAAGACCCAATCAGTTCCAGCCGGGAGGATTAGTAACCAGTGAAGCCAGCAAACAAATCAAGCAAATTCCAAAAAGCCAAAGCCAGTGGGTGTACATCGTAACCCTCATCACTGGAACATCGCAAGCGTAAGTACGTGCCAACATTCATCAACCGTGGCTATCAAGCTGCAGTTGGACACAGCAAAAGATATCACGGTGATCTTGAAGCAAACCTGGCACTATTTGAGCAACCCTCCGATCGACAGACCGACGATTCAAGCAATCGACGCGTCGGGAAGGCCGCTCCATCTAATGGGTGAGTTTTCACGCGAAATTCTACTATCGTGACTATTCGACGAGGCTCAGCAAGACGTTGGAAACCAATCACAAACCACTTCCGACGTCGGAGGAAATCTTCTTTCAACTCACCGCCAGCAGTCTTCAGCATCATCAATCTCTCGATGCGTACCTACAGCTCGAGGTGAATGACGACTTCAAGAAGCTGCTCACCATCAACACGCATCGCGGGTTGTTTCAGTTCAATTGCCTGGACATACCAGGCGTCCGATTTTTCATCAATTATGCGATCATGTTCGGGAAGGACATCAAATCACACGCAGCATCAATCAACCCACTTTTAGGAGCACGACTTCCACGTCAAAGCCGTGAAATGTCACTTCTCCCAAACACAACTCGGTTACTTGGGGCGTATTGTAGACAAACAAGGCAGTCGTTTAGACTCCAAAAAAGTGAACACTTTAATCAAATCTGCTGCTAACGTATTATGACCCCAAGCTTTCAATGGTTGTGACAGCGGACCCATCAAGCACTGGTATCGGGAAAATCATCTCTCACCAGTTCTCTGATGGCTGGATGAAGGTCGTGCAACATGCTTTGAGGACGCTCACAACTATGAACAAACTGAGAAGGAGACTCTTGCGTTGGTCTGTGTGGTGACCGAATTCCACAAATATTTGCTGGAATGCCACTTCACACTGCTGACCGAACACAAGCCACTCCTTTCCATCTTCGGTTCCAAGAAAGACATTCCAGTACACACTGGGAACCGACTCCAGCGGTGGGCTCGCTATGCTGAACTACGCCATCAAGAATCAACATGTGTCCACGAACGAGTTCAGAGGTGCAGAGTTGTTGTTTCTGCTGATCGACTGAACCAACCAACTCGAGGAAACACATCATCGCTGCACTCAGCCTTGAGGAAGATTATTTATTTCCGACACAGCAGAGAAAGGTCCCTTTTCTTTCGCAGCACAACGGGAGGCTACTTCTATGGACACCACACTCCAAACCGTTCCTAATCACATCCAAAACGTTTAGCCCAGTTGCTCCAAGAATCTCTCCTCTCCAGTTCAAATCGTTCCTGTCGAGTTTTGACGAAGGATCCTGCAACAGTTCCATCGAGGTCATCCGGGAATGACAGCTATTACAGGATAGTGAAATTGAGGATTTTGTCAAGCGCTGTAAACTTGCAAGACTCCTACCAAGATGACACTGGAATCTTGTCCCAGTCCTTCCAAACACTGGTCGAGGATCCACGTCGACTATCCGGGTCCAGTAGATGGAGTCTACTTCCTGGTAATAGCGGATCCCTACTCAAAGTGGCAATCAAATCGATTACTACGAAAGCTACTGAATAAAAGGTTCACGACATTCGGAACCCACAAATTACATCGTTTCTGCACCAGTCAAGATATCCGGCACATCCACATTGCTCCGTACCACCGTAGAACAATCCCTACTCGTGTTCTTGCAAGTGTACCGCTCCAATTCGACCAGCAACATGAACGGTAAATCTTCGGCAGAGATGATTTTTGTCAGACCACTACGTACCGTATCATCTTAGCTCAGGCCATGCAGGAGCGAAAATATCACCAGAGACAGGACGGTGCAAAACGACGTTTTAACCAGACACATGGAGATTTCGTGTTCGCCAAGGTCCACCGAGCAAACTCCTGGCAGTGGGAACCAGCAACCGTCATCGAGAAGATCAGATTAGTCAACTACAATGTGTTTCTTACGATCGCATATCAATCAGCTCAAGACTGATATTCCAGAAAGAGGTCCAACCGGTCAGCTTACCTCACTATGCATTTTCTTCGATGGATTCAGACCAGTTTAACTTCGTCCGCTTCGAGCCTTCATGCCGTGCGGTTCTATTTTATTTTTACTGAAGGAAGTATTCTTGCTACCTAAAGCTATAACAAAATCAAACAGCACTTTTCAGTGCTGAACATTACCTGCAAATTTTTTACTTATTTTTAACCCTTATTCCTTTTCGATCCTTGTCCGGACCCTACAAGAGGTAATCCGACTGGTTTGGAAAATTCCTCTTTGACCCTTCGGATTCTTGTAGAATCTGCTTGAAAGTTGATTAGGAGAAAACGTATAAATTCTCATTTTGGAGGAAATCCTCCCCTTGCCTATCCTGCATGGGGTAGTATGGTAAAGGGTTATGTGCCTGATCGGATACTACCGTTCAATAATGCCCTCCGCTCGTTTTCAAACTTGATCATTCAATTTTCAAAGCCTGCCGTTGCCCTATACGGAACTATCAATACACTTTCTCTTCATGTCTATTCGTTCTAGCAATAAATTACCATCCACTCCTAGCGCTTCGCATGGAGATGTGAAATTATCTGCTTCTGACAAACTTCATCAAAGATCGTTACTTCCGCGCTTGGGAGAATACAAAAACAACAATCAATGTGACCAAATTCTTTCTTCATTTGATACCAAAGTTTTTGAAACTTTGGGGGTTTCTGTTGAAACAAAATTTAGTCAACTTACTCTATTAGCTGCCTATTTACCATTCCAATGCGTAGGTCAGCAAAAGAATCTTCTCAAGGGTGACCTTCAGAAGCTTACCCGTAATAGGTCAAAATTCTTCATTATTGGTGATTTTAATGCAAAACACCGTTCGTGCAATAATGCTCAAAGCAATTCCAATGGTAATATACTATTTGATAATTGTTCTGCGGGTTATTACACTATCCAATATCCAAACAGCCCAACTTGCTTTTCCTCTGCAAGAAATCCCTCAAGTATTGATTTGGTCTTAACTGATTCATTTTAACTTTGTAGCCAAATGGTTACCCATGCTGACTTCGGTTCGGATCACCTTCTAGTAACTTTTGAAATATCCCAAGAAATAATTTCAGATCCCAACAGTTCTACTTTCACTTACCATAGAGCTGATTGGAACCAATATCAAACATTCATGGATTATTGCTTTGATCCTAATATTCCTTTGGAAACTAAAAATGATATTGATAATGTTTTGAATCTCTGACTACTTCTATAGTCGAAGCATGAGCTGTCTCAGTTCCAAAATGTGAGGTAAAGTTCAATTCAATTATAATAGACGACGATATTCAGCTTTTGATCAGTCTGAAAAATATCCGTACAAGACAATATCAAAGAACACGCGATCCTGCCATGCAAGTTATCTGGCGAGATTTGCAAAAACAAATTAAAAAACGCTTCTCTGCCCTGAGGAACGAACAATTTGAAAATAATGTGTCAAAATTAGACTCGAGTTCCAAACCTTTTTGGAAACTCTCCAAAATTTTGAAGAAACCTCAAAAGCCTATTCCAGCGCTCAAAGAAGGTGATAAAATATTGTTAACAAATGTGGAAAAAGCTCAAAAACTTGCAAAGCAGCATGAGAGTTCACATAATTTTAGTTTGGGTCTTACTAGTCCTATTGAGAATCAGGTTGCTCGCGATTATCTGAATATTTCCTCCCGGGAAAATATTTTTTAAGAATCCTGGGGCACTGATTTGGATGAAGTAAAAACTATAACTAAAAAGTTATAAAATATGAAGGCTCCAGGTGATGATGCAATTTTGTATATACTCGTCAAAAAACTCCCAGTGAGTACCTTGTCTTTTATGGTAAAATTATTTAATAAATGTTTTCATTGGTCATACTTTCCTGACAAATGGAAAAATGCCAAAGTTGTTCCAATTTTGAAGCCCGAGAAAGAACTAGCTGAAGCTTCTAGCTACAGACCAATAAGTTTACTTCCTTCAATAAGTAAACTTTTTGAAAAAATAATTTTGAATAGAATGATGCTTCACATCAATACAAACTCAATTTTTGCAGATGAGCAATTTGGATTTCGTCATGGCCATTCAACTACTCATCAACTCTTAAGAATTACTAATTTAATTCGTTCAAACAAATCTGAAGGCTGCTCAACTGGAGCTGCTCTTCTAGATATAGAAAAGGCAATCGACAGTATTTGGCATGAAGGTTTGATTGCTAAATTGAAAAAACTTTAATTTTCCGCTCTATATTATGAAATTAATTCAAAATTATTTAACTGACAGAACTCTGCAGGTAAATTATCAGAATTCCAAATCTGATCGACTACCTGTTAGAGCTGGAGTTCCTCAGGGTAGCATTCTTGGGCCGATATTATACAATTTGTTTACTTCCGACCTCCCCGATTTGTCTCAGGGTTGCCAAAAATCCTTGTTTGCCGATGACACAGGTATTTCCGCTAAAGGAAGAAGTCTTCATGTCATTTGCAGGAGACTGCAGAATAGTTTAGACATTTTCTCTTCTTATTTACAGAAATGGAAGATATCTCCCAACGCTTCCAAAACTCATCTTATAATATTCCCACATAAACCTAGAGCTTCCTTGTTGAAACCTAGTAGTAGTCACATAATTATTATGAACGGTGTTCTAATTTCTTGGTCAAGTCAAGTGAAATACCTTGGTCTGGTACTTGATCAAAAATTATTTTTTAAAGATCACATTGAAGGCATTCAAGCCAAATGTAATAAATATATAAAATGTTTATATCCTCTTATAAACAGAAAATCCAAACTTTGTCTGAAGAACAAACTACTAATATTTAAAAAATGGTTTTAGATCAGCCATGCTTTATGCTGTTCCAATATGGTCTAGTTGTTGTGCTACCAGGAAAAAAAACACTTCAAAGGATTCAGAACAAAGTTCTGAAGATGATTTTGAAGCTGCCTTCTTGGTACAGTACTAACGAAGTACATAGAATTTCGAATGTTGACACTTTAGAACAAATATCCAACAAAATAATTAATAATTTCAGACAAAAATCGTTGCAATCTTCTTTTGCAACGGTTAATTCCCTTTATGCTTAGTTAAAGTTAATTTTAGTTCATTTTTAGTTTTAAGATTATTATTTTTATACTGACACGCAGGAATAAACAGGAATGTACAAAATTAGGAACATATTTTAACAATTAGGGTTGATACGTTACAGTAGAAGTTGGAGCACCTAGATTAACATGAAATGTAAATATTAATAAATTTGAAACAAATAAAGAGTTAAAAAAAACCAGTTCAACCAGCCACACCCATCCTGGAGGGCGGTGCATGATTCAACTTCCAGCTTGGTTCAAACCCTATTGAATGATGAAACCTTCAAGGAGGAAATCAAACAAACTCAATCATACACTTATTTTAATCACAGCAACCATTGTATGCCCGTATAAATAGACCCACTGGCACCTAATGATTGATTCGTAATTTGACTAACAATAAAGTAACATCTTGTCTAGTAACAAGTCAAGATCTTTCATTTTGGAAGTAATCCGGACATATCAACAGCTGAAGTACAATTCATGGTGTACGTCTCGATTTAACAATATTGTAAGACCTTGTCCCGGTCTTGAGAAATAGTTCATTTTAATCAATATTATGTGTGAACTAAGCAAGCCTAGGTTGACAACTTAAAATGTTATGCGATAACAACTAAGCACAAAATAACAATTGAGATAACAGGATTGTTACATATTTGATATCAGTATGTTATTTTACTTAGGTCATGATTAGCGCCAGCAAAAGAAAGAATAGGAGCATCTTTCTAAAGAATTCAAAATATTTTTGAAATTTTTATCTCAATGTTTCATCCTAATCTTAAGTAAGGTTACGGGATGTAATGTTAGTCTAACCCCTTCATTCGGCCTATGTACCAAATATGTCAAAAAATCAGCGGCAATCGACAAACCCACGTTGACATCATGGCGATCAACTTGTTCTTCGGCAACAAAGAACTTTTTCATCATTTTATTGTGATCAAATTGTTAGAAATTAACGATTTCCCTTACTTGATAGCCACCATGATTTCGTTAGTTAAGGATTATCTTTTCGATCGTCAAATGCCCTCAATCTGACTAAATTTGAGTGACATCTATTGTCCCTTGATCTGTAGAAAATTGGTAAAAGTTCCAAATTAAGTTTTCTAACAGAAAAATAAATTTTGATTTTGCAAGAAAATTATATTTAGGGATATATTATGTCATGTGTTCCTAACTATGGCCTATCATATTCATTAGATAGTTTGGTATTGGCATTGGTAAATATGCAATGGGGGTTAATGAGTATATGGCTGTATAGCCCCGGTGGCCCACTCCAAGGGCCGACAAAAACAACTCAAAACCTTTTGTAATAAAATTGCGCTGAGTGTAGAAAAACAGAAAATTTTTTCTTCAAAACAAATCAAAAAAAACAAAAATAAAGCAAACTGTCCAACGACGAAAACAAAAAGGCTGAGTCAAAGAAGAAGAAAAGTGTACGATGAAGAAACAAGAAAAAAAGTTCTTGGAGAAGAAAAATTCAAATCTTCTCAATTTGTTGTTTTTGCAAAAAACCAATTTAAAAAAAACGATTAAGGATTTTAAACAAAAATGCTTTGGTGAGCAACATTCTAAAGATCCGTTTCGAGAAATGAAATAATGTCGAAAAAATGGCTTTTTCCATGAAAATATCCCTTTTCAAAGTAGTCGTGATTGTCCATCTGCAAAAGATTCTTTTCAAATTGTACAAAAATTTTCTACAATAAACTTTTATTACCGAGAATACTAGACAAACTGATTCCTGAATTTACTGTAGGTAACACGACAAAATTTGCTGCTTTTACTTACAGTAATTATGAAAACCTAACCCGAAACAAAAATAATTAGTATTCATGTTAGTGTACAAGCGTCTTTTGTTCAGGTAGAAACATAATGCATTTAATTAGTTAAACTGTTTATACCAGTAAGAATACAGTTGTTACGCCAATTTATACCTATTCATGCATTCCCTTTGGTGTTGACAGAAAATATAATTTACATGCATACCCCTGCACATACCAATATTTCAAAAAAGTACCTAAAGTGCGTACCTAGTACGTATAAAAAGGATTACATTACAAAGTCATGACATCAGTTTAACAGTGTCTTTCATAAGTAGCGTAAAGTGTAAAACGATTTGAAATGGAACTCGAAACAAAGCATTGTTGTTAACCTTTTCGTGAAATCGGGAGACGGTGTTCGCCTAAACTTAGAAATTTAACTGACAAGTTAATTGAAAAACTTTTATCCATGCAGTGTACGGTCCATTTGGATACGTCATTAAGAATTTGTGATTCATGTCGGTTAGTATTCGTATCGTCGTAATCCTGTCGAAAGAGTGGAGCAACCAGAAAACGATGGACATGACGAAGCACCAACCACATCACGGAACGATTTGGAGGAAATACCATCGGCAGCTTCAATTACCTCGGCATCTTCTCAGGACAGTGACCTACCGGATTATTCCAGGATACACAACATTGAGTTATTCAATAATAGAATTGCAGGAATAAATGTGTCTCCGATATCCATAAGAGAATTTAAAAACGATAAATACCGTCGGCAAAAATTTGCCGAAATTGTAGCAGGTATTACAAAATATCTATTCAGCTTACCACCACAAGAAGAAGTCGAAGAGTTAGCTACATTGAAAACAAAGGTTATGGAATATGATGAAATTATTTCCAAATTGAAAGAAAAATTCGTAGAACCAGATTGTTCGAGAATAGATAAAATACGTATATGAACAGTTTTGCCTAATTCATGGACAATTCAGCAGATAACGAGCAAATTTGAAACAAACAAATACCTTGCATTACAAGCAAAAGAATTGGCAGCCGAAAATGGAGTATTGGCTACCCCCAACGACAGATCGGGGAATCGTTTGAATCCGGATATAAAGGATCAAGTGATACAATTTTTTGACGAGGACGACATCAGCAGAGCCTTGCCGGGACAAAGAGATTATGTCTCTGTAAACACTAATGGTAAGCGTCAACAAATTAAAAAACGGTTATTACTTTCATCACTTAGAGAAACTTTCACTCGATTTAAAGAAGTCAGTGAACATAAAATTGGATTTAGTACTTTTGCAGCATTACGACCAAAACATTGTTAATTGCTAAATGCTTCAGGTTCTCACAACGTTTGTGTTTGCTCAATTCACGAAAATATTGATTTAATGCTTAACAGTTTAAAAAAATATTCATTCAACACTGATTGTAATCAACATTTTGAGAAGTTATTGTGTAATTCATCATCATGATCAAAATATTGTTACCTCCGTGAATGCGAAAATTGTCCCACGTTGTCAGAATTTGAGATAAGATTTTTAAAAGAACTTGAGAAACATAACTTGTCTGAGATATCGTTCGAACAATGGATTACAACTGATAGATGTAATTTAGAAACGCTATTAAAACCTGTCGATGAATTTGTTGAATATTTTAGCGAGAAATTAGAAAAACTATTAACTCATGATTATATAAAAACAAAGTAATCTAAATTTTAAAGAGATACAAAGTCGTCATTAAAAAAAGGAGAAGTAGTTATTATTTGCGATTTTGCAGAGAATTATTCATTTGTACTTCAGGATGCTGTTCAAAGTCATCATTGGAACAATGATCAGGCTACAATTCACCCGTTTGTTATTTATTATTTGGAGTCAGGAAGTCTTAAAAATCTAAGTTTTTGTTGTAATATCAGAAGTTCTAAGACATGATACAATCAGGTACAAGTATTTATTTCTAAAATATGGCTGTATATTTTCCGAATAGAATATCTAAATGAATCTAAGCCAACAATCCTATTTTATGTCAATTACAATGTTTTGAATGTTGTAGCAAGCAAAATTAATTTCAGTTGGTTCTTTCGTTAGATATGGTTTGTGAAATTTTGAGTTCAGTGAAAGACATATTATACACAATGAAATGCCAGAATGCAATAATAGAAGAAACCCGTACGTTGAATCAAATGTGATATTGAGAGGATGAGACAAAGTTACATCCATGAATAGACCCAACATGGAGTCTGTTCGCCGACATTACATCCATATCTCTCGAATGTTTTTGCTCTAAAAAGTAAGTATAACGAACGTCCTATAATGAGTGTAACCAGTTGAATGTCATTTGTTACTTAATTATTTAATTAGTTACAACGAAAAATGTAATCGACCGTAGCATATAAGGCTAAGTTATGGGGCACATACATTAGAAATTGGCCTGTAGATTTCTTATCAATCGTACACAATTCCTAAATGATAAACTCAAACTACAAGGAACCCACACAATTAATATGGTGTTCTAGTCAAAACACGGTCGCATTTTTGTAACCGTCTTCCAACTATCTTTTGCCAAAGTAAGGGGCATTTTCTGGCTTACACTCGATAATTTATATTCCTCATGATTCCTTATGTTCAATAGGATGAAAATTGATGTAATTTTTTACAAGTCTATTATTTTACTCGTAAGCAAGACAAAAACTCCACCGATTTTCCTTATACACGTTTTCAGCGCACAGAAACCATGAATATTTTGATGGGAGCACCCCCTTTACATCAATAAACATATTTGTTTGCCTAGCCAGAGCAAACTTCCGAAAACCTAATATTGTGAAACGTCTCACATTGCATCGCACAGACAACTTTGATCGATATACATACATCAAAATAACATTTCGTCATTTTCTTGATTATCGTCATTCCCTCAAAAAATAACGACCAACTGACGACACTACCGAGAAAGTTTCCGAAAACAGTTTGTAATCAAAATCTCATTCCATAGTTTTCGTGGTATCATCTCCGCAAAGGCGTTAAACGCTGTCTTTAACTTCATCACCACCTTGCCTGGCATGGCGGATAGCAAAACAGATTTTCCGCTGTACGGATTGGGACCTGGAATTGGATTTACATGTTGTTGGTTACGGAGGTCTGTTTTACTCCGACTTCATGGTTTTAATTAAATGTGGGTTCCAACACGTGTCGCATTAAATCTGTGCAATGAATTCAACATTTTATTTCACTATGCCCTGCAGCATATCACGTCGGGAGGGAAACTGTCAGTGGAACAAAAAAGAAGCCCCACAGATCCGCAAGCGTTTGTTTTTGCGGTTCACTTGAATGTGCGCTCAATCGAAAAAGGAAGCAAGGATCTGCTTCAATCGTCTCGTATCGAGCGTATCTTTTTCATTGTATCATTCCAATTTCGCACTCAATTAACTGTAGTCGGAGCATTGAAAGTGATCGAGTACAGAATGTTACAACCATGGTAAAGTGGGGCGGATTCAGGACAAAAAGGAAAATGATAAACTACCATCTTTAGCTTAACATCGGGGTTCAGTTTTTAAAATACATTAACCAAGTATTTTTTGTACATCGTTTGGACTTATCATAGAATTTGCGACATGAAGTGTAAGAAAGTAAGTCAAATTAATCTGCATGCATGTAGAAATGCATGCAATTTTAACATTAAATATGTTTCCCTGCATTCCACATTACACAGATTAATCGCAAAAATCAAGGATTGAATTATGAATAGATTTCCCCTTTTTTTGTTAAAACGTTAATAATATAATACCACACTTAAAAGGATAAGTTGCTAAATGATTACATTGTTAAGGATCCAGAACCCTTTTATCCATTTTTAATGTTTGGTTCTCAGGCCATGTGTTATTTGCTAGAACTTAGGATTTTATTTTTCATGAGCGAGAAATTGGATCAATTCGCACCTTGTTTAGTTGTTGCAGTGCTATCTCCAAATTTTATGATCAAAAAATAAAATGCTGCTAATTCAATTGGCTTTTACAAAGAAAGCTCACTGCTGTGTTAAACAATCAAAGCAAAACAACCAGTACCGCCAACCGCATTCAATTTGTGACGGTTTATGTTTGTGGCTTACACCGGTTAATCTCCCTCCGGGAATGAAAAATATATAAATGAGCTGTCAGCTTGGTTATTTCATGTTTCGGAGTTCGTTCTTTGTGCTCTTTTTTTCAAGCGATGAAATGAAATTTTGAATCGAGCATTGAGCTGAGTCCTTGAAGGGTAAACGATAATAAAAATTTACCAAAATAATAAGTTTGAACTTAGCTAAACTTAGGTAATTCAATTAGAGTCCCTTGTTAGGTAATAGTTTTACTTGCAAAGGAGTCATTTTTACTTACTGGTTCTGTGAATCATAAATATCTATTGATAAGTAATTAATCTGTTGTAATGAATACTGAACGCTTTAGAAACACTATCTCTTTCACACTACAACCGATATTACCTGATTTAGCAAGACTTGATATCAATAACCATACATCTAGTTTTTACTGGAGGAAAGATGTATGACATATGATAACGAGGCATCTTATATCACGCAATAAAGATTGCAGTATGGTTGGGGTATTAGTCAAGCTTCGGTGAACTGTTGGTCTCCTTAGGGTGTTGGTTTGGGTACTGTTCGAAGATTTATTTTTCGTTTTGTTTTGTTCTGATAATTTTTCCTCTAAGATTTAGTCAATTTCCTAGACCGTTCCTTAACCGAATATCCTTTCGAGTACACTTGGGAAAATTCTTCGTATTGGTGCATAATAGGGAATTGGGGCAAAATATGCCCATTTATCTGGCGCACATTTGCATGCAGTGACTGATTCTGGTTCACCTGGAATTTTGAGAATTTTTCCATTGAAAAATAGTCATTTTCATTGACCGTCCATTCGGAAGAGTGGGCAAAACTCTACGTTTTGCTGAATTATAGGGAATTGGGGTAGAATAAGTCCTATATCTCTGCGCATAGTTGCGTGCGGTGGCTAATTTTGGCACCAGTGAACTTTTGAGAGTTTTTCCATTAAGAATCAGTCATTTTCGCTGAACTGTCTCAATTCCTTCAATTCTTTGTAGGTTTGGGTCCATATTTGCCCACTGTGCAGCGGGATGAAAGCGCACGTGGCTGATGAAATCAATATAAATAATTTTAACGTTTAATATTTTTGTGATTTTCATCTTATAAATGAATAGTGCCTTTTGTAAATTTATTGGGAAGTGCAAGGGCTACCTCGTGATGGTCTCATTTCTTCGGGATTGGCTCAGTAAGTTGCACTAGCTGGCATGCAAAATGTTTGTATTATTGGTACTAACATGGAATATCTCGAGATCCAGGCCATATGGAAAGTTGCTTTCTTGAGCAAAGTTGTTCAGTAGGTCAAGGCCTTTCGATTGGTGAATAGTATTCCAGAATTGGCTCACTACGCGGCACTATTGTACATAAGAATATCTTGTACAAGCTGTATCTCAAGATCCTGGTCATCTAGGAAGATACCGTCTTCGAAAAAGTTTTACAAGTAGTTACCCGGAGGCTGCATGTCGATATCTTTCGCCATTTTGGAATCTAAGATGGTGGTCTCCGATTTTAGAAAAACTGGGAATTACTGTCAAAAATTCTGCAAAATTGATATTTTTAGATCGGGAACGGTGTATAAAGGCGACAAATCGATGTCATTTTGGATTTCAAGAAGGTAGAAGGTTGCGTAAAAAGAGAGAAATACTGTCAAATACATTTATTACAAAAATATTATCGATACATTTATAACAATATTTTCTCTTGATGATTTGATGTGCTTTATATACAAAATAACTTAAGCTATACGTATATCACTACTTCTTTGCTGATATAAACAATCATGCATTTTCTAGACTCAGTTTTTTTTGCGACAACTTTTAGATGAAACGGAAAATTCCACTACCATGTTCCTCTCCATCTCCAAAATATGTAACCTCTTCTAAACGCGATAAGGTGTCCATTCTACTGAACATAGTATCAAGATATTCTTGTCATAGCAAAAAAAAAAAATGAAGTATCAACACCGCTAATATTATTGAACTTTCTAGTTTAATGAAATAAAAAAACAGTTCATTTAAATAAGATATAGAAGAACGAAATTGTTTAGTTCTCTGAAAGGTTCAAGAATAAGTTAGATAAGGAGTGTATCGAAAATAAGCTATCCACAAACTTTCTTTCAAATTATGTTGAAAACCGATATTTTATTCATACAAAAAATTGATCCTTTATTGTACGAGGTTAAACTTGAACATAATGAAGACCGGATGAAATTTAAGTTATTCCTTCACGAATTTTCGAACTTTGGATCGAATGCTCTTCATTAAGTTCCGGACAAGTGTTGCATCGCATTTTTTGGACGCTTGAGCCCAAATTTTTTTGAACTCCTGCATGTTCCCAGCTGCCTTACCAGTCTTCTTGAAGACCCTCTTCACGATTGCCCAGTAACGTTCGATGGGTCGAAGCTGAGGGCAATTTGGTGGATTGATATTTTTCTCAACGAAATCTATATTCTTTTCCGCAAGCCAATTGAGAGTGGTTTTAGCATAGTGAGCCGACGCTAAATCCGGCCAAAACAGTGGAGGTGTACTATGCTTCTTATATAAAGGCAACAATCTCTTCTGGAGACACTCAGATCGATAGATTTCTGCATTTATAGTTCCGGTAGTGTAAAAAATGGTTGACTTCAAACCACAGGAACATATTGCTTGCCATACCAGTACCTTTCGACCAAATTTCTCCACTTGAATCGACCTGTCCGCATAGCTCACATCCTCCCCAACGACGGCAGTAAAGTATTGTGGACCTGGAAGGGTTTTTGAGTCCTCCTTTACATAGGTCTCATCGTCCATCAAAACGCATGCATCCGGACGCTGCAAAAGACGCGAATACAATTTCCGGGCCCTTGTTGCTGCTCGCTTCTTCTGTTCTGCACTTTGTTTCGAGATTTTCTGCTTCTTGTAGGTCCTCAGGTGGTTTCGCCTCTTGATACGCTGGATCATTCCGACACTCGTTCCTGCTTTTTTGGCCAAATCACGTATTGACATTGATTTGTTCTTCATGATTAGAGATACCACTTTCTGCTCCAGTTTCGGGTTGGAAGAACCGGGTTTTCTGCCTCTTCCTGGTAGCTCATCCAAAGAATAGTGTTCCCCAAACTTATTAATGATGGTTTTAACACTCGCATGATGAATTCCAAACCGCTTCGCCAATTTTCGCATAGTAATACCCTTCTCACTTAGCCATGTGTCCAGAACCTTAATTTTCACTTCCTTTTCAATACGCGACATTTTGAAAACGCAGAATTTGAACCGCACAAACAAGTAAACAAAAGAAAGCTGACAGTCAAACGCACAGCATGCAGTGTTCAGAGCATAAAAAACGCAAATGTATGTGGATAGCTTATATTCGATACACTCCTTATTATTTGAAATTTTTATTCGTTCACTGTGTATCAAACTCAGGAAAGGAACATGGACCCTAAATTTTTGCAAAATGTGCAAATAATCCACATACTTATTGAAAAGAAGCACTATCATTGGAAATTAAATTTTCCGACGAAACACAATCACCATGCAACCGTTTAAATTGTTATTTGACGTTGCAAGATATATAGCTAATTCATTCATTCAAATTCATGTATCTATTCAAGAAAGCATTCGTTACCATTACTCGGAATAAAAGCCAAATTTCCCCATCTCGAATGAACAGAAGAATAAACGTTGTCTTTTTGCCAGGCTTGATTTGTTATCTGGAACCGGATGTTTTCGTTCTCTCCACGTTTCAGATTTTGGCTGCAGATGTATAATTGTATTAAAATCGTTTATGGCGGCATAGGTTCTCATGAGATAGCCGTCGCCGATAGAGATTTGCATAAAATCTTCATATTGTGTAGTGAGTTGTGCCGTGCAGACATACCAATTTCTCGGCTGTCTTTCGTGATTCTGGTTTTCTTTGGGTGAAAAGTTGACGGCAAACCTTTATCATACATATGCACCAAATAAGCTCAGTTGAATGGGGGTTATTTGAGGGACTCGAGTATTTCTCCCAATTTACGTGGTTATTATGTATTTGAATTTCGACCGCATCATTTTATCTTTTACGGAATATCACATTACAACGGCTTACTAGTGTATTTCTGCACAAAGATAAAGAAATCAAATTTTTTCGTCTTCCGTTTCACTGGCATTGACTAACAAACGTACAACAAATTGATACCATTCTTTATCACTTGGCACAATACAGATTAAAGGGACGCTGTGAGTTTCCTGTAGAATGTTTCAAAATGTCTTGGCATAAAATGAGGTATCAAGTGGTCGATAGTTGATCGTTAATACTTCGTTAAAAAGAGGACGGCATATTTTAGTATAAGCCCCGTTTTCCACTTTTGAATTTTCCGCCATAGTGAACATTTAGTTTTTTCCTTTGCATGTACCTCAAATCGGGTTGTTCAAAATTATTTTTCTTTTCTTTTATTTCATTAAGTTTCATTTCATTTTTAATTTCGGAATAGCCACACCCCTCAGCTGCGAAATAATTTTGCTTTGTCGCCGGTGTCTGTTTTTATTACTGAGGCTTACTTACCTTATCAATCAGACCAAGGCCGGTGTGGCCTCTGCTGTAAACAGAAGTTGTCTCCATTGTATTCGGTCAATGGCTGTACCTCGCCAGCCTCGCTGTCTGCGGAAGGTCCGCAGGTCGCCTTCTGCTTGATCGATCTACCTTGCTCGTTGCGCGCCTCTTCTTCTTGTACCCGTCGGTTCGTTTTCGAGAACAATTTTAACTGGGCTGTCGTCCGACATTCTTACGATATGCCCAGCCCATCGTAGTTGATCGATTTTAGCGATGTGTACGATGGGAGGTTCTGCTAGCAACTGATGCAATTCGTGGTTCATTCGCCTCCTCCACGTTCCATCTTCCATCTGCACTCCACCGTAGATCGTACGCAGCACCTTCCGTTCAAAGACACCAAGGGCGCGTTGGTCCTCCACTAGCAATGTCCATGATTCGTAGCCATAGAGAACTACCGGTCTAATTAATGTCTTGTAGATGGTCAACTTTGTAGTTCGGTTCGATCTTAACGTCCTTCGGAGTCCAAAGTAGGCACGATTGCCAGCCTTTGTATTTCTCTGCTGGTGTCGTTATCGGCGGTCACCAATAAGCCCAGATACACCAATTCGTCTACTACCTCGATTTCATCACCGTCGATCTGAACTCGTGGTAGAGGGCTAACATTGCCTTTTCGTGAGCCTCTTTCCTTCATGTATTTTGTTTTCAACTAATTAACCCTTATGTGTTCGACAAAAAAAACACCTTTAAGTGATCGACAGGGTACCCGGGTACCCACCAAATCCAATTGATCATAACTCTGGCTATTAATGACCGATTTTAATTCTTCTAGCACCGTTAGATTCAAAAACTCATTCGCTTTAGGGACATTATCAGTAATTTGAAATCATCTGGTTCCCGTAAATCCGGATTTTCGGGGCAGTGGTCCGGTACGTAGACACTATTTGGAAACATCTATTGAATTTCCGGGAATGGATGTCAAAATCTTTGGAATAATTCCTAGAAACTATTTCTATTCCATTGTGGGCCAAATGCCGACTTGTTCCGGCAACGGCCATTCTGTAACAGGTTCCCGTGGGAACTAGAGTGGCCATGAACATAATTAGAAGGAATCCCTGGCAATATTCGTGGCAATCCGCAATATTCGTGGCAATTCGTGGGAATCCCTGGCAACATTCGTGAAAGTTCGCCAGTAGGCTATTTCTCAATGTTTAGTGTCCATCTGATGATTTGTCCTCGGATCAGCGTTCGCCCTAAGTCCGCCCTAACAGCTGTCAAAGCGTTTTTTTTATGCAATCAAGTCGGATCTTCATCCGCTCTGGATCCGACCTAACATCGACGAGGTTCGTTCTCAATTTTTTTTCGAAGTCCAACCCCAGTTCACATGATTGCACTAATACCATCATACTAACTCGACTCTGCATCCGTTGCCCTACACGCACACTTTGAAATGAGAACTAGTTAGGTGCAATATTAAGATAGGCCCATAAGAATTTTTTCGATGAAGAAGCTGAATTTGAGCACAAATATTGACATCGAAGTAAATAAGATATCGAAGTGGAGAATTGAAAAACTGTTTTTTCAATGCGTTAAGCAACAACAAGGGTGTTTCCAAATATGCTAATAGGAGAATTCTACACGCTAAGACAAGAAAACGGAAACAACGGTAAAAATACCGAAAACCGCACAAAAGTGCACATACTGATATTATCAGTAAACATTCTTCTTCTTCTTCTTTAGCTTTGCAAGCTTATTGCTTTCACCATTAGCTTTTTGCTTGCTCTCAATTTAGTGTTCTAAATGCACTTCCACAGTTATTAATTAAGAGCTTTCGATGCCATGTACCATTTTTGCATTAGTATGATTGTGTGGCAAGTACAATCATACGCTTTATGCCCAGGGAGTCGAGAAATTTTCCTTTACCAAAAATGCCTAGACCAGGCCGGGAATCGAACCCAGCCACCTCCAGCATGGTGTTGCTTTGTAGCTGCGCCTTTACCGACTGAGCTAAGGGAGGACCCGTAAACATGGTTTACCGAAATTTCGATATTGTTGGAATGAACTTTTTTTTTATGGTGCTTTTTTCCAAAATTACTTGCAGCATTACTGAGAGCATTTTAAACCAAATTTAGGTACAATATAACGATACTATTAGTAAATCAACTTTTTAGCATTAGCATTAGCATTGACGTTTGCACACCACGTGGATGGAGCTACGATGAGGAATATTTCGTTGAAGACATTGCATGTCACCATGAAACGTATCCAGTTACTGATACGCTTCTTCGCGCAATAATCTCCACGAAGACACTCCTCGATTGCTCACCTGGCCATGTCCATGCAACTGTTGCAGATAGAGAGGATTTGATATCCACTTTAAGAAGACACGGGGAACTCACGTAACCTTCAGTAGATATCAAAGGAAAATGGAAATGAATAGTCGGAGAGAATGGTTAAACAGAATGCCTTGTTTGGTGTACAGAACAAAAATTTATTTAAAATGGTCGTTGGGAGCATCTAGTCTAAGAAGGTTAAGTGATGCTCCATTTCTCTTCAAACGGTTGGGACTTAAGCATTAACTATAGCCCTAGCCCCATGTAGCTTATGGTTATAGCGCCATTACTCGCTCTCTGAAAAGAGAAGAATGTCTAAGAGTATAAGTACGGCTGTGAAAGATAACTTGTCAGAGGATTTGCGCTCATAATTGCATCACTATACAACGACATGGCACCACAAGGGGCGTAAGATCCAGCATACACGGTAGCGGTGTAGTTGACAGAGACTTTATTGTAACCTAATTGAGTTAAATTGAAGTTGATTCAATAAATTTGCAACAAGTGTGCTGCTAGGGAGATAAAGGGTAACGTCACGATATTCACTAGTAGAATTGGTTGTTTTGAAAATCCTAGTTGAAAAACTTAATAATTGAATGTTTTTGTTAATTGTTGAGTATTATAGAAGGTGAATTAGCATTAACTCCATCATGAAGAGGCTACTAAGAAAGAATAATACTTAAAAATATAACAATCCGCTAAACATTCTCCGGAATAATTTACTTCACGAAAAACACGGAATCTATATCGAATGTGAATAAAAACACTGAAACAAATATTATCAACACAACTCAAAGACTTATGTTAAGAAGAAGAAGAAGAAATCTATAGTGATGCAGTGAAGCGAAGAAAGTGCTAACAACTAGGGTATGTGTCCCTTGACTCAGCCTAATATGCAGCGATCGATTACATTTTTAATTATAACTCATAAAGTATTTTAGCTGAAACCAATATTCAACTAGTAATACACTTGCTTAGACAAGTTTAATAAGACGTTTGGTAGTATGTATCATGAAAAGCTACACAACTTCTTTTATAAAGTCTGAAACTTTCAAGGGATATGGACGTACTGTCGGTCTATAGGCACCAACTTGGGTCTATTCGGGGATGCAACTTTGTCCCATTCGATAGAATTATTATTAAATGCAGTCTTCATACTGTTTTTTCTTCTGATTTTCTGCTTTAAGACGATGCCAGCTGTAAACACTGTACTCAACAACAAAATTCACAAAACGAATTATGATAAAACTACTTTGAAACATTTAAATGATTTTCACATGTAATCTATTGGCCATTCGATCATTAAAACATGATATTTCACTCTAACAGATTTTGTTGCATAGGTTTGTGTTTCAACGAGCCATTTGAAAAATATACAAACGCAAACTCATATCTTTCCATTACCAATTTTACCAATAACAACATTTTTACTGCGTTATCAATACAACAGGCCATAGTTGGAAACATAGATAAAAATATGTCCCTAACATTGGGTCTACGGTTTTCTTATTAAATGATTGTTATTTTATCTATGTAAACAGTTAGTTAACAACGTGTGACTATTATCTGTACCCCTAGGTTAATCGGTTAATCGGTTCAATTTAGCCAAATTTAGAACATTAGAAGATCATGGTGATAATCTGTCCAGCTTAACCAGTGAAAGCATGATGTCTAAAAAGTTATGAAAATCGAAAATGACGTGGAAGTGAACAACAAATGGAAGGATAATGGCTTTATTGCTTCAGCATTGATCGTTCATTCTGATAGCAACATAAAGGGTGTCCACAGTTAAATTGCATCACTTTAAACTCGTCCTCAAAAACAAGTCTCTCAACCGATTGTCATGAAATATTCAGGGAATAAAAAACAATGTATAATCTTGGTTCAAGAATTTTTATTGCACTGTATTTCTTCACCAAATCCAAAAGCCCGAACTTTCTTCTTAATACCACGCATAAGATTTTGTACAACGCTTGAACCGACATTTTTTTTTTGGCTTTCAACCATGACTTCAACATTTCCTGTTATGTAGTGACAACACGATTCACGGATTCTTACGAAGTTCGTGCTTCATTATAGCCCAATATTTTTCAATTGGCCGCAACTCTGGAGAGTTTGGGGGTTTAAGATCCTTCGGCACGAAATTGACACCATTCGTCTTATACCACTCCACAACATCCTTGGAGAGGCTAGGTCCGACCAAAAAATTGTAGGAACGTTGTGTGTTTTGAGAAACGGAAGCAGTCGTTTTTTTCAGGCATTCATTCATGTATACTTGACCATTTACAGTTGAAGTTGTCACGAAAGGCTTGCTCCGTTTACCACACGAACAAATTCACTGCCAAATCATGAATTTCTTGGGGAACTTTAACACTTGCTGTTTCCTAAGAGACTCTGGAACATCGAACTTGTCTTTCGCAGTCACATGCTGGTTGCCGGGAATTTGTTTAAAGTTCGCTTTTACTTGTGTTTCATTGTTCATGATGCAGCAGTGTGGTTTCGTCAACATTTGTGTGTACAGCTTACGCGCACGTATTTTAGCTGTCCTATTCTGTTTTTCATTGCGGTTTGGAGCTTTCTGAACTTTTCAGCTGAAGTGCAGTTTTTTCGCGACATCCCGAACGGAACAGTTGGGTTTGCATTTAAAGACAGCAACCGCTTGCTTGTGATCCTTCACACAGTACGGAACACTTTTTCTACCACTCACCTTCTCCCGACCAACAGCTAAACGTTCCCCGATACGTTTTATGACACGAGACACAGTGGACTGGTGAATTTTCAACATCTTTCCGATGGCTCGGTGCGAAAGAAGTGGGTTGTCGAGGTGCGTGTGCAAAATGTTCTTGCGCACTTCCTGTTCTTTCGACTCCATTTTTTAAACTACATTTCACAATGAAACTCACGCAGTGTAAACAATACACGCTGAGGTCATTTCACCCCGTTGAAATCAACCCAAAGGGTGAAATGTTACAGCTTATTGAAAGTGATGCAATTTAACTGTGGACACCCTTTACTTTTGTTAATTATCTCTGAATTAATGGCATATTTGGTACATAGGACGAATGAAGGGCCTAGGCTAACATTACATCCCGTTACCCTAGTACAAGAAAATAAATAAGTACTATTGAAAGTGCATGTTTTTGTAGGGCCAACGATCAGCTGATAAATATAATTGTAAAGGATAGCTCATGTTTGAAAGAAGGCAACATCTATGTAAAAAGCAATATATTTAAGACGGCAATTCTAACTCAGAGAACACGAAAACACGTTTATTGAAAATTGTTTTTGTGGTAGAAAACTAGCAAATAAAACGCATAAAATACAAAAGCATGGTTGACACACATGCAAACTTTAGCTCCGTCCTAATCAAGTGGATTTTTAATTGAAATAATTGTCTCTATAATAACTAATTCAATCTGATTTTTTTTTAACGGTGCGATCGAATCTAGTTTGTGACAGAACGGTGGATAAATGATGCATCATTTATGAACTTAAGCATGCGCTTAGTTGGCCGCACACTTTGTTGTTGACCTTGGTTGGCTGGAGCCAACAACACTGCGTACAGGAATGGGGCCTGTGGTTAGCAAACCATGCTCCATGTATATGTTTTGAAAATTCTTCAGTAGTAAACCAAACGGCAATACATTTATTTGCAATTAAAAGAATTTTTCCCCACTGCACAACATCCGCTATCTCGTATCAAAAAAGAGAAAAAGTACTTAGTTGGATTCCATTCAGTCCCGTATCCGATCCAAAAAGCCCGATCAGGCCACCAGCAACTAGCAATACCCATCGCCACCAGCTGAATACTGCACGGGTAATGTTTACTCCACACACTTTCTCCATAATTGCTAGTTGAACAACATCACAGCACATTTTAACACACGAGATCACCATTAATTAAATCTATCTAATTAATTTTAACATCCTAGATAAAACCATAAAAATGACAGCGAGAAAAATAAACCCTAATATTGGTTAATCCACTTTACTCATAAAATAAGTAAAAGCAATCGTTCTTTTTCGGTAAATTGTACCTACTAGCAAAACCCAATTTTCGGTAAATTCAAAACATTATTTTGGTAATCTTATCTTAACTTGTAGAGAGGTGAAGGTAGAACCTTCCGATCTACAGTCAAGCGCTGGTCAAACAATTTGCAAACACTAAATACGGTACTTTTTGGTAGTTTTAGTTTCTTGGCAAGATGGCGTACGGACATTGTTGAATTTTGATGCCGTTCGTACCAAAATTCAAATGCAACAAGAATATAAACATGATGTACCACGAGCTAAAGTGGAGAGTTTCAAGTTTCATATAATTGAAATGTTTCAGCGATCCGTGATATAATTCAAAAACTGCACTGAAAGGAAGGTGTCCGAAATTTAACGAGGACAGGCATTATTTTGACACACTTACTGATTAATTCATTTTAGTTTAGTTTAGAAAATGTTTTCAATCACATTACAATATCCTTTCCTAGCCAGCTCTGGCACTTCAGTGCACCCTCGTTCTAATACAAAACAATGACCTTGAATTAATGGCTAGTTAAACCACAAATTTTTAATAACACTGAAAATACTTGTTCCCTATGTACTGTTTAGAATTCTCCATAAGACTGATACACAATCATTGTTGTTGCAAAAAATTCCACTTGGGTGAACACAAAAAAGGTTTTCCTTGGGTTCGCTTCCTACCATTTCAATAACAGAGCCAGTGATTTATGACCCCCTGTGCATTCTATCCTATGGAACGATAATTTGATTGTATGAATAAAAGAAACACTAATCTTGCAGCATCCTCAGGCAACGTTTCTCACAGTGTCACGTTCCAAAGCTTTAAACAAGAAGCGGCTTTTCACTTTTTGCACCGAAGAACACACGAGCGTTGAGTCTAACTCCACGTTGTGGTACCAATTACACAAATTCGCAAAAACTAGGGTTATTCGGTGAATTAGTAGAAATGTTCCAGGTGGCACATCTACCAATAATTTATTAAGTCAATAGGACGCTGTTTTCCAGAAAATTAAGAAAAAATAAACTCATAGCCTGGTAGCCCCGCTTTCCTCTTAATTTAATTGAACACCACTCAAGTGTCAGTAAGGATACATTTTTGTCATCGTGGTCCACATTTGGTTCCACGTTTTGCTCAATTTGCAATGATTTTTGTTTGATAACAACCGTATCATTCGTTGGATGCTGAACTAAGAAGACATTCGAACCGGGAAATAGATGTTTTTGTGGCTACTCGTTTCAGAGTCATGCCCAAGGAGGTGTCATAAATCAAGTTCTATGGAGAAATGCGGTAAATGCGGACGTTGTGAAATTGTATTTTGTACGTGTTCATGCGGCGGAAGATACCGGTTTGACAAATTATTTTTTATTTCTATGGAAATTGGCTCTGAAATCGATTACGTTTACGGTAATGGTGTTTGCATTCATTTTTTTTAATGTTCCTTATAAACTACGTAGCACTTGAATTGGGTAGGAATAAATTAAAAACATATGATTATATTGTTAAAGTTAGATGATAATAGAATAGAAAGATCAGATGAGGTTTTCAGCATTACTTAATTTATGAATATATGCACTTGGCAATTGATTCATACAAAATTATGTGTTATACAAATTATTTCATTGAATTGTTTACTCGAAAAAGCACAAATATAAGCGAAGTTCGGTTTTGAAAATATAGAAAATTGAAATGAATAAAAAAGAACTGTAATCTCTTTTAAATTGTTTGGAAATCATAAGCAGTATATGTGGGATGATTTGTCGGCAGCATCAGGAATCATTTTTGTCTTCTGCTTTTTGCAATTGTTGATGATCCTTATTATCCTTGCCTGAAAAATAAGAAGGAACATTATTATCGAATCTGGTGTCCCTGAACTATACCGGCTTTTGGACGGACTGCGCTAAAACAACGGTAGCAAAGACGGTTGAGGTAACCCTATTCATCGATACCAGGTGGGTGCCATTTTCATTCATTGGTGCCAATAAAAACACCACCGAAGAAACGTGAGGTAGAGCTTGTAGGTAGAAGAGCTTGTAGGTTATTAAGAGGGTGACGAAGATGCTTGTAGTATACAGAGTATGCGTGAAGAAAATGTTAAGATGCTTTGAAGGATTTTAAGAGTATTAATTTACCTTACGATTTGGGTATAATCATTCGATTTGAGTATAATCAACTTAGCGTGAAACGAAATAAAACTTATAGTAAGCTATGCGAAAATCTCTTCACTTCGTAAGAATAAACAAAACCAACGCAACGCATTGACATGAGAGGCCGTTAGCTATAAATACCAGCTAGCTGTGCTAATTCAGTTCATCTCATATTCAGTTTGAACAAGCGACACATTCGGTCGTGTTTTTCGCTCTATCGATACGATGTTGTTTTTTCCCGTAACCAACAAACAAGCCGCTGAAGGTGATTCTGCGTGGCCTTCCGGAATTCACTTCGGAGGAAATAATTAATGAGCTGCAAGCGGCCGCTCTAAAACCAGTGAAGGTGTACCCTATAAGACGACAGCAACAGGGAAATCACCGGGACCAACTCTATCTGGTCCACCTGGAGAAGGGCTCCGTTACGATGGTGGAACTACTGAAAACACGGGCCCTCTTCAACGTCATTGTCAAGTGGGACCGGTATCGCCCGAGACAGCACGACGTGACGCAGTGTGGCAACTGCCTTATGTTCGGCCACGGAACCCGAAACTGCCACATGAAACCGCGGTGTGGCAAGTGTGCCGGAGCACACGCCACCAAGGATTGTGCTCCGATGGACGAAGGTGCCCCTGCAAAGTGCGCCAACTGTGGCGATAATCATGAAGGCAGCAATCGAACCTGTCTCAAACGTGCGGAGTTTCTGGCGATCCGCAAGCAGGCGTCCACCAAGTCCCGACCTGGCCAACGTCATCATCCCCAACGGATCAACGAGGAAAATTTCCCAACGCTTCGGTACCAAGTGCCAAATCTACCGCCGTTGCAATTAAATCCCCGCCATGCCCACCGCCCGTCAGCATCCGTTCAGCATCAATTCGTGGCAGCCACCGCCGCCCCCATGCCAGCTCCTCCTCCATGCTGGTGCAATCCGTGTTGTAGTTCCTCCATGCAACCACCCACCGAAGGACAGCTAAATGACACGGAGCAAATGGTCGAGTTCGTCCAAGAGCTCTATCGCCAACTACGTTCTTGCCGCTCGAAGGAGGAACAGCTCAAAGCCGCCACATCCGTGACGATGAAATTTATTTTCAAATATGGACCATAATCGCTCCATCAGCATCTTCAATTGGAATACTTGTTTCATCCGGAACAAAACAACTGAGCTCGGTGACTTCCTTAACAGGAAGGCCATCGACATCGCCATCGTCACCGAGACACATCTCAAGCCGGAACACAGCGTTTTCATCCCAGGATACCGGATTTTGCGACTTGATCGTAGCGGCTCTAGAGGAGGAGGATCGCCCTGCGCTACAACATCAACTGCCATCTGCTTCCGAGTTTTCAGCTACAGTCCATCGAAGCCATTGGAATCGAGATCGAAACTGCCGTCGGCCCTATCACCATCATCGCGGCCTATTTTCCCAAGCAAGGCAGCATCGCTAACGGAACAACAACGGTCCTACGGAACGACATTCGCAAGCTAACTCGGAGTCAGGGGAAATTTATCATCGCCGGCGACCTAAATGCGAAACATGAAACCTCCTCAGGGAATACCCGGCGCAACCGGAACGGAATAATTCTGTAGGAAAACCTGGAAGAGGGCCATTACACCGTCCTAGGCCCGGATACTCCCACCCGGTTGAGCAGATCCGGGGTCCATTCGACAATCGACATCTTCCTCACCAACATGGGAAACAACATCGCCCAGCCGATCGTACACCAGGAGCTCAGCTCGGACCACTATCCGGTGGTGGCCGAAGTTGGCTCCTTGGTCAACCGGCATCGAATCACCAGACTACCATCGTGCCTTTTGGGAGAGGTTCCGACAACACGTAGACGACAACATCGACTTCAACATGCACCTTGAGTCGATTGATGACATCGAACGGCAGCTGCAGAACATCGAGCAAGCGATCTCCCAGGCCCGGGAGCAACATGTACCGGTGATTGATCAGGTGAGCAACTCTGTACCCATTGATAGACCCACTAAAGATTTAATACAATTGCGAAACGCCATCTGAAGGCAATACCAGCGAACTGGATTGCCAACGCTAAAAAGTCACTGTAATAGAGTGCGAAAATTATTAAGGCCAGAATGATGGACCTTAAGAATAACAATTTTGCCGACAAGATCCGCTCTCTCCCAGATTGTTCAAAGCCGTTCTGGAAGTTGACAAAAATTTTAAAAACTAAACCAAGACCCATTCCACCGTTGATCCCACTAGACAACAATGGCTCTAAGGATCGCTTGATAACGCCTGCAGAAAAGGCTGCTGAGATAAGTCAACACTTCGTCAGCTCCCACAATCTCGGATATAACATCGCCAGTCCACACAAAGCTGCCGTTAGAGCGCTTATTACTAACATCCATATAAGCCCAAATCTCCCAGATTTGGGCCCAGATCTCAGCTGACGAATTGTTAACTTATATCAAAGGCTCAAAGAACATGAAGGCCCCAGGTTTCGATAACATCATGAACTTGGAGCTCAAGCAATTGAGCTCCCAGTTCTATAACCATCTGGCGATGGTTTTCAACCAATGCCTCCGACTTGGCTACTTCCCCTCTTGTTGGAAGTCAGCCAAAGTCATCCCCATCCAGAAACCTGGGAAAAATCCTTCATGTTCCAAGAGCTATATGCCCATCAGCCTTCTCTCAGGAGTATCAAAACTGTTTGAGAAAGCGATCTACCGTCGACTTCTCTCGCATGCCGACGAGCTTAACATTATGCTCGACGAAAAGTTCGGATTCCGACGTGGTCGCTCAACAGTGCACCAACTTAACCGAGTAACCAACATCCTTAAGCGGAACAAGTCTGTTGCGAAATCATATGCCATGGCACTTCTCGACATCGAAAAGGCCTTCGATAACGTGTGGCACGATGGCCTGGTGTTAAAGCTAAAAAGATACAATCTTCCTATCTTCCTGGTGAAGATAATTAGAAATTATTTATCGGACAGGACATTCCGTGTTTCGCTGCAAGGTGCAGTTTCCGATGCACAGGAGATCTCCGCCGGTGTTCCCCAGGGAAATATACTAGGTCTACTTCTGTTTAACCTTTTCACCTCGGACATACCCCCGCTCCCTGAAAATGGATCTCTGTCGTTGTTCGCCGATGATACATCAGTCGTCCACAATGGTAGGGTAACAAGAGCGCTTACAGCGAAACTGCAGCGAAGCCTGAATGTTCAGTCAGAATACTTCACCGAATGGAAGATCTGTATCAACGCGGCGAAGACCCAGGTCATCCTTTTCCCATACTCCAATTCTCCCAGACTTGTACCGCCTGAGGATTGTAAAATTAGCCTAAACAACACAACGGTGGAATGGGCCAAATCAGCTGTCTATCTTGGCGTCACCATAGACAGCAAGCTTATTTTCAGGGAGCAGGTTGACAAAACTGTCACAAAGTGTAACGTTCTGTTGAAGCTTCTGTACCCATTGATCAACAGAAGGTCTACATTATCCCTGAAAAACAAGCATGCTGTCTACAAGCAAATCATACTTCCAGTCATCGAGTACGGCATGCCAATCTGGGAGAGTTGCGCAAAAACACATCATCTGAAGCTTCAGCGTGTTCAAAATAAGTTCCTCAGGATGATCCTGAACACCCCTCCGTGGACAAGAACATCTGAGGTCCACCGTCTGGCCGAGATAAAAATGCTCAATTATCGCTTTAGTGAGTCTATCAATCGGTACAGGGCATACTGCCTGACATCGGATCACCAGATCATTCGGAATCTGGTTCCCCACCCCTGGGATTTTCAAATTGTAGTTGTAGTTGTAGATTAAGTAGGTTATCAAATTTTAACAAACATTGCCCCAAGGGCTGATCTGAAAATTAATTTAAAAAAAACATAAAACATACAAAACACATAGAGCACATAAAACACACTAAACAAAGCTGAAGAGCCCATTGGGCTGAAACACTTAAAAATTGTAAATTAGTATATAAGACAAAGAATGCAAAATAAACAAGAATTTTACTACTACTACTACTAATTCAGTTCATTCTTGTAATGAACTTTGGCAGCAACGGACCAGAAGCAAAAAAAAAAAAAAAAAAAAAAAAAAAAAAAAAATAAAAAAAAAACCCAAAAAAAAAAATAAAAATAAACAACATCATTCACATAAAATTAAATAACAAACTACCCATTAATACAACAACCCCCATTATTTTATCCCCACATATTACTATCAATTTAATTCATACTATCATTTTTCACTTTTACCCACCCAACCCCCCCCTAACTCCCCTCCCTCTGGAGAATTTTCCGCCATTGGAGTGGAACTTAGGCCGTGTAGTAGCGGAATCGCCAAGAGAATATGGACACGTATGGGTTTTTCATGTTTGTACAACCAAGAGCGTCTAAAGGCGGATTAAAAAAAATCAAAAAAAGAGCAATATCGGAAAGTGATTCGAATCTTTTTTTCAGAAGGGAAATCGCGCAGTGAAAACAAAGAGCACTTGGATGCTGTGTACGATGACTCTTCATCTTCTATGGCGACCCTAAAAAATGGCTTTAAGGTGAAATGGGAGGGAGTCATTTCTTCAAATGAGCTTTAGGTTATGTTAATTATCACTTCAAATTTCTGAGACTGAACATCACAAACAAAACAAACAAAACAAACAAAACAAACAAAACAAACACAAACAAAACACAAAAAACAAACAACCAAGATGAACAAGGAACAAACACCACCTAATATATTTGAAGTTTGTGCTCAGCAAACTTTGAAGTGATAGGGACTTGATCCCATATTTCAACAGTGGAGCAGACGGTTTTTGATGTGCCACGGTGCCCCGAAAACGGTAACCACGGAGGATAACGTGACATAAATTCACGTTCTCGTATTGGCAGACCGTCTATTGAAGGTGCTCGATATAGCAGAGACTCGTTTCGTGACCGTCGACGAAACATGGATCCAAGGGTACACACCAGAGACCAAGGAACAGTCGAAACAGTGGACTTCAACCCGGCGATCGTGCACCGAAGAAGGTAAAGCTCGTCGTATCGGCGGAAAGGTGATGGCCACCTTTTTTTGGGATTCTCAAGGTGTGAAAGGCAAAACTAGCACAGGGCTCTATAATGCTGCATTTTTGGGCCGTTTCACCATCGAATTGCAGAAAAAACGGCCCCATTAGGCGAAGAAAAACGTGCTCTCCCATAATGACAACGCAACAGCTCACATCTCCGCTGTCACTACGGCCAAATTGGTCGAATTGAGCTACTAGCTGCTGTCCCATCCACCGTATTCTCCAGATTTGGCCCCGTTTGACTTCTTTTTGTTTCCAAACTTGAAAAAGTCACTCGGTGGACAGAAAGTTTAGTCAAATAAGGAGGTCATCGCCACCACAGAATCCTACTTTCCAGACCTCGAGAAACTGTATTTTTTAGACGGGTTAAATAAGATCGAGCACCGCTGGGTACCAGTGTATCGAGCTAAAAGAAGACTGTGTTGAGAAATAAATCGCCATTTTTCATATTTTGTTATTGTCTAAGTACTTATCGGTTTCTTTTTTGAATTTGTTAAAAAATAAGCTTTATCTAATGGAATGTAAAGTAATTATTCATTAAAGGAGACAGGAAAATATACAATGTGATTAACAGGTACACTATCTTCAGTTGCACCCCTTCCCTTCGTTATTGTCAAATTGACAACATTGGCCACCCAGGTAATCAATAAGCAGTCCCAAAGCATCTTTACGGCGACCTATCAACCATTAAGTCACATTAAATGCAACATAAAAGCCGCTTTTGGCCCAATATACTGCTGCTTTACTGCAATGCTATGATAATGCTTCATCGATGCTATTTTGCATTCCAAATGCTTATTACAGGCTTCAAGAATTTAAATAGCATTTAAAATCCAACTTAACAACAGATAGCATTCAAGATGGTGATATAATGCTAATATAATGCTTGAAGCATCTGAAATGCAGATTTAGGGTTGATTTACTGCATATTCTTATGTTTATTGGTTACCTGTGTAGACTACGTCTTCGCATCACCATGTTCTAGCTGGCAGTCGTTTGTGATCTTATGACTCGTGGACACGTGAGATAAGAACATGTGAGGAACGAAGTCAGGTACACCACAGAGAACAGACGTTCATCTTCGGTCTGCTACTTGTGTACAACTTTAAACCGACATTTCAAATATATGGCGTTATGCTCCCGATAGGCGGCGCTGCAGTTGTGCGATAACTGTCATGTAAATGTTTATCAATGAAAAGCCTAGCACATCACCTGAAATTTTTTGTTTGTTTTTATCTGCACTTGCTTCTTATACCGGCTGTCCATATTAACTTTTACATACGTTTTTCAAGAAAAGGTATATGGACATCAATGTCTGTTCTCTGTGATTACACCTCCTCCAGGATGTCAACTCTCTATTTCAAGCCCATTTTGTTGTTTTCTTATATATTGTAAAAAAAACATTGGATCAATTCGAGAAGCTTTGCAGCATTTTGCAGGTAACTTTCGACCATTGCAGTCAAAAAAGTATATGTTTGGCACATTCGGAGCTCATTCATGATTTAATCTATCAGATACATCCAGAACCGGACTTCCAGATTTTTCCTGTTTTAATATGTTGCCAAAAAGTTATAATCCTTATTCCAGCGGGAACGAAATAATTAATCAGGCTTGAAATCATGTGTGTCTTAAATACACGCTCAAAGCTCCTTCTCTTCCATTCGTATATGATTGCCCTTTTTCACTCACGGAAATTTTATCCACTCCACAAAAAAAAGTGGATCTATACCATTTTTATTGGATCCGCTTTTTATTGAATTATTTTCCGATTTTATATTATTTGATTTTAAATAAAAATTATAAGTAAATTAATTCCTAGAAATGAAAAGGGCTTATTTTCAAACCTATCCAAGCCATGTTTTTGTCACGGGAATCCGTTCTGTTCAACACTGTTCTCAAACAAAATATGGATCGTGTTTTCACATCAACGAAAATGCAGCCGCTGAAACGATGTGCATACAAAGAGCTTAATAAATATTGCATGACATATAGTGCATTGCATTTATGGGAAAATTCCAGTGTTGTTTCTTTTTCGTCCAAGCAACACCAAGTATTTATACATTTTGACGTAAACCATGCTCTAAAGCACTCGTCTATTGATGGTGGTGATGAAACCACAATTCATTTCAATTAGTTTAATGTAGTCCCGAGATCAAACAGCAGGCATTCCGATTGATTGCTTGTTCGTTCGGTATGTTTTGACTGCATGATTTTTGTTCAAAGAAACAAAAATAAGTAAACCTCTTAAAACACAACAACAACTATTCAATTTTTTGTTTGATTTCTCAAGACATTATTGCTAGAGTTTATTTATATCGACGCACGGTTTACTCTTATCAACATTGCAACTAGAGTCTCTATATATGTTGTTTCTTCAAAGGCTCATATGTTCATGGTGAATGGTAAATAGTGAAACAGAATGGTAAATTAATTATTAATAGGCAAGCACAACCCTTTTTAGCAGCGTATTCCAAATTAAACTCTTACCACAAGATGAAAGCAATTCGCAGTTCATTTATTTTGAAATGTTCCGTCGAAATAGCTCCAATCCAAAATTTCTCACATCTACATAATTCATTAGCCGGGCAGTTATTGAAGGATAGGGGAATGTATTTCCTGTATGTATGTATGTATGTACACATAGTAGATGTATTTCGCAATCAGTGAACACAATCATTCGGATTGTATTCTTCACATTTTCGCAATTTATCGCAAACGAGAGACCGTGTCAAATCAACTGCTATGGTACGGTTCACTTCAAATGAGGAGCCACCTACGGAGAAAAATCAACAGAAATCCAAAACATTCGCCTCCGTACCCGGAGCAATTTTGAAATACCGCTTCAACAGCGATATCGGTTGGGTCGACTGGTTATCGGAAAAGTATAGGGGATTGAACCCCGCTTTCAACGCAAATTCTATTCTTCCAACGATGAGATGTTTGGCATCCAAGGTTAGGGTTCATTGATTGACAGTTTTCTCTTATTACACCTCATGACAAATATAAGGTGCGGGGGAAATTTGAAGCTTGTTATCGCAAAGCATCACAACGAATAATATTGCTGTAGAACGAGCCCACTCAAACTTGAAATATCGTTCCCAAAATTGGTGTTATTTTTTTTTTTATTTTCCCTTTTCATATAATAACGTCTTAACTGGCAGTTGTATAGATAATATCCAAGCTGAGAAAGTATTTTCCTACATGATTTAGCCACTACTGTAACATGTGGACATACTAATGCAAAAATATACATTAAAAGAACCTGGGAGATTTTCCTCGAAATAACCTGAAATCGATACATTTTCCCCTGAAGATGAAATGCTAAAGCCACTCCTTTGATAACGAGATGAGCCAACAAATATTATGCTTCACAACAAACTCATAAAGAACGAACATTTTAAGTGAACGTCTACTGAAGCAACGGTGGGAGTCGTTTTCTTTCGCTCAAACTCTACATAATATTATCACAAAATGTACATTTATCCTCAAATTAGGAAATGTTTAATCTTGGTGCGAAGCATTGGTTCAAGCAGTAGAGAGTGTCTCTTATATAAGGTATGACACAAGCTTTAAAAGCAATTTTCGACTAACTTTGCGGATACATTTACCATGTGGCAGAGGCTTAAGGTGAAAATACGGGGATCTGATAGCAATTTAATCCAGGACTTAGAGGAAAACAGCTGGCACGTGAGTGGGAAGTTTTCACTACATGTTTGTTGATGCATCTTTTCCATGTACAACAAGCACATGTGAACAACATGCCAACGAACAGCAAAAATGTTGTTCTTCTAATCCTCTTTGTGTCATGAACAGTTTCAGCGCCGGCTATTCTGCCCATACAAGGCAGGTTCAAACTCATTGAAATTTGTTGTCATGTCAGTAAAGTCGAAAATGCAAATGATTGTTGGTTTCATTTGAGTGCAAGGATTATTGTAAATATTGTGCGCATATTTCACTAAATTCAAAACACTTGGTAAGACGTGAGGAAAGGTTCACTGGACACACTGGTTACTTTTTTTTTCTTATTGCAGTAGGCTGTGTGCCACAAAAAAATCTGAATAGTCATCAATACATCTTTCAAGTCATTGCAGTTCCGTTTATAGATTTGACTTCGTCACCTAAGTCCAATGACGTCTATATAAGGTCTGGGGCAACGCACTGCTTGCTTGTATTGGTAGCAAAAATAATGTAAACATTGCTGAGCCGACCAGTGATGACGTAACACTATTCAACTTTCTATGGGACTATTCATAAACCACGTAGACTTTTGAGGGGGGGGGGGGGGGGGTTTGTTGTGACCAAAGTCTACGCTCCTTACAAAAATTCAAAAAAATGTATGGTGAAAAGTCTTCGCGGGGGAGGGGGATCTGAGATTTTCAAAAATGAGTCTACGTGGTTTATGAACAGGCCCTGTGGGCGTGCAGAGGGTCAGATAAAAAAGAACGGTTCAAACGTTTATTATAAATGCTGAATTGAGGAAATAATCATGATACAAATGTTATTTCTTGAGCAGAAGCATTTCCTTCCGATAACATGGGTCATTTATAGTGAATTTAACTGACGTAATTGAATTTTTGCCACATTAACTTTCGAACGCTGGGACTTGACAATCGAGTAGCAATATAGAGCCAATTTTCCATCATCGATAGACTGGAATCGGTTGAAAAATAAAATTTAAGCGCACACAATAAACAATCACGGAGCCAACGAATAAAAGAAAAATAGTATAATGTAGCACTTTCCGAACTCTTGTGTTGCGTGCGCAGAGTGTGGTGGTATTAGTGTCATGAGCGAATTTTGCTCATTCCAATAATACTGTTGTGTCTCCTGGGTCAGACCTTATATAGACGTCATTGACCTTAGTCCTGTTCGAGAAGAATCCCCTTCCATGTAAGCAAAATACAAAAAGGCTCTTTGAGGTTTTTCACCCAATCTTTCTTCTAATAATTCGTACTCTAACTCGGGATAAACGGTGCAACGGTCAAAACTTCAACTCAAATGTCGGCCTATTTTGTATACGTACATTATATAAACATGAACATCCCTCATTTTATAATTGTGACGAATGCGCCTCTATTTATTTCCTTCCACGTTCAGTTGTCAACATGGCAGTGAAGCAAGATCAAAATCACAGCGTATCATAATTTTGCTCGCACATAAGCGATATTCAATTTTACCACACCTACTTAAAAAATAGAGTGGCCAGTGGTTTCAAACGTAATCAATGTGTCGAAACCAAGTCGGAATATCAGGTGGGCTGAAAAGCCCCGGGCCTAATAAAGAAAATACGGGTTTTCCATTCAAAATTGTTCATCACTTCATCACGATGCGTTGCTTTAATGGAACGGCACTTTCTTTCATATCGTCACGTCGTTTTTTTTCGCGATTTCTTCCTTCATACACTCCAATACGCTACACACAAATTATTAATTTTAAACGAGGCGTAATTTGTCCTCGAGTAAAAATTGGAGAACGTACACAAGGATTTCATGTACAATCATGTCTTCCGAAACCGAAACAGACGGGAACTCAACTTTGACAAACATCTCATCGAAAGTTTGTTGATCAATCACAAAGGGATTTTGATCGATTAATCGATTATTTTGCATCTGTCAAGTTTGAGTAAAAAAAAATTAATTCTCGAATTGGCACACAGCCTAAGTGATGCTACTTTTTTATATGACGGTTGAGACATATGCACTATCTCTCACCAGTTACTTGACATTATAAAGAATGATGCATCCTTTGACCTTTCTTTGTTGGAACTTGGACCATCAGGTACCATCTTGCCCCTTAAATGCTACACAGATGGTCTGGTCGATTTGGAATTTTAAGCGCATCTATGATGTGAAACATAGAAAAATGAAGGAAGTATATCCACGATTTTCTAGGATGCTTTCAAGAGTTGTCTGTGTTGATGTTAGATTAGATTAGATTAGATTAAATTAGAAATCGGCAAACAAATCAGCATACGTATGCTAAAGCCTGTATTCGATGAAATTTGGACACACAAAATAGGTCACCAAAAATTTTCCTTGAGCCTGATTCTTTTCAAACTTTCTGGAAATAAAGTACTACTAAATGGTTAAGTTTTGACATCATTGGTTTATTGAACCTCTTCTCCCAACCCAAATGCCCGCACCTTTGCCTTGACCCCTTTCATCAAATTTTGGGCAATGATAGGACCGACTTGCTTACTTACTTTTAACCACACTTTCTTTAGTTCAAGTTCATTTTCTATCAGTTTTGGAGTTTTAACGAGCTTTGCTCATGATTGCCCAAAATTTTTCAATTGGACGAAGTATCGGAGTGTTTGGAGGGTTGACGTCTTTTGGTACAAAAACTACATTATTATCTTTGTACCAGTCTAAGACGGGCCGGGCATAGTGGCAAGATGCCAAATCCGGCCAAAACAGTGTCGGGCCATCGTGAGATCTCAAGAAGGGCAGAAATCGTTTTTGGAGGCATTCGTCCTTGTAGATTTGTCCGTTGACGGTCCCAGAGGTGATGAAGGGCTTACTCATTTTGCCACATCCGCAGATCGCTTGCCAGACAAGGAATTTTTTGGCGAATTTCGACAGTTTCTTCTTCCGTACACTCTCCGGAACGGCCAACTTAGAGGTGACGACGTAGTGTTCCTGTTCTGGCATTTGTTTGGTGTCGGCTTTAATGTAGGTCTCATCGTCCATCACAATGCAGAACGGTTTTGTGAGCCACTCCCTGTACAGTTTTCTTGCACGAGTTTTGGCCACCGAGTTCTGTTTATCGCTTCGGTTCGGTGCCTTCTTGACCTTGTACACATGTAATCCAGAACGTTTCATTGTTTTCTGCACAAAACAAACTGAAACTTTCGCCTTTTTCGCAACATCCCTGATCGAAATGTTGGGATAACGCTTAAATTGGTTCAATACCATCCTGGCCTTCTCCGGATTTGATGTGCCACGTTTTTTGCCACTACCATTTTTCCGCTTGGTTATCTTACGGTCCTTGAACGTTTTGATCACATGAGATACGGCAGACCTTAACCTTCTGGTTAGCGCTTGCCGGTTGTTTTGACGGGTCTTAAGTTTTTTCAAGATTGTATAGCGCAATCTTCAAGGTAGTTTTGACGGGTTTAAATTTCATTTTGACGAGTTCTAATTTCATTTTGAAGAGTCTTTATGTCGTTTTGACGGGTCTTAATTTCGTTTTGATGACTCTTAAATTCAGAAACTTAAAACCCGTCAAAACTATACAATCTTGAAGAAACTTCAAAACACCCGGCAAGCGCTAACCAGAAGGTTAATACCTCCGATTGCATTATACCGCGCAAACGCATCTAAGGAGCATTTTTCCAAAGTTTAAGGAGCATTTCCCCAAAAAGAAGGGTGTATTTACCCTTTGCCCTTATCTAATCATACTACCACTAAACAAAATATTTGAATATAATCCTATACTTCTCACAAGTGCATGCCAGGCTCTTATGAATATAGTAGTTGAAGTTCACATCCTCCTTCGCGTGATACTTCTTGATGAAGGCGGCAACTTCCGGAAGGTATTTCTTACTGTATATCTCTCCGTTCACCACAAGCCCCGAAGGAAAGAACAGCGTTAGAACATTCCCTTCTCACTGATCTTCGGCTTATAAGGACTTTCTTTGCGAACTTGGTATGGGAGATATATTTGACGTTCATACATACCACGTACATACATACATGGGGGATGTAAATTAACTGGTCTCCTGTCAGTTGTATACCAAAGTCAACGCTCCATACAAAATTTCAAAAAAATGTACAGAGAAAAATCTACGAGGGCGGAGTGGGGGGTCTGATATTTAAAAAAGGAGTTAACGTGGTTTATGAATAGCCCCTTACGGACGCATAAGCGGGACGAACGGCAGGGCCGAATAACGGAAGCCGGAAGTTACGAGCAAAATTCACCATGCGCATGGGAATAGGAAATGCTTGTTACTAACGATTTGAACGTTTACTTGCTTTGAGACATCGGTGCTGGTGCGATGCTGCTGCTCCTAGACACGTGCTCGACACGTGGTCATGCTCATACGAACTCCAAATTACTGCTGCTATATCGTTGATGCCGTTCTCAACGGCGCCTCACGCGCCTTGCTCGATGGGGTACAGCCGTCGGATCGGTGGTCGTCACCAACGATGGTATCGTGGTATCGTGTGCGCCTCGCACGTTGGAGTCACCGGTTCAAATCTAGTTGGAACGGAATTATTTTTCAGCATCGGTTTGAAGCTATATTGTTATTTGCCGGTACGAAAAACCGACTCGTTGTTGTCACCCTGCCAAGGGCGCAGGAATTTATGACGCTGCCCTCGCCCAGGAATGCGGGGTCGAATAACGGTCGCTGACTCGGGGTGTAGTCTATTTATTTGACGCGCCAACTATGAGGGTAAATGAGGGAAAATCTGAATTAGCAAATGGGAGATTCTTCACGAATTTCTTTAAAATTAACCTGAACTTTCACACCACATCACTGGACGAAACTCGCTTCTTGCATAAACCAGAACGAAGTAAATGAGTCAAGTTCCAAGCTACTACATTCAAGATACATCTAAAAAAAATTGTATCTCCATCACCGGAAATCACGCGAATCCACGAAGTAGAATTTCGTGAAGGTCGCTTATTGCCTTTACCCACACCACTTCCCTGTTTGTTGGGAGAAAGCATTCTATTTTCCCTTGTAGAAAGGTTTTTAAACCTGATCCCACCCGCAGATTTACAATAGCCAGAGGTGTCAACGATACTTGAACCTAGGACGATAGCCGAGACTCGCACATGGTAAAGTCCGTTTGGCTAACGATTCACGCTCTGTGCCAGAATTCAACAAGGCACTCATTTTTCTTTTTGTATGCGGAGTGGAGCAAATGAAGAGATGAACTCTAAAACTAATGGCACCCAAAATGAATGATCTTTATACCAGGAGTATTTCAAAAGGTAATTCAACACCTCTGATTAATATGTACAATTCTATTAAGTCTACTAAATTCCAAATTCAACTATTGATGGTACCGCCACAATGTTTTTCGCCAGCATCTTCAGCCGCTCCTTCTAGGTCATTGCCTGCTGCTCAGACATGGCAGGCCTTGCTTGACACTTCGGCATAGCAATGTCTAACTTTTCACCATTTGGCTGGTTCCACCAACCTTTCGGCCAAGGCGCGGAGCGATGAAGCCACCTTCTCCGAAGTATCCTCAGCTACTACGAAATAATCTCAACCGGCGTCCGGTTTGAGTGTTTGCGGTACACACCAAAATCCAGAAAGAAGTAAAGAAGGATCTTGCCTTACAGTCGACCACATTCGAGAAATATAATTTTAAAACGTCGCAGTTTTGCACTTGTTATACTGCACACCAAAATTTCTCTTTATCGCTAAGTACTATGGTTTACTGAAAACGTATCAGCTACGCAGCTGAAAATAAATTTCTTTTTTCCATTCTAATCCCATGGTGAATTCGGGCACTGGATCAGTGCCTGAGTTAAAAATGGAACTAGATGAGAAAAAAAGAAAGTTTTTAGTTTCATATCAGCCATCAGCCATATCAGCATAGACCGATGAAATGAATTGAGAATCTCTTGAAAAATTAAAAATACATATCATCGTTGGAGAAAATATTCACGAATATGGCAATATCATCGTTGGAGAAAATATTCACGAATAGGGCACCGTTCATCGTCTCATTTGCAAAACTCAAACGGCAGAATGACGTTGAACAAAACAAAGCAGAAAAAAATCATTTGACATTCGTCTGACGCCATTGGTTCTGGTACCACAATATAATTTGAATGGATTTCAATGTGCAAAAAATTGCCTTAAATTTTGATTTTGTTTGAAGGCATTATGAGAAAAGGCACGATCGAGCAAAAAAAGTCGGGTGTATCCAATTTTGTAAATGCTCAGTTTTATATTTCTTACTAATAATTTCAACACTTATTCATTGTAGTTTGGTATTTCGAGAATCTACGCAAGCAAATCATTAGCAGGTCATTTAAAAAAAGACCTTAAAACGTTCAGTTCTTCGGCCAAAATGACATGGTATAAAACAATCATATGACATTTTTATTTGGAAAGTTCGATAGCTTGGTTAACTAATCTGGGTGGCAAATAGAGCTGATGATCACAGAAAATCTGCTGACAGTATTCCGCTTTGAACAATGTTCCGTACATAAGAAAAGAATTATGGAAGCATATACACATATGTAAAAAATAATTCTGCGTCAACATTTCGAAGCTCTCCCTTCTTGTTTTTGTATTTTGATGTAAGAAATTGATAGTTGTTTTTACATTTAGTGATAAGTCCATTTGCATACAGCCATTTTCCAGAAGAGTTAGTGATCAATGCTCTCCATCCAATGCATTTATTTGTTTATGCTTTCTATCATTTTTTGATGTTTTTCATTTACTTACAAAGTTCTGGCTTCAACCACATACAAAGCAAATCGCTACATTGAATGAAAGACAGAGGAGTCATTTAGATGGGTGGATTTGGGGAATGTCTATAAAACATTGTTGGTATAATGAAACTGGCGAAAACATTTTCTCAACGTTTGTTGTTTGGGTTATCAGACCCACTCAAAGCACAGGAATACGGGCGCCACGTTTTGTTTTTTTTTTGAAAGAAATATTTTGAGTTCATCACCGGCAGGATCAAATGATGAAGCGCAGAATGAATTCCGATGGAAACACATCCACTCAGAAACGAACAAAACTGAAATTAAATAAAATCTAAATAAACGTCAAACGGTTTGCTCACGTATCCGAGTTTTTGTGTGCGTGAATGTATGTGCGTGTGTTGATTCGTCGTCGTTTGGTGAAACTTCATCACAAAATATTCCAAAAGCTTTCCCCCGTGACTGCTAGTTGATAAAACTCCACCGCTCTGAAATTGTTTCATTTTGTTGATGGTTATCTTTTTACTGCTTGAGAAACTTTTCTTCGTCAAAGAGCATTGGCATGAGATGTCTCAGCTTAATGTGTTTTGAATTGCCCCAATTTCTGGAGAGTAGATTCAATTGCTACGTGCTAAAAACTTACAACATTGATACTATATAAGCTTGGCTAAATATTATGAGCCATAATAAGTGAAAGAGAAAAGTTGTCCTAAACCTGATGAAGGTTTTATCGAGTCAGATGATACATGAAACATTTCATAATCTGCTGGTTTTCCATATACCGACATTCAATGTTCCTATCTGTCGAAAATATCTTATTACTCAGTTTTCGTTCGTGGAAACATGTTACTAGCATTTCATTTACACGGCAGTCGAGCTTTCTCTGCGGTTTATTCCCGAATTAACTTCACAGAGTAGTTTCAATTGAATAAATCAAAATAATAATCTTCTACCCTAGGACTCAACATGGAAAATCTAAGAAACAAAGTAACAAAACCTCGCCTCCAGGAACAACTTGATAAGGGATCAATTTCAAAAAGCATCTACAAAGGGTTAAACCGAAGTTGACTTCAAACCATTCACCCATTGTCATATTAGCGAAAGGGGAGAGGACTTCGCCCTTGTCACTGTTTTGGATCCAAAAGAAAACATCATTTAATTTTCTAGAATGTAATTAAATTAGGCTTTTTGTACGGTTCTTAACTTCTAAAACTATTAAACGCTCGTAATAACTGTTCACGTGTATTGTTGCTACATGAAAAATAAGCATTCGTCTTCATTTTAATTAAATACCGTTTTGCTCAGAACTATATTCAATAAATTTTCAAACATTTGCAAGTGATCAAATTTTGCATTTGTAGAGAAAAAATAAAGGAACTTTCCCGACCAGAAGAGTATAACATAAAAATAACAAAATTATAACAAACCTTGTTACGAAAAACTGATTTTGATATAAATTTGTTAAAGACGATTTCATCTGGATATTTGTATAACATATTTATAACAAATTAAGGAATAATGCCCTGGGAGGCACAATCTGCGTAGAGAAATAAATTAATTCTTACTTTAGCTGATATGATTTTGCTACATCGTAACAAAACTGTAACAAAGTTTGTTTGGTTTATGTTATATCTCTATCATAGTTTGCTATAATTTTGTTACCTCCTGAGGATTTTTGTTACAATTTCTGTTATTTTAACAACCTGTGTTATAAAAACAGCGTAACTGAACAACAAAACTTGCAATAGTTTTTTTGTATCCTATTGGTCGGGTTGGCATTGGCTAATATCGGCCACCAATTTTTATAAAAGATTCAGTATATTTTCAAATCATGACACTTCACTGTTTGTATTCGAATAGAAAAATTGGTTCTTATAAGATAAAGTTTCAACTATTGGTTGATGCCATTATGCCATATTTTTCCTCAAATTAATCACATGCACTCTAAAATGCAGGACAGTGATGATTTGGTAGTTATCAAGACCATGACAGGGAAGCAGTTTATCACGAAAATTGCATAATTTTGGTCAAGTATGCCAAGACGGTCAAAACTCACTTTTGGGAAGCAAGCGCTGTTGGGGCTCCGGACCCTTCCCAACACCGAGTGCGTGATAATTAATTTTGTCGGCCGGTTGTCTTGTGGAATATTGTTGTGGATATAGGGAAGATGTACCTATATTAATCTCATTGTTCCTATATTCATCCTACTTGAAATAAAACGATATACACGTGACAGGATTAGTTAGTAATGTTTATTGTAGTTATTTAACGTAAGCAAACATTATAAGAAAACGAAACCGATCCTTCAACTGCCCAATTGTTTGATTCATAGTAGGATGAATATAGGGACAATGAGATTAATATGGGGGCAGTTTCCCTATCTGTTGAAGAATATGCATAAAATATTCTGCAGACTGCCGTGGCGAAAAATTAACCAAGATGAGATTACATGGTGGCTTATGGGAGCGCAAAACCGAAGCGACTAAGCCGCTATGTAATGTCTTTTCGGCAGTCTGCAGGATTTTTAAAGCAACCAAATCTAAACACATATATCTCTTGAAATATCTTATTAACGAGTGAAATATTCTGTAGAAATTACGTTTAAGTGACTAGAACATAGTCGAAAATTGCTTCAAAAGAAAAGAAAGTTCAAATAGTCATTGTTTGTGGTCGCAAAAAAAAATTCGTATCTCTCGATCGGGAAACTTGCTCAATAGCTTGGTTTTCCAAGCACTTTTCGATGCGTTTTAAAATCTTTCGGTACTCGTTCGACAAAAGCTTGCATGACAGTAAGTGCATACTGCAAGCATGTGGTAAATTCTCTCATATTTCATACCCTAGTGATGTACTAGTTGTGTAGGTAAGAGAGAGCGAGAATGTGGGTTTAAGTACTTCCAAAATTGGTTCAAAGTCCTAAAGGTTTTGTGTTTACTCTGCTAGGGACTAGCGCTGGAAATATGGGGTTGAAAGTACGATCTCTAGCTATTGTTTTGCTCTCCTATCCAAGGGTTGACTCGCTCCACCTAAGAAAAGGAAGCGAAGAATATATCCACTCGATTTTACAAATTTGCAGGGATAAGAAAAACATTATGAATGGTTCAGTGCCAAGTGGACCACCACGGATGAATCTGAGTAGCAGCGACGACATGCTAAAATTTATTTGTACTATAAACGGGTTTCGCCCTCATGCCGAACAAAGACAATGAGTAGCTTCTTTTGTCTTGAGGTTTTGAGCAAAATTACTCCCACTTTGTATCAAGTGCTCATGGCTTTGTGACAATGACAAAGGATCCTAATTTAAAAGTTCCTCTCGGGTGTAACAATGTCATCCTTTTTACTTGCTTTTACATACACTGCCGGTAACCGCAAGTCAGTTCCATATCTAAAAAGTAGGCATTGGGAAAATGAACATTGAAATTTCGGAACTCGATTTTCATACCTAGTCTGAAAAAAAAAACCCTACTAAATTGGACGATGCTGTGAACTCGGCGAACCACATCACAAATTATCAACTCAAACTTGACGAAAATATAGATGGATTGATGCGTTTACCGGTAGTATAGGTGTACTGAGGTGGTTAAATCTAATTTGAACCCTGCATAACACACTCCGAACTTTGCCTCTTTACGATTGGAAATACATAGGATACTTGGACCATACCTCAGCCTAATATACAACGTTTTTTTTAACATTTTTTTTTGTTGTATACTATCGTATACTGTTAAGTCCTCTCAATGTTTTTCAGTCTGTATTTTTTACCTGATTGCATATTTTAGCTTTACGTTGCTAATTTTTTTTTTTTTTTTTTTTAATTTTCGTCGGCCTATTTCCTCACATGGTGACAATCACCGACGCCAGGAAGACGACTCCACCACCTGGACCCTACCTAACGACTCATGAATATGAGCCGGGACCAACGGCTTTACTTCCCTTCCGAAGGAAGACGTGACCAGATTTTTTCGCCTCAGAAAAACCACCGACGTCGACTGGGATTGAACCCAGACCCACTGGGGTGCCAAGTAGCAGTCACGCTTACCACTGCACCACCGACGCCGGCTATTTACGTTTCTAATATACACATAGAAATTATTAATTTTACGCGAGACGTAAATCGTCTTTGACAAAAATCGGAGAACGTAAACAAAGATTTCATGTAACATTATTTCTCCTGAAACCGAAACATACACAAATCGACAAAAAGAGTATTTGATTGTTTTTTTTTTTTCAAGACGCCGACAATTACATGGCATTTTGGTAGTGTGTAGGATATGAGCAATCATACTGGCCACTAGTACTATATACACTGAAGTAATAGACCGGCCAACGTGCCGCCATGTTGTATCCAAAACGAACATTTCCCATACGATTTGACAGTTGTTTTGGATATATCAAATGTTCCAGACACACGTTGGCCGGTCTATTACTTGGGTGTCTATACTAGTACCGGTGAGTCAGCTGCTTGCAATCAAAAAGCACAATTGTCAGATGCTTCTGAAATCGACATACAGATGGATGCTGATGTGTACAACAACAAATCAGCGCCAACATTTGATTAGGGCGAATCTGTTTTTGTGAACAAACACTTTGTCTGCTAATTTATCGGAAGTTGAATACAATTCCTTCAAATTGAATATATTCTGTTCAAGAGAATATGACTACGAAAGCCATTGTTTACAAAAGCAGATTCGCCCTAATCTAATGATGGCGCTGAAATGTGTAAACAATTCAAGGGAGTCTTTATCGGCACCTGCACGAGCCTGGAGTTCCTCGAATATTGGTCCGCGAATTTATAGAACATGAAAGTAATTAAATAGTTATATTGGTATGAATTATTATATGCCTTATTACTATTTTATCTCAAAAAGTTACTTTCAATTGAAAAACTAGGAAAATTTAAATTAACACGTGAAGTTGAAAAAGTTGATCACTTTTTCTAAAAAAATAAAAAACTGAAACACTTTTTTAAACTATCACTAGTAAACGCGAGCAAATTCCGTTAAATTCCACTACAGATAGCTTATCTTTTGACAGATAGGCCTATTTCGTTCGTTATACCTAAGAGATGTGTCTGTTAAGTGAACTTGTTTTGTGTTAAGGTATCTTAAAAACTACAATTTCTTACCTCGATCGGTAGGTTGTCAATTGTTGTTGTGTTGTGTAGTGTGTAGGGGAGGAGGGTTCTCAAAACTATTATATGGGTTCCTACCGCGTGGTAGTTCGTCGTTTTTGTTATCTTAAAATCTAAAAAATCCTACTTGATCGGTAGGTTAGTCAATTGTTGTGTCGTGTGTTGTGTAGGTATGTTTTGTGGGTAAAAAGGTTTTGGAAAAAAACAGCTATATCAATTTAGTAAGGTAGTTTATTGTTGTTGTGTTGTGTCATGAGTTATTTTTGGGGTGAAGGTATATATATAGACAGCCTCGAATACCCGTTTCCTTGATCCTTGTTAAGTATTTTTTTGGAATTTTGATTGTGAATTTCTACGCTTTCTGCTACATTAAGTTTCCAAGGGTTGGTAATATGTCTTAAAATTTGTATGTTGTTCAAGTTTATGAAATGTTTTTCGTTGAAAATGTGTTCAGCTACTTTTGATTTGAAATTGTGTATGATTCCTTTGTCGGTGTCTTTGTTTGCTTTAGTGACTTCTGCAATATGTTCTTTTAAGCGAGTTTTTAGAGTACGTTTGGTTTGTCCTATGTAAATTTTTCCACAATGATCACAAGTTATTTTATAGATCCCGGATTTTTGAAGATTGTCAAGGGGGTCTTTAGCAGAGCCTAAGAGAGTTTTTAGTTGATTATTTTTACTGGTGAAAACTATTTCAAAGTTTCGAAGGATGGGTCGTAATTGTTTATATGTCATTGCTATTCCTATATGTCATTGCTATTCTTTTAGGGTTGTATTTGTGGTGATGTGGTGAGTGATTGCTTTTTTAGTTTTTTTTATTGGTTGTATTTTTTATTGGTTGTTGTGAGTATCCATTTAAATATGCTGTCTCAAAAATGTATGCAAGTTCTTTAGTTATGCCATTTGGACTTAGTGGTAGTGTCTGTATTCTGTGTATCATGTTCACTAAATTAATAACTAATTATAACCCAAGTAAAGCACTCAATACTGAATAAGTCTGTTATTTGCAGACGAAGTAGGCCTATCTGTCAAAGAATAAGATTTTTCTTGTGGAATTTAGAGGACTTTGCACTAGTTTACTAGAGATAGTTTGGAGAAAGGTTTCAGTTTTTTTAAGTGATCAAGTGAAGTTTTAGTGTAAATTTTCCTAATTTTTCAACAAAATAACTGTTTAAGTGCATTAAGAACAGTTTAGTTGCCATTGAGAGCAAGCATTGTGAAAACAAAAAGCCTGAAAAGCTTAGAAAGAAGATGAAGGCTTTTTCCAATTGGTAAATTTTCACAAAAGCAATACATTTCGAAAACAAATTAAAATGCTTGAAAATCTCTCTGGTATTGATCGGCTAATATTCGAGAAATTGTTTGCCTGATCTAATTACTCGTTTGTCAGAAATATGTTCGCTGCAGTAGCAAAGTTTTATGAAATATTTTGAAATTTGTCAAATTTTGAGAATTAATAAAGTTCTCCAAGCGAAACATAGCCTAAATTAAATAATCGAAGAAAAAATCCCGTGTAGCGGGTGGCAGCTAAAATTTCAACAAAAAATGAAGTCAGAGAGAAATTAGAGTTTGTATGTGTTAGCTCTCTCTCTCTCTCTCTCTCTCTCTCTCTCTCTCTCTCTCTCTCTCTCTCTCTCTCTCTCTCTCTCTCTCTCTCTCTCCACTTTCTGCTAGTATTTTTTGTTTTGTTTACGCTTGCTCAGTTTTGCTCAAAATTCGGTTGAAAAAAGAAGCAGCGCGTTGTTCAGTTCTACGAAAAAAATATCCGGTACAACATTTTAAAAGTAAAAATGTTGTGGCTTCGGCTGTTTACCATATCCTAAGATCCCCCACAACTACTCGCAAGGAAACTAGCGGAAGACCAGCCAAAATTATAGTCGCAAAAGGACTTCGTTCTCTTTCTCGTGCCTTCAACAACAAGGAATCAATAAGCTAACGGGATGCCACTAAAAAGTACAATTGTTCTCACCAATACATCTGCAAAACATCGAAAAGAGTCAGGATAAAGTGCCAAAAGAAGACGAGAGCCCAAGACTACACTGAGAAACCGATTTTGATATTCAGTAAAAAATATTCCGGAAAATGTTTTGTTTTGGACGACGAAAGTTACTTCACTCTTTCGAAGACCTTCATTCCCGGAAACGATCGATATTATTCCATGGATAGTTCTATTGCATCTCCGAACATAAAATACAAGTTCCAACATAAGTTTGAACAGAAAGTGATGCTGTACATTGCCATTTTCGATAGAAGTATTTCTAAGCCATGGTTCAAGCCTTATGGTTTGGCGATTAATCAAGATATGTACCAGAACGAATGTTTGTAGAAAAATTTAATTCCCTTTCTACAAAAACATCATGCAAATGGACAACACGTGTTTTGACCGGATGAAGCGTCTTCGCAATACGCCAAAAAAATACAATCGTTCCTGAATACCCATTTGATTACATTTGTACCCCACAACCACAACCCGTCAAATCTGCCTCAGTGTCGCCCAGTTGAAGATTTTTGAGGGGTTCTGAGCTCCTTGGTGTACCTGGAAAGCTACGTATTGCAAACAGTTGATTGGCAGAATGAAGAAACGCATTCGTAAAGTTCACATGAACACATGACACATCACACGGAAGCTTTGCCGAAAAGCCGACTACCGATCATTTTCAAATGTTGACTACTTTTTTTCAACAATGGACAATGTGTCTTTAATTTCAATCAATCAGACCTTCTTCAAGTATGTTCGTTTTTTTGACAGCTTGATAAAGAACTTCCAAAATTTTGGTTGTCACCCGTTAGAATGTAAGTTTTTCGGAAATTCATTTATTTATTTTTTCCTGGGCTTCAAATGGTGAGTTAACAACTTCGAAGGAGGGTGTGACCGACCTCTGGTCCAAACAAGTTCCTACCTCACGCCTCCACGAGTCATATGATCACAAAAGACTGCCAGCTGAAACATGGAGACGCTGGTTGACGTAGCCTGGACAACGTTGTCATCGCGTACCTGTAAATCATTGTGTTTACCCATACCTGTAAATTATATCATATTATTTTCCATTCTCATTTGATTAATAATTTCAGTACGCTTTGGAATCATCTTTGCATTCCAAAACCATTTAAGAGCCTAGAGCAACATGACAAGCATCAAAGGCTCAATTTGTTTTTCAACATTTCAGCATAACATATACGTTTCAATTAACTTCAACTTCTATATTCATAAAAGACTGGCATGCACTTATAAGCAGTATAGAATTATATTTAAATATTTTGTTTGGTGGTATTATGAAAAGATAAGCCATTCATTTCAGAAATCATTGCTATCTTTTAAATGTAACTAGAACAGTTTGAAGAAAATGTATCAACATGTCTTATAAAATAATATCATTTATTGAAATTGTATCTTTGATATTTGGAATGATCTAAATATTTTGTTTCCTGCTTTTCCAGGACTAGTAGAATATTAAGACATATCTAATTTTTATTATTGGAATTGTGGGGTTTCAAGTAGGATAATGGGTTAGTAGGGAAATAGATTGTAGGACTAATTGTATTAGCTAGTAGGGATATTAAAATTTGAAAAACCACATATGTTGTTTGCATGTAGTGGGCTGAAGTGGCGTGAATCAACTGTGGTAATGGAGGAACATAGGACACACACACAAAAATACGAGAGAAGGATATGGAGGTTGACCTATAGAAAGTTTGTCCGGCATCGGTGATTAGTAAGTTGGCGTTCGTAGAAAGTTTGTGATTAATTGAGTGAGTGTTACTAGCAGAGTTCAAACGACTTCAAACTCAACCAAATTCAGGACCTTTTGTTTTTGTACGATTGTACATTTTATTTGAAATATCACCGGTCAGATTGACAACAGAACGGCAACCCACACCAAATACGAATCGGCCTAGTCGGACTGCCCTGCAGGACGCCTACGCCTAATCGCAAAGGACTAGACCAGCTTTCTGGTTCAAGGACCATAATTGCAAAGGAAACTTATTCCCTTCTCGGCGTGACCAAGATAGTTTTGCTGTGGTCCGCTGATTGAGCCAAAGAAGGAAGCCGCCAACCAACCTCTATCCGCCAGTGTTTGCCATTGCTGGTTGAAGCCGCACAAAGCCTATTTTCCGTGTTGGTAAGAAGACGCCATCGCTAAATCTACGTGCTCTACGTGGTCATCGGCGAGCGCTCGTACAACGGCAGCAACGGTACATACCCAACGACATTCATCACCACCAACTACAATAGCCCAGATTCAATAAAACCACCCAACAGTAAATTTCCTATTATTTTTTCAATTAATAAATTTCCCCATTAATCCACCATATTATTTACACATATTTTTTCAGTTCAATAAGTTAGAAATCTCATAGTTTTCTTAATATTTGTGCACAGTTGTCCACGCATCCCCTCCGATGACCCAGAAGCAGGCCGACTCTGAGACACACCTCGAGGAGTCTCCGGTTCCTGAGCCTTTTGCCGAGAGTTCTTGGCCCTATAAGGGTGATACCTACGGACCTCGAGTAAGGTGAGGTGGTGAAAAACGGACGGACTGTTGGAGCCTTTAGTCAAGCTGTTCAATCTTTCTTTGCAATATGGAACGTTCCCTGCTAGATGGAAAATCTCGAGTCTCACGCCGATTCACAAAAAAGGGGACAAATGCAACATTGCAAATTACCGCGGAATAACGTCGTTAAGTGCCTGCTCTAAAATATTTGAGATAGTTGTGAAAAACATGGATTCTACCCGAAAAGATCTGTCGCAGCTAATTTAACCCAGTTTGCTTCCCTGTGTATTCGCTCGATGGACGCTGGCCTGCAAGTGGATGCTGTGTATACTGACTTAAAAGCCGCCTTTGATCGTGTAAACCATGATATTCTTCTTCATAAGCTAGAGAAAATGGGAGTATCAGCCGCCTTTGCAAAATGGTTCAAATAGTATCTTACTGACAGATCTATGTGCGTTAGGATTGGGACGTCGCAGTCCGAACCTTTCACTGCATGCTCTGGTGTGCCACAAGGAAGCAACCTTGGTCCGATATTGTTTTCACTCTTCATTAACGACGTTGCGACTATTCTGCCACCTGGTACGCGGCTCTTCTTTGCGGACGACGTGAAAATATTCATGATAATATCATGTCTCGAGGATTGCCAGAAGTTGCAGCATTTGCTGGATTTATTTGACGATTGGAGCAACCAAAACCTTTTTACCTTTTGCGTTGCTAAATGTAGTATCATTACGTTTTGTAGAAAACTTCAGCCAATCAACTTTTGCTACAGTTTGTCTGGTCAAACTCTTGAACGCGTCTGCAAAGTCAAAGATTTGGGAGTAATACTGGATAGCGGACTTACGTTTCGGATGCATTACGAGGATGTAATTTCTAGGGCGAACAAGCACCTGGGGTTCATCTTCAAAATCGCCGACGGATTTCGAGACCTGATGTGTATGAAATCTCTTTACTGCGCACTAGTACATTCGATCCTGGAATCCGCTGTTGTTGTCTGGTGCCCGTATAGCAGTATTTGGATCGACCGCATAGAGGCGCGACGCGGTTAACTTGCCACCTTATGAGCACCGTTGCATGTTGCTGGGAATCGAAACATTGGATAAAAGGCGTTTTTATGTAATATTAATACGTTTTTTAATATCTTTCGTGGCAAAGGTGCTGACTAATGAAATCGATTCTCCTGCTATTCTCTCTGATCTCAGCCTGTATGCACCAGTAAGGCATCTCAGAAGACGTAACTTTCTTCATCTTGAGTCGAGAAATAGTCGCTATGGACAACACGCTCCGGTGTCGTCACGATTTAACGAGGTTGCTGAACTATTCGACTTCAACGAGCCTCCCAGCGCATTTATGCATCGCCAAAGAAACGTGTTACGTAGAGTTTAAGTTTTATGTTGTGTTAGTTAATTTTATTCATTAAGACCCTAATTGGTCAGATGGATGTTTACAAATATACAAATACAAATACCTTATAAAGAACGAGTACAGTATATGTATTTCTATTTTTGATTCATTTCATATTTTAATAGCTTATAAATGCATATGAGTCCTTTACGAATAACAAGCAGTGAAAGATGAATTTGAAAGTTTTATTCTTTGAACATATGATACATCATAGAGACTGGTATGTTTTTATGGTAAATAATTTAAATTTTAAACAACTATTTTCTTAGGAACAGTAGTAATTTGCACATTCACAAGCACAAATAAAATCTCAAATAAATGTGGCTATGGCGTTCGAGTTATCTACTGCTAAGATGTCCCTCTGATCAGTCATTTTATATAACAGTAATATTTCATAGTAATAAAGTATCAAATAAAAAAACCTTGTTCTATTTTTAACACGCTCTATTTTTATTTCAGATCAAACTGGATTACGACAGTCAAAATGATCAGCTACTGCAAGACACCACAGAAATTTCAGGTTGATAAATACAAAAGAACAATGAATTCAGATAGTTGTTAACTTATTTTCTCTATCTCCTTCCCTTCTTCAGAATGGGACACCGGTTGGCAAAATGGACCGGAAAAGGTGATCGTAGAAGTACGAGAAACAGCGACTGAGACTTTATCTATACTAGAGACAAGCACTGTAAATAATTCCACTGATACACTAGAGGGTAAGCAGATCAAAGTAACCAAGTGAACAAACCTATTTATTCGTCAATGTACATGTAACTGTCTAAATTGGCTGGCAATCAGCTGGCAAACTGGTTGAGAAAGTTTTCCAATCGAGTTCCGATTCGTTTCCATATCAAATGGAAGGGGCAGTACTCTATCGAAACGTTTGATAAAAATGTTCAACAAAAGCAGTAGGAAAAAAACAAAGGGAAAAGTTATCGATTCACCACCTATCTGTTACCAGTTGGTTTAACACAAATAAAACTTTCTCACATTATCTTGACCGAGAACATGACAATGGTTGAGACATGTAACCTCTACATTTTCTTCTTAGGCGAGTCGTCTACTGATGTGTCGCAATATGGCATCACTAACAGGGGAGGATGGGAGAACATGGCCATCCTGGGTAAGTTGGCCACCCACTGAATCGTCGAAATAATAAACTATTGAAACAAATATAAAATGGTAGTTTTGTTCGTAACATGACCAATGATGATGTTATCATAATTTATCGTGACTACAAATGGAACGTCAACAATAATAACAAAAACAAACTTGTTGAGTGGTGGCAAACAGCCAATTTTTAGGGAGCACACAGTAAAAAAAATCTTAGAAATCATGAACGTAGTATCATAAAGCGTACTCATTTACGAATGTAACAAACGGAAATCATAAACGTGTAATATTTATCATATCGATGCATTTTTTTTGTGTATATTGTGTACCTTCGCTTTTAGAACAACATTGCAAATTACATCGTTTTTTGACATGGTTGATGTGCCTGTAGTCTGATGAAATATTCATGTTTAGTTTTTTTTTGAGTAGAGATGATTTAGTATTTTAATAATGAATCTGTAGTTGTCTCTTAAAATTTTTGTGAGCATCTTCAACACACAAATATGTTTGAAGTATTTCCGCAAGAAACGGAATGATTTGTAAAGCTTTTAAAATAAAAACCAAAGTCTTAAGAAATCATCTTTATTGCCAGTATTTTAAGACATGATGGATGTTATTATTAAGTGAATAATTTCTTAACTTCTGTCAACTTAAGGTTCTTAACTTACCGAATAAATGTGCCGAAGACCATAGCCTTCTGTGTGGCCACTTACCGCTTGAGATGTCCATCCACACCCAAATGAAATTATTTTTATCCTTTTTATAGTAGTTTTGTTCATTAAACAATTTTTATATAAAAAGGAAATTCCCTGAATTTTCATATGTTAATGCAAAAAACTCTCAATATCAAAATTAATATAGGTGATCGTGGCCATATTGCCCCGTCGTGCCCATATGAAGATATAAAAATCCTGTGGCCTGAAACGAATGTCGACAAGATAAGGTGACATGTTAGCAAATGAGAATTTTTCATTATCGTTCAGGTTTGGGCCGAAGAGTGTCAGTTTTTTCTGAAATTTGTTTCCGAGTAGAGCTTATGGATATATGAACAAAATACGATATCAAGATAGTCAGGGCTGCCAGTTTTTCTGCAAAAAAATCAGCTTAAATTATTCGATTGTTCCGGACATCTGCTATTTAAAAAAAATTATTTTATTTTTATTTTCACGGTGGAGGAGAACTGCAAAAAAAAGCCGGGAGAACTATAAACTTTTTTTTTATTATCTGGACCATGTGTTGATTTTCACACTCCTTTTGTGCTATTTTTTACACCTGTGAAGTATGGATACACGAAAAACACATGTTCAGCCGTTTTCTCAATATCCGTATACTCGAGACATGCGGATAATTCTCCGTATGCCTCTCGTGCCACGTAGGTCAAAACACTATACGTCCTTCTTTATAATGATGCTAATGGGCATCATACCCGCAAGAACACAGGTCGCGTCGCCTGACACGGGTCGGTACGCACTTGCCACCCTCAAGCAAATCAGTCTGTACGTACTCTCCAGCTTACCTAGGTAACTATTAGTAACCAGAGTCGTGGCCCACGCCTGCCCGCCAAACCTTAGGATGGAGAAGAATCGTGATAAACGTTTGTTTATCACTATTAACTCTATATTATGGTGAACTAACTCCAGTTTCCTGGAGCTCATCGTTCTACAACGTTGGTAGCACTCAACTTAACCTCATGATCATGATAACCACCGAAAATCTTAACTCTTACGGGGAACTTTAATCTGAACACCTCATTCATTGCATACCAGAACACCGGCCCTTGGATGGAACCTTGCAAAACTAGTGCGTTGAATATGTTACCCGTTAGCTACTCCGAAGCTAGGAAAGGTGGTCAAAAACAGGGTCGTTCACCATATTCGTCTTAACATTACACACTTCCAGTCACTTACCTACCAGCTGGAGCTACAAATGCACATGTTTTGTGTGAGACGTGCCCACTAATGCTGCAAAGTGGAAAAGCCTTCTCAAAAGCTGTCAAACCAAACGTTCTGCCTCTTAACCACTATGGGCGAGGCCAGATGATTCCTTTACAAGTCCGAAAACGCAAAAGAAGAACTAAAGCAGTGGAAAAACCTAATCAAGGACTAGTTTCAAGGAGTACCAGATACTTTTAGCTTAACATGCTAATTGATCAGCCAACTTCTTCTTACTTCGTGACGCCATAAACATTTTTCTTGGGGTAGGGTACTTGAGGATACTGTTATTGTAGATGAGGGCAGGATCGGATGACTTGGTGCTGGATTCATAACGGTTCTGTGCTTAAACATGCAGGCATTAGAGCGATCGAGCTTTTCAGTTCCACGGCACATCCTGGGCTGTCACTTTGTGAACCAAAACAGCTGAATCTTTTGCTGGCGGCTTCGGTCGCCAAAGCTGTACCGGAGCTTCTACGGAAATGGAATCCGTTCCGTTTCATCAACGACAATGAGATGGGACGTACCGATGTCCGCCGTCCACGAAGACGTGGTGGCAACGAGCAATGGTCGTCGGCTACGACAGCATGGTGGCAAGCACGATGGCCGTCGATTGTGGTGGCCGGAGAACAATGGCCGAAATCGTGTCAAGGAGTATTCCGGTTTTGATAGGTGACTCGTCTGTGCCGGAAATTGGCCACCACTGTCCTGTCCACGAACCGATCATCACTCACTCCACCACGCACTACAGAAGAAAGAGAAAAAGGCCCGCTACCTCGACCATTAGTATCCTTGTGACGTCACTTTCAATATGTACAATTTTCATGTTTCTTTTTACAAAAATTTTACCTTTTTCTCGCCACACTAATCACGTAAACGACTTACAAAATTGGCTCTTTTGTCACTTAACACAATTATCCTATTAATAATGGAATAACAACAGTTAACTTTTATTCTCTAACTAACAAAAACTAACAGCATCGTTTTGTGTCACTAACCATACATGTCTCATTATTCGTTATATTTCTACCACTTTATAACTTTATAACTTGAAAATCGAACTAACATTAAACAATTTCACCACTAAATTTCAACAAATACACACTGAAAAAAAATCTTGTAGTAAAAACTACCATTTTACCCGACTATGCCTATATTCAATGAAATTTCAGTCAAATTTACTACGTTTATGGTATAACCTTCAACATTTGTGGTATATTTAATAGATAGTTTCTACAGGCAGCGGTTTTTTTGCGTGCAATTGAGCTTAAACCAGCTAGCACTCCTACTCACTGGTTACTGATGAACTGGTTGGTCTGGTTGGAGCCAAAGGCTGAGCTTTTGTTTTTTACAATACTGTTTAAAAGGTACGACCGAGCACGAAAGTAACTTAAAAATTACAATGCTCTTCCAGTCGGGCTTCCACCATGCTCCATCAATAGGTCCATAATTGATGGCTGGTGAGCTTTCTAGTGTTTTTTGCTAGCGGTCAAACCGCTGCCAATAAATTCCTTCTACACGCAAAAAAAAACGCAGTAGAAACTACCATTTCGAGGGTTAAATTAAGCGCATACACCAATAATTTTCACCTGACTATAAATGCGTTTGATTTTACCATGCCTGCGATTAGATCAACCATGGTGCGGTTGATATCAATATGAGGTCTGTCAAATATACCACAAATTTTGAAGGTTTTACCACAGAGAATAGACGTCCATCTTCGGTCTGCTACTTGTGTAAAACTTTAAACCGACATTTAAAATGTATGTCATTATGCTCCTGGTAGGCGGCGCTGCAGTTTTGAGATAACTTTCATGGCAATGTTTATCAATAAAAAGCCTAGCACATAACCTGAAAAGTTTTGTTTGTTTTTATCTGCACTTGCTTCTTATACCGGCTGCCCCCCTATATTTTTACACACGTTTTTCAAGAAAAGGTATATGGACATCAATGTCTGTTCTCTGTGGTTTTACCATAAACGTAGTAAATGCGACTGAAATTTCATGGTAGTTTTGAAAATAGGCATAGTTGTGTAAAATGGTAGTTTTTAGTCTTTTTTCAGTGTAGGTATTGTGATGACATTGAGACTCAATCGGTACTCACCCTTTATACCGACCAGAGGAAAATTTTCGCCCGTTTATGGTAAGACATTGTTCACGGTGCGTTTGATGGAGTGAGAAGAAATTTGGCGATGGAGCTAGCAAATAACTCTCGAAACCGAAGGCTAAGGAGCAATAAGCTCTCCACGTAAGACCACGCTAGTAAGTCATGACTAGGTGTAACCTAAGAGGCGTTTTGGGTTTGGTATAATCCAACGAACGCAGCGTTATACCAATGTCCGGTCGAATTAGTATTGAGCCGTACGAAAGGAGTGTAAAACTAACCTGTCTCACGATGGTGTAAATCCAGCCTACGTTCCCGTTGGGTGAAATCGAAGGATCAAATAGCGACGTCAATGTGAACGCTTGGCGGCCACAAGTCAGTTATCCCTGTGGTAACTAACGAGCACCTTTCGGCAAAAGCTTATCAAACTAAAAGGATCATGCAGCCTGAGGCTTTCACTGTCCTAATATGAGATGCACATCGTTTGGTTTCTGTTCACATTAAGCTGATCTTTGGAGACCTCCGTTATTGTTTTGAAGATGTACTGTCCCAGCCAAACCTCGCACCTGACACTGTTCATGACTTTGAGTATCTAGATGTATTATTGTCATAGTGTTTCCAAGCCCATTCCCTTGGCTGTGGTTTCGCTAGATAGTAGATTGGAACAGAAGGAATCTCGTTACTCCATTCATGCGTATCATTAACTATATGACGAGTCATTTGGCTACTTTAAGAGAGTCATAGTTACATCGGCCATCTACCCACGCTGGCTTGAATTTCTTCTCGTTGACATTCAGAGCACTGGGCAGAAATCACATAGTGTCAACACTTGTTGAGGCCGTCACAATGCCAATCCTTATCTCGGTGTTATGGATATAATTAATTCCCTTAACTACTTTAATCTATCAACTAGAAACTCTAAAACATGGACCTGCTACGCATTCGGTGCATTAGTGTTTGATTATCATGTTCCATAAAGAGTTTTTTGACTCTCTTCCGATATTTCTTGTTGGCTTCTCGAAAAATAAGATGCACGTTGCCATGATCACACAGGCGCTACAGTTTAAGGTATGGGATGCCAATGCATACGTGTACTCAACAGGCTCCGGAATTATAGTCGGGTTTTCCTTTGCTCACACAATATTTAACAAGGGTGTGGTGCATCGACAACGGCATACGTGCGTTCGTATTTGGTTTATTGCTTGTGATAAATAAGGTTTCCTATAGAGCTTAGAACTGACTAACTCGTGTTCCATTGCTGTTGACACGAAACCTCCTCCACTACAGTCATCCTAGATCTCATTCAAATATTTGCTACTACCACCAGGATCTGTGCTAGTGGTGGCATCATGCGTAATGTATTGGCAAAGGACTGAAGCACCATCAATTTTAAAGATGGCGCCACAACTTTGCGTTTGGTTCAGCTTACCAGATCTTGGCCAACTAAGTACACAGATATCTTATACGCCGCAGTGCATGGCGTGGCCCGCAGTGTATCATACAAGAATATTATTGTACGTAATCATTTACGGCTTGAGAATAGGTTAAGATCATTTCGAATCTAAGACTCTAATTATTCGCTTTACCAAACAAGAGAAGATTCTTTAACTTTGCGTGCTGAGAGAAACTTCGGATGGATCCTGCTACTAGATGGTTCGATTGATTTTTCGCCCTTATGCCCAGTGGACCTCCCTGTTTTCAACATGATTAGGAAATATTTTCTCCACGAAGCTTCCTATCCATGATGTTGGGATTTTTCATTCGAGCTTGGATTTGTCTTTGGTCATACCATCCGCTTTGTAAGTACTTTTTGACCAAAAGTTACCCCACCGTACCACTCCATCACCAGTTTCGCGTAATGGCACGATGCAGCCAAAAATGAGTTTCACTATCGTGGGACCGGAGAAAGGGTAGCAGACGCTTCTGGAGGCATTCTTCTTTATATATTTGGCCATTGATGGTGCCGGTCGTTATGTACGTCTTGCTGAATTTGCCGCACTCACAGATTGCCTGCCACACCATGTTCTTCGTGGCAAATTTGTTGATCTTCTTCTTCCGGAACATCTCCGGAACATCCATGCGGGACATGCCGACGAAAAACTCAAGGCTGGGGATCTGCTTGGCATCCGCTTTAATGTACGTCTCGTCGTCCATTATGATACATTTCGGCTACACCAACCACTCGCGGTACAGCTTCCTGGCGCGGGATTCCACCACAGTATTCTGTTTATATGTTCGGATAGGCGCCTTCCTTACCTTGGAGACATGGAGTCCGGTCCATTGTCTGCTGGACGTACCAGACGGTAGAATTGACCTTTTTGGCCACCTCCCGAATCGAATGGCCCAGACTGCGCTTGAAGTAATCCCTCACCTTCCTTGCGTTCATGAGCTCGCCGCTGGGTCTCTTTGAACGATTTTACCACACGGAACACGGTCGAATTGTCGATTCCAAACTGTTTCGCGATCCACTTGTGGGACTGGCCTGGATTTAACACGACCGCGCCCATACTTTTTTGTCGAAGCACTTCTTGCTTGGAAGTCATCTCGATAACCACTTGACAGATTGTGACGAAACTCTGCACATGTAAATATTACACCTAAACTAGTTTTATCAAAAATATCATCAATTTTTACCGATGTAACCAAAGAAAGTGTTGCCTTTTTTGAGTACAATTTTTAATACCACCGTCACAATATCAGCATCAATCGACAATATCGGAACGACGAAGAAACAATTGACTTTCAATTTCAAGTGTAGTTGCCATGATCATTTTCATTTTCATCTTGCTGATGATAGAGCTTTCACAAAGTAATTAACTAAAATCGAAAATATTGATCAATACTCGTTTTTCATACAAAAACACGTAAATATTACACGCTGTATGTTTAAATATTCATTTAAACGCATGATTATTGTAAGAAAAATATCGAGGAAGGAAACAAATTGAATTGACTAAGATGGTGATAGTGTCAATGACGGTCATTGAAAGGGCATACTGAGACTGCTTGTTGGCTAACCTGGAATTGGAAACCTTTACATTGAAAGGAAGAAGAAGAAGAGCGTATTGCTCGGGCTTTCTTTCATTTTCATATTCATTTCAAGCTGAACGGCCACTGTCAGCATTGCCAATATTTTTTTTTTTTTAAACTGGAAGAATGCAAAAAAAAACTGGAAAAAAACTGGATCCTATAAAAATCAAAAAATAGCCTACGTAATGAAAAACCATTTGTCGCATATTACAATTTAAATGTAGTATGTAAGATATATTGTTACAATATGTGGAATTGTTCTGTAATGGTCTTAACTAAAAATTCTTTACACTAACACAATGGTTACTGTATGCCATATTGTCATTGTAAGATTTCTGGATCTGGATTATATCCCAACATTTTGACATAAAATAGAACGAAAATAAAGCGAATACAACCGCCTATTCAGCATAATGCTATTTGGCTTCTGCTATATGGTAAGAACTGTATAGGATACTGTTAACTTATACTTATCAACTTTAGGGTTATTGTCACTACAATATGTGAACAAATTGATAACTATCAATAATATGGGGAATTGTCAATGAATGGTTTTTAATTATGCGTGGAACCACAAAGGACATTTTATTTATTATATAACGCTTGACCTAAATGACGTTTCGATCTTTGAATCTGCTGTGGTATTAAACATGTACCACATTCAACCCACGGCCATTTTTGTTGAGGGAGGACACAAAGTTTTCCAAGCTGAAAAAAAGATAATATTTCAAGTAATTTGTCTCCGATAGATTTTAGAAACTGATTAAAGCATTCTTAGTGTTATTTTAAAATCAGCCTCAATCATTTATGTGTAAACAAATAAAACCTCAACCAAGACTATAATTGAATTTAAAATACAATATATATTTATTTGTTCGCCTGGTCAATATATAAACATTACAAATATAACTTAACCCAAATAACAATAACAAATATTCACTGTTCTTTGGCTTTTATGTGTTGATTTATTTTAAGTTTTCCTGATTTTTCCTGATTGAAAGTAACCAAAGTTTTGGTTGCCAAAATTCCCTTCATCATGTTTGTCTCAAAACTGTTTCAAATTTAAGTTTTGTTTATGTTGTAAACGAAAAAAAAAACTCTTTTCACCTACGCAGATAAATGAGGAAGAATTAATAAATTTGGTATAAAATTCCGTAGATTCCAAAAAGCAAATGAAATTTGAAATCTTTTCAATGCTAAAACCTTCCCCCAAAACAACATGGCATCATTTTCATGCTTCAAATCATCAAAGTCCATGTTTCTAAGTTCCCGGAATTCATTATCAGTATCTTGATGCTTACCATCTTTGTTTTCCCAACTAATCTGTTTCCCTCTTGTTCACACTTCTTTACTTCAAATGATTCACTAGTGTGCGTCGATAAAACTTCAAAAAGCTGCAGTTGACAGATAGAGAATGTTGATTTATAAACGCTAAAAAAACAGCAACCTTTGTAAGGGGATAGGAATCTTTCCACATTAAAAAAAAAAGTCCTACAATTAATGGGTAAAGCAAACAGGGTTGTGAAAAAAAAAAACTGGAAAAAACTGGACAAAAGTCCCAAAAACTGGACGATTTGAAGATTTAACTGTTTGACTGGATCCCGTAAAAAAAAAACTGGAAGAATCCAGTTTAAACTGGAACATTGGCATGCCTGGCCACTGTAGCGATATCGAAATGATGCGCTGTATAGTGGGCGTGAAAGAAAGAAATAATCGAGTTCATTTTAGAGTTCAAAAAATGCATGGCCCTGGACTACCGTTATGAATAGTGCTATCGTAGGGGTAAATTGTTGCACTTATCATATGGTACTGTCGTGTGCCAGCCACTGCTAGGAGACCCAGCCATTGTCTAGGCCACGCCCCATTCCAGTCTAACAATCTGGGATTCAAGTTGCTGCTACTTACTCATACCGTGCTACACGAGCTTTTGGCACTGCCTATCGCCTGCATAGGCAAGCTTGACCTTTCCTTGACCTTTGCAGTTCTTAGGATCAGGAGAGATACCTTTCAAATGACCTAATAACGGCGAAAATACAATCACATCCACTAGAAACCAGAGCCTTGTTGTAAAAAGTATCTGTAGGTAACATATAGATTTCATAAATTGATTATATTCGCATGTTCGCGACACATAGAAACAATCGTAAATTTCTTTTATCATTGTAGAATTTCATAAATAGTCGATATCTACATAAGCAACATGGCAATCCGTCGTCTATCAAGAGTTCTGCTCAAACCACGTAGTGGATTCCTTCGTGAATCCACCTCAAGTCAGCGCATTCATCAGTATGTCTACTAGAATCATCATTTACGATCTCTAAGCAAACATGTTAGACCATGTAGACACGTCCAAGAAATCTAGTATAACTTCAATTGTTTAGTTTCATATGAAGATTTTTCAGAGCTAATAAATTGTTGAAAGAGTTTTAGATAAGGTTTCTGTAAAACAAGTGGTGAACATTAAACAACTCATACGTAACTAAGATTCAAACATACAACGTACTATTAATTTTGAAAAAAAAATCACACTCAAACAAAGCAGTATTTTGCCCGAGGGCAAGAATTATCGCCGTTTGTAAATAATTGAAACAGATTCAATATCTGTGTATCTTTTATCTTTTTGAGGATTTCAATTGTACATATATCATACATAATATAAGAAATCGATTTTCTTCTGCTTAATTTTATACATTGCAACTGTACTGACGGTATCCAATAAAATAATTAAGAATTAGTTTGAATTCGTTTAATCCCGCTCAATTTCACTAATTCCAACTTTACCGACAGTAAACAATGAAACAAAAAATAATTAAAATCAGTTTCGCGCAGGTAAATCCCCTCAGAAACCGTGCAAATACGAATCTTTAGGAAACTGACTTTTATTGGTTTGCCAATGTCAACTAATATTCAAGCGTCAAGAGCCATTTGTTTTTGGAATTTATATGCACAATGTCAAGACGCTCGTTAGAAAGCTTTCGAAGGTTAGATTTGAAAATGTTTATCTTTCGGATACTTGTGAAGCAGTTGTTTAAGAGTGCAGAAGCTTGAGCCATACACAGAGAAGCATGTAATCGATACATTCTGGAGAATGTTGTCACATGCATGAAATCGAAATAGCTCCAAGCGAAAATAGTGCCGATGGGAGCATTTTACGCTCTCTATGTGCTTCTTTTTGCCTAACCTAGCCAGCTTTGTCTTCCACATGCACTAGTAGAACGCAATGATGTAGGGAAAAAAATCACCCTTAAAGTCTTTCCAAATAAAGGTTGTTTTCAACGAGTACACATAGTGGGTACAAATGTGTGTTATTTATCACAAGCCACTTTGATGGTTTAGTCTGCTTACCATTGTTTTTTTTTATTTTTATTTATTTATTTATTTTATTTCAGCGAATATTTCCTAGAATATTGAATAGGTGAATAGGTATGAACAGATTCGATCAGACAGCAGATTATTTTATTTTTTCGTTTTCTTACAAAACAAACTTAACAAACTAACCCACTCGTGCGTCAATAATTAGGTTCCTAGTAGGATGAATTGTGAAACGAAGAGAATAATATAGTAACAAATAAACAGTTATTTGAAAACCAAAGCTGGTTCTTGGTTTTTGATTAATTTTAGATATAAATATAACTTAAAAAATGAACAATCAACAGCAAAAAAACTGAACTGGAGCTTTGGTCTTTTTCATATTTGTGATAATTGAAATCTGTGAAACTGATTAAAAAACAAAATCACGTGTTATCCAAAGCGGAAACCTACTGCAGTTCCCCAATCTCTGACCACAGCCTTTAAAGAGTCATCCCGAATTACGAATGTTGAGACTTTAAAACAAATGTCCAACAAAGTAGTTTATAATTTAAGGCAAAAACCTCTTCATAGTTAGATAAGGTTTAGTTCAAGCTTTTAGTTTTTACATTATGATTGACATGCCGGCGTCGGTGGTGTAGTGGTAAGCGTGACTGCTACTTGGAACCCCAGTGAGTCTGGGTTCAATCCCAGTCGACGTCGGTGGTTTTTCTGAGGTGAAAAAATCTGGTCACGTCTTCCTTCGGAAGGGAAGTAAAGCCGTTGGTCCCGGCTCATATTCATGAGTCAATAGGTAGGGTCCAGGTGGTAGAGTCGTCTTCCTGATGTCGGTGATTGTCACCATGTGAGGAAATAGGCCGACGGAAAAATAAAATAAAATAAAAAATGCAAGAACAGTGTAAATACTCTTGAAAAATTGTGATCTGCACTATTGATCGTTGATTTAATAATTTAAGTCACGACTAAACACGTTTAAATCGTTAATTTAGTAAATATTTCCATAAAATTTCGTTGTCTTTGTAGCTATAGTTGCGATATCGGTTTACATTGTTTCTATTATCAATCAAAATATAGAGTGCATTATGCATCGTAACGCAGGTAGATCACCTTATCGTGCTGCGTAACGGGGTATCAGATCTATCACCGAACCTTAGTCCGAATTAATTCAAACTAGGAACATATTTGTTTTTGTAGTCAAAGGAGCGTATATATTAGTCCTTATTACATTTTATGTCTTGTGAAAAGCAACAATACCCGGCTTGACCCACCGAGGATGAACGTGGAATAAGGAAAACATGATTAGTCTTCATTTGTGCGAAATCTCATTTTCTTTTTGATGTTCTATAGTTTGAAGTGGTTATGACTAGGATTCTGATACATGATCAGTATCGGAGTCATTGTTTGTTTTGTTTGTTACTGGTCGCAGTGGTTTGTGTCCCGAACAGAGGAAAAAAAAACAAAATGCATCGTTAAGATTCGTGCTACCCTCTATCAGCTACAATACATCGTTTTGAAAGGTGTGAGTTCATTGCAACTGGCAGAAAACATGGTGGATTTACATGAAACAGCCGGTACCTGGACTATAGGTAGAATAATTATGGAATACTGCAACTAAAGGAACACTTATTCCTATTCCCCGGAGAGCAATTGCAAAATGAACATTTTTCATGAAAAAAAAAGAATACAAATGTAACTAGTGTAATTGTTGATATTCTGGAAGTAAAGTTTATTTGATTTTATATAAATGGAATAAGTTAGTTCCTACACGAATATTAATACATATCTAACTTTTATTTATTTTTCAGTAACATTCCATCCAGGTTTGAAACTTGAATAAATTAGCATTTTTGTCTATAATGATTGCATAATTGTTGTGTACAAAATATACTAAATATTAAATAACATATAACGGGGAAAGGGAGGGACCACCAGGGCACCCAAGTAAAACGATTTGGATAGGGAGCATAGGACTGCCTCCTCCCTATTTTTAACATTTCGCGGAACGAGGGCGGGCTCTTCGACCTTATTCTGTCAATCGAGGGCTCGGTTCTAGTGCTGTGAGCGTGAACTTGCTTTTGGAAAAAGATTCTTTTCCCTATATTCTCGGGTTTCTGCGTGTCTCCCCTTCGGGCTCGCCCAAACGATTTTGGCCCTTCAAAAAGAAGCTTGATGATCACAAACAATAATAGAATCCAGATCAAATCGTTTTTCAGATTATTCCACTGCTCTGGAAAGTTACCTTGCTACAATAGATGGTAGTGTTACATAATCATCATCATAAAATATGTTAGTTCCTACACTATTGTGTCATTCACTCTAAATAAAGTAAAAAAAAGAATAAACAACAGTCTTTCATGTAGGCAGAATTTATCAAATCACTTAGAAACATGAGTCAAGCATTTACTATAAAATTTGTGTTCCCAACAATGACAATTTGCGCTAACCTTACTGATAATTTTTGTAAAAACAAATTTAAAACGCAAATTAAATTAGCTCGAAACACCGAACTAGTTTTCCTGCCAAAACACATTATTAAAGTTTGTTGTGCAGAACGCGCACAGCTACATATAAATCAAAGCGCATGCTTCCAGCCGTGCTACGACCGAGCCGTCAAAAATATCGTTGCCATGAAATCTTTTTTACCAGCCCGGTAAAAACACGAACACTGGACTAATGAGATCGGTCGCATACAGCACTCAAACAACAATTCGAAGCATAACCTGGTCGTGATCCAACCGGGCATCGGCCCGGCTTAATGTGAGTAGCCCTTAATTATTAGATATGAGGCGAGACATCTCACAAACGAAGTCTCGATCCAAATCCATCCTCCAAAAACAAGGTTTCATAGACACATTAGGTATGATAGAATGTTGCTATTTCTTTTACTCCATTACTTCATACTCCAGTAATTCTAAGCAAAACATCAAACGAGCAGCCGTAGATCAACACTCAAGCATTATTCTCACTCTTCACAATTTCAATCTGATTGCTCTACATGAACATTTCATGTTTTTATCACTGCAGCGTTGTGTTTGGACGGTTTGGAAATCTTATCATGCCTTAGAGTTGGTGTGCGGTTAAAGTTTTATGAATACATTGTGAGACAAATTTATGAAATTAATGAAGCAAAACAACTCCATCATACATTGTATTGAGAAAATCCGCTTCTTGAACGGTATATCGGCAAATACAGCACTAGTGGTGGGTTCAATACGGGCAATCTTGATAGATCCTCTGTCATCCATCTCTCAACCGAACTAAGAATCGAATCTTCCTCTTCCAACTGTGTTATGGCTTGTGTTTGAAGACTAGGGTCAGAAGACCCCATAATAGTGCACCATTTGCAACTAAATTGATGGATAAATCGAACAGTTTGTAGCGCAATTCAAGTGCAATTAATTTCGAAGACGGGTATGGCGAGATTATATAAAAAGTCTTACTATAGTGTTTCCAGGATGCACCGAATAGCCATGCAATTGAACAGGAAGTTGATAATATCAAATTATACACTCCATTGACCTACTTAGATTGGAAGCAGTAAAAGAGCATTAAAAATAGGATGAAAAAAGGCTTCCACCGCAAGTTTGTGTAACGCTTCAATGTAGTTTTGTTGCTTTACCTGAGGAACTATCGGCACGTTAATGTACCAAGATTGCATCGCAGCTTTCTAAATATCACTGTCGCGTATGTACGTGGTTTTACGGTTGACAAGGCAAGATTATTTCTTTAAAGAGGATTATACCTGAAAATGCTCCACCATCATCGTAAGACATTCAGTACATCACTCTTTGCCAATCATCAGCCTGTTCCCGCAGAAACCAACGACGTCTGAATAACTGTGACGAACCTGTCGTCTCCATCAACTTCATTTTCTGCTAAGTTAAAAATTCAACACAGAGCACACAAAGGAAGATTGTGTTCCATTTGCCTCCATGTCCGTGCGTGTCTTAGCTTCATGAAGCGTACTGTTGAGCTTACGGGAAAACTTTCGTAATTGAAATTCCATTTTATACTCCTGGTACTGGAACTGGGACATTTGGGAGCTTCTCGAGAAATAGGAGCAGTAAAAGCAGATAAGCTTTCAAAGACGTAGTCTTGACACATCTCCAGACCAATAAGGCAAACTGAAATTTGCCCACTCCGCTCCTGGTTGCGCTCGTAATCTTCAAACTAAGCTTGGTTTGTAATTGATTGAAAGCAGCCGTTGACTATCATTAATGAAAAACTTTGGTGATGGTAAGCTCCATGCTGTATTATCCTCGGATTAAATCCTGAAGAAGAATGTTGAGTTGATTTAATAATAAAATCAGAGCTATGCAACACGACTCTGAGCAAAAATTTTACATATCTCTAAAAACAGAGATGGTGTTGTAAGATAACTTGGATAAAAATGAACAAACAATTACCATACAATAATGTAAAACATCAAAATCTTTTTTTAACAAGTTCATTTATTTGTATAGGAGCAAACAAATGAACTTTACAGTGCTAAGTTTTCTTTTTCGATATACAGCTATGATCTTAGAAATAAAGTCATTGGAATTACTGGAATAAAGAACCAATTACTCGCGATCGTATCGAGGTTAGTGGGAATAACAATTTTGCAGATGGAAATATAAAGTAAAGATCTACAAAACTCATGTATTCTAAATTGCTACTTCTCACCATTTGATTTGAACGTTTTCAAGATAGCAAAATAAACACAAACACATAAATCAGGTTTAACAGGTTAAACAAACTACACTCTAAGACTGAAACACCAAAATCTACTGCCAATTATTAATTTAAGTGTACATGTACCAGACAAGTGAAAAAACATATTTTCACTACAATAAAATTACTATTCATACCAAATGCAGGACTGTTAAGAATTTCCAAAACTTGATTAGCATTAGCATTAGAATTAGCATTAACATTTACGTTTGTGAACCTCGTGGATGGAGCTACGATAAGGAATAATTCGTTGAAGACATTTCATGTCAACTTGAAACGAAACCAATTAAAGCTATGTCCATTTAGAATCCGGAATAATAAAATCACCATTATCTCGGTAACGGATTGGCGTACAAATAGGTTTAATACATCAAAACAAATGTAATTTACTGTACTTCAAGTAAAAAAGATCAATACAAATCATTTCTCTTCGTTTCTAGTGAAAATTCGCACTTTCTTCTTTATTCCTCCCATCAAACGATGCACACCTCCAGAGTCAACTTCCTTGGCACATTAGTTCCACATTCTGGTCATCTGAGTCACGTCCCGAGCCGTTTTTCCACTTTTCTTAAGCTTCCGCTTCATTATTGCCAAAAATCTCTCGATGGGCCGGAACTGCGGGCAGTTGGGTGGATTTATGTTTTTATCGATGAAATCTACGTTATTATCGCGGTACCACTGGATGACTTCCCGGCTGTAGTGGCAACTCGCCAAATCTGGCCAAAACGTCACAGAAACTTTATGGGCTTTAATGAAGGGTAGTACGTGGTTTTTGAGGCATTCTTTCTTGTACAGCTTCGAGTCCATCGTCTTATTCGTCACGAACACTTTGGACTTTGCTCCGCAGCTGCACTGATACATCACTCAATAATCTCCACGAAGGCATTCTTCGATTGCTCACCTGGCCACGTCCATGCAACCGTTGCAGATAGGGAGGATTTGGTATTTACCTTGAGAAGACACTGAAGACACTAAACACACACAGCCTTAAGAAGATATCAAAGAGAAATTAATAGTCAGAGAGGATAGTTAAACAAAATGCTCTGTTTAGTGTACAGAACAATGAAAATATTTAAAATTGGTCAAGTCTATGAAGGTTATGAGATGCTCCATTTCTCTTCCAACGGTTGGGACTTGAGCATTAACTATAGTCCTAGGCTTATATCGCTTATGGTTAAAGCGTCATTACTCGGTCTCTGAAAAGGGAAGAATGTCTGAGAATATGTTTTTCCTGAAGATTTCTCCAGAAATCTTTATGAACCACTATTCACAAAAATTCCATTGTGTTGTCATGGATGACGAAACATACTGCTTCAAAAAGTTCAAATATTTCTCGGGATAGGAATTTTACCCTGGAACTACCCGGAAGATGCCCCTTGAATATCTGGATTGGAAGTAAAAACATGCTGTTGTCTGAATTTTAGTGTAAACGGCCTTTAACAGGACACAATATAAATAAGGGCATATCTATAATTGTCTGCAAGAAATAAATAAGGAAATTGTAATGGACAAACCAGGTTGATTGAAAACCGGTTGATCATGAAACAAATCGAGCAAAGTTTTGATGTTTTTCAAACAAGACCACAGTTTGCAAATGAAAAAGAAAACCAAAACGTCTCATCTGTTTTCTGTTTAACCTCAACATCCGTTCATCATCATCGAAACAAAATACCGCAAACTGAGTCCTACTTTGTGCTTGATTTTGATGTTCTCAATCAATTTGTTGACCTCTGCTGCCAAATTTCTTGACCATTTCAAGAAGTCCTCATACAAACTGCTTCAAGAGAAGAAGGCATCCCGTAACTGTACTGTATAGTTTTCGGCCCGTACCGAAACTTGTTTTAGTTGCACACCGACCATATCATACAACCGAAAACCAATAAACTCAAACTTAAATTGCTATTGTCAATCTTCACTATGAAACATAACTGATATTAAAATTAAAGGAAATCAACGCAAAAACTGACAGCGAAAGAAAAACACGTCCACTTGCGCCTCGAAGCTTACTTCGATCTCCTGTTACAAAATTTCCAAAACTTCATGTCCCAAATTTGTGACTTCTATAATTTAAACCGCTTCATACGAGAACTTTCACCTTTTTCGAAATGTCGTGTTATGGCCAACAAACAAAAACCTTCTACTATCCAATGGTCTTTGCTTTATTTCTATTTCGCGTATTCTGGATATCAGTCATCATACAAAACAAACTGCCACGGAACATTTGCTTCCCAGACCCTTAATAAGAAAATATTATCATGGTGTACGCGTTTAACTCTTTTGGAAAATTTGAAGGGGCAGAACAAGTCAGCCGATGATACGGAGAATTTATTTGAATCATAATTTGATCTTTCACACTCTTCCTGGGTTGTAGGATAGTTAATATGACCCTGATCAGGTAACGTACGAGTAGTATCGAGAGTTTGCTTCGAGCATCGGCTGAGGACGGTTGTTTCGATGCTTTGTATGGCACTCTTTTGTTATCGGGCATAGGGCATTAATTATTGTTTCGGTATATAAACTCACGTGTTCGAAAACGCTGCTTCCTGATGAAATATGATTGTGCGGCGGGAGTGTTTGGGTAACTAGAAAATAAGAAGAATGATTAGTAATTTCCATTTAATTCCAACTACCTTTATTGCTTATCTTGACAGATACGCGTATTTCGTCTACAATGTGCAGACTTCTTCAGTGTCGTGTACTAATACTCGACTGAAAGAAAACCTTCGCCACCTGCCGTATTTATCCTATTTTCTAAATACAAACACTTGTACCTACAGCTAACATTTCTTGTACCTAACCTATCCTGAGTCCAAAACAAATATCATGCTTGATATCTACCTCGCCTTTTCTTTATACCCAACCTGATTATACCGTAGCAGCGGGTGTTCCACTGCGTTGGTTTTGATGTCGTTTGGGTATTAAGTTAAAGAGCCATGTGTACCCGTTGCCTTGGTCTTTGTTTAGTAGATTTGTGTTTTGTTGTTTGTTAATTTCTAAGCTTTCTGCGACGTCTAATTTCCAGGGTGTAGAGGTAGTCCGTAAGATTGTGATGTCATTCGTCGTTATGTCGTGATTTTCCGTAAAGATGTGTTCTGCAACTGTCGATTTGAAGTTATGTGAAATTCCTTTGTCAGTCTGTTTGACAGCCTTAGTCACCTCCGCTAGATGCTCTTTGAACCTTGTTGCCAAGGTTCTCTTTGTTTGACCTACATACATTTTGCTGCAGTGTTTACACTTAATTTTGTATACCCCTGCTCTGCCTAATACATCTATTGAATCTTTGGTGGAGCCTAACGACGATGCCAATTGGTTGTTCCTGCTAGAGAAAACTAAGTCCAAGCCAAATTCCCTAAGTTGAGTTTTTAGCTTTTGTGTAATATCTTTATCGAAGGGGACAGACACACGTTTCAGGGGTTCAGGTGAATCGGAAAGGGTTGTTTGTGATTTCCTATGAAGAAGTTTTTCCTTTTTTTGGATGATAGCTTGAATTGTCCTCTTTTCGTAACCATTGAGTCTAGCAGTTTCGAAGATATATGCTAATTCTTTGGCTTTTCCGGTTTTATTGAGGGGAAGGGTCAACATTCGGTGGATCATGTGGTGGAAAGTGGCCATTTTATGTTGAAAAGAGTGGTTTGAAGTGTAAGGGATGACTCTTTGGGTGTTTGTGGGTTTTCTGAAAATTTCAAACTCTAAAGACGACGATGACAATGATTCTCTAACTACCAGAAGGTCGAGGAATGCAAGTTTCCCATCCTTTTCTATTTCATAAGTGAACTTGATGTCTTTATGGAGATTGTTGATTGCTTGAAGAATTAAGGGGAGATCATCTTGTTTAACTACGGCAAAAATGTCGTCGACGTATCTCCACCAGCGAGTTGGAAGTAATCCTTCCGTTTTAAGAATGGTTTCTAGATTTGCCATAAACAGTTCACAGAGAAATGGGGATAGAGGGTTTCCCATGGGGGCTCCTTTTAGTTGTTTATAGAAAGAACCTCTGAAAGTGAAGTAGTTCTCTTCCATGCAAAGTCGGGTGAGCTTAAGGTACATTCGCACCTTTTGCTTCCATGCTGTATCATCTCCTTGTTTTAAAAGCCAATCTTCTAGAAGGTTAATCGCGTCCTTGATTGGTACGCTAGGGAAAAGGGCGGTGACGTCGAAAGATACCATTACTTCATTTTCATTTATATGACCTGATGAAAGAAGATGTTGTACGAATTCCTGAGAGTTACGAACTGAGCTTGTTGGGAATTGCTCGGAGATACCTTGAAATTCTTTCACTAGCCATTTTGCTAGCTTATGGGCTGGAGATCCTACAGATGAAACAATCTCCCTCATTTCGTTTCCGGGTTTGTGGACTTTTGGGAGGCCTTTAATTCGGGGAAGGATGGGGTTTGGTTCGCGAAGACGGACTGCTGCATCCCCTAGTACTGCTTTACACTCCTTTAGTGTTTTATCCACGTGTTTCACCATGTTTGGTAGGGGGTCTACTCGAAGCTGCCTGTAAGGTCCATTGTTGATTTTTAAAGCCATCTGCATGTCGTAGTCCTCCTTATCCATGATGACGACTTTGTTGCCTTTGTCTGCTTTTAGGTAAAAAACAGGTTTAGACTTCAGTTCCTTGACGATACGAATTTCCTTTGCGTTGTTGTGTCTTTGTTTTTGTCCGTCCTTAATAATGTTTGAAGTGATAGTCCTAGCTGTGTTTTGTGAAGATGTTGGGAGTGTGTGTGTAATCGCTGTCTCCACGTCGATGATGATCTGCTCCACGTCGGGCTTGGTTGTAACCGCGTATCCTAATCCTTTGTTGAGGAGAGTCAGTTGTTCTTCCGTGAATGCGGTCGTCGATCGGTTGACAACCAGTCCCTTAATGGCGTGGACCATCGGTGTCGTGGTGATGGTGGGTGTAGGTGTGGCTTGTTCCTTGGTGTGATGTGTGGTCCGTGTCTGTTGGGATCCTATTCTTAGCTTGTTGAGTTTCCTATCTAGGACCGTTCGTTTCCTATTCGATTCGCATTCCTCTGCCACCTTGGCTCGGGATAAGAACTCCTGGAATTTTATCGGATACTCCTTGGCTAACTTCAGGTGCAGAGAATAGCCTCCAAAGTCTTACGGTCCAATTTGTTAAATAGTCGTTTGATGCTGTCCTTGATGAATTCTGTTTCCATTTTCCTGACGATGTTGGTAGGGGTAGATGTCCGAATCTTAATCCTATGACTTATTGGTACTACTTTATATTTTAGGCATTTCTTCAGAAATGCTACGTCCTTCCAAGTGCGGCGATGGTTTTCTTCAATCCGATGAATTTGTTGGACTCTGACGCTGGGTTGCCATGATGAAGTTATGGGGTGTGAGCGTTAGTGGAAGCTGATATTGCTTCTACTGACGATACTATTTCATCTATAGCTGTGCTGACTTTTCTCCAATGTCGTGTACAATTACGCGACTGAAAGTAAACCTCGCCACGTGCCATGGATCCTATCTAGTACAGACACTGGTACTGAGGCCACCTACTATCTCACAATCATGGATATCTACCTCGCCTCCTTATACCCAATTGAATAGAAATTTATTCAGCCAAATGATCACTACCGTGAATGTCCTGAATCACATTGCAATTCAATAATAATGTTTTCGAACAGAGTGTGAGGTCTTAACTAGGATGCACTAGCCAAGTGGGAACTTCTCCATTGCTACGAACTGTTATATTGAAGTTGTCACAGAAAACACAGTCTAAAGAAGAACTGTTGTCATCGTACAGTGCTTTTTAGGCTGTACCGTAGAAATAAAACGGACCGAAAACATATCTGAAAGTTTTTAATAGGTTAACAGATGCTTTAGGAGGAATACACACAGGAGCAATGCAGTCTTTTATATTTAATAACAGCCTGACATGCGACAACTTCAATACCAGGAAATTGAAGAAAATTCACTCTTTAGAAGGAGTAGCACTATTTATCCCCAAGAATACTCCTCCTCGTGAATTTTCACGATTCAAATGAATAATATTGAAATCATGAAACGGAAGAACGGTTTCGAGAGAGAGCCATGTTTTACAAAGAACAAATGCATCACACCCGTTATTGTGAGTTAAAAATTTGAAAGATTCCAAAATAATACTTCGACCATTCCACTTCAGGATAGTAATGAAATCCACGACCTCTTTTAGAAAATTATCCATCAAAGGAAATGATTGCTACAAGCCAATTCAATGTCAATTGCATAAAAAAAAATGCTTTTGAGAATGGAAGAAATTTCAATGTACTTAACGAAACTTTTGATAACACTACAAATGAGAATAACCCAGCGAAAAAGGTTATTCTGTTCTTAAAATCGGAACAACACTTGTGTTTGATGTCCTCAGGGAGAACAAGAAATCGTGTATGCCGTTGATACTACACAAGCCAGGAGGATTTGGATTTTCCTTTTTTCTAACATTACTTGAATTGGGAAAGCTGATAAGCGGCTTCTGCTTAGCTACTTGTCGTGTACGGAGGCATCTTCGCTTTCGTATAACTAAAAGATGTTTCCTTCTCAGCCAAGTCAGAGTTAGACTCGTAATCTGACAGGGGAGCAAAATAATTTGAATTTGTGAGTGATGGTTTTTTTTAAGCGTTTCTGCGCATAAGTGCCTTGAACGTTGTTTCATCGAACGTTTAAATTTTTACCAGCATTGTTTGTACAAAATGAATATACAATTTTTGATATTAAAGAGTGTAAAAAAACTTAACTTATAAGTAACAAATACATAATTAGTTAAATGTATTCAATCCGTGATGCGGAATCCATCAAAAACATGCTGTTTAAGAGGATCAGCATGCAACATCTTACCGTGTTTCTCTCTGAGGTTATTAGGTAAATAAAGACGAGAGAAATATTACCGGTAAAATAGAAGTTGTGTTTTCAAAATCTCTAACGAGAAATTGATTTCTGTCACATGTAGACTTTGGGAAGTGTAAACAGAAACTTACGCACCGCTAGAACTCTTCCGTGCCATTTGGTGGTATAAAGAGTGTATCGAAAGTAGTTAGCAACATCGATTCACACTACACCGGGCTTTAAAAAAATGACTAACTGTGGTTACATTCAATTAATTATGTTTTTATTGCTCAAAGCGTAAAGTACGTAATTATAATGTTTCGAAGAAGTGTAAACAGAAATTTACACATCTCTAGAGCCATTCCTTGCGCTCACTCTTATGCCGGTCAAAGGGGAATCCTTCCCCCCCCCCCCCCCCCTTGCCTACCAGGCATTGGGGTAGCTTGGTAAAAGATTGTGTGCTTGATTGGATACTGCCTCTCAAAATTGCCCTCCGCTCAATTTCAACTGCTTCTATTCAATTTTCACTTACGAAACTATCACTACTTTTCTTCATATCTTTGGTTCCAGCAGAAATCACTGCCCACTCCTGCTGATGAGAAGATATTTCCTTCAAAACATTAGACGTCGTGTAGACGTCGCACGTCTATTTGATCGTCTTCATGTGCTTAAATTGACTTGTTTATTTGCCAAAACTAATTGATCGATTTTTCCCATGTTTGTAATTGAACAAGAATAATTAAATATCACGTCCACTAAATATGGACCGAAAACTATAAAATGATGAGGAAAGGAGTATGATTTCTGTACACCCCTAAAATGTTTACATATCTCGCTCCAGTTTTTCATGTTTCAGATGCATGTTTTATTGCTGTTCCGAAGGATTTTAAACCGGTGCATCCATTTTCCAAAATAGCTTCATGATTGTTTGCTCCAAGAAATACAAATTGAACACATGTCTTCAAACAGTTAAAGAACATCGAATATTCGAACTTGGTGAGAACTTTCCTCTTACATTAAATCACGATTCTGCTCATTTCGGACAAACATACTTCGTTTTCCTTGGCTTTTTAAAAAAAAAATCTTTCTCTCTGCTAGACCTTAATTAAATCGGCCGTAATAAAAATGAACATCTCTATAGTATACTGCCACCTCCAGATCAGACAGCTTCAAGGTATTAAGATTTTTATTTTTTTGAGATTTCAACTAACGGATGTTGACTCATAAAAAGGTAATCTTGGGAATAATTCCTCTATTAAACGATTTGTCAAGGCGGTTTTGTTAGAAAAAAAAACATTTAATTTAATAAATCTTCGGAAATCATCCTGTCATAAACATCTTTATCTTCTAATAAACATCGGATTATGATATGATTTGATTGTTTGAGGTCACTGAATTTCACTTTCACGTAATCCAATCTGAATTGCAAAAACAATTTAAAATCAGGGAGAGGGCTCTGAGAACAATTTTCCCAATGATTGTAAATAATACTAGTTTATATTATCTAGTATATTGATCACAAAGATTTACAATAGTTACTCAATATTTCTCTAAAAAAAACACGCACAGGCCAAATACGACAGATTATTTCTCATGACAAATTAAAATTAAAAACGATTTCATCAATATTGAACATACATTTTACACTAGTCAAAACACTTTTTCGACCACAGTTAGTGCGGCGGAAAGGAGTCTGAGAATTGAATTGTTCCGCTGAGACCTTGGACGAATGTTCAAATCATCCTTTTTCAGTATTGAAAAAAGGACCTATTTTCAAGCAATTACCACCAGATAGTAAATATTCCTTTGCATCGCCAATCATACAACGTTATCAGTTGATTTGCAGCAGCCGTGGGGAAAACAGTCAAGCAACTTTCCTCGATGGTTCGTACTGCCACACTGAAGGCTCGAACGCAGTGATAACGGAAGCGGAACGGCGACGGCAGCGGAAGTGCCCAATCTGACTTAACCTGCTTGTCGGATAGAAAACTGATTAGATCCCAGTTGATTCCAGTTGGACATATCGACGTCATTTGCGACAACGGTCGAACATGTCGTTTCCATTCCGTTTCCGCCCACATTTTGTTTGGGCCTTGAGACGAAGAATACTCGACATCTTGAAACACTTCTTGTCCACTGGACATAGTCGACCCTGCAATTACAGCATCCTCATTCTTCGAAAAAAAGGCAAGAGCGTCAGACGGAAGCCTTGTTCTGGCTACCGGACAGAATTGCATGACCGTAAAATGTAGCAGAAGCTGAAAAGGAAGACCGAGGGCAAAGTGGCCTCGTTCCTGGCCTTGGGCCGAGAGATTGGTGCAACCGGCCAAACGGTGAAAAAGTACCTGAGTAAGATGTATATTATTATGCGGAAGCGTCAGTCGAGGCCAGCCGAGCAGCAGGCAATAACCATAAGGGCATCTTCAACGGCGATCCAAATCGTGGATTGGATTTATTTTTTTAGACCAAACGCAAAAACATCGCTGCACCGGTGTTGTAAGTTTGTTTTATACTGAATCTATTTTGCATCATTTTAAAAGCGGAATATGTTTTGATCTATTCATGCAGCAATTTAGAACAAGAAAAATACCGTTCCAAAACACTACATGCTACTTGATAATACCAATTATTGAGTAAAATTTCAGCTTTTACTAAACAATAACTCAATTGATTATATTCTAAGGTATATTTGTGAGCCGAAAAGTAACTTATTTGTGAGTCGAAAAGTTTGCTGCGTGTGATGCTGGCGGCAGACAGAAAGTTGTGTTGCTCGCCTCGGATGTTGATAATTACCTGAAGTTGCTCCCGGTGCTAGTGAATTGCCTTTTCGTTTCATTCCTAAATAACGAATGCTTATCTTAGTTTTTTTTTACAGCAACTGCATTTTCCGGAAAACGCTGACTAGATCCAAATGCGGAGGTTCCGAGATTCCAAATAGTATTTCGATTGCTCGGAAATGAAAAGTAATTAAGTCTTCAAAGTAAACAATCGGTTTATTGATAGATTGGTCATGATAAGCACTTGCAAATAGCTCATACAGATAAATTTTGGAGAAGCCTCTAGTTGTCGCATAATGTCCAGGACCACCTCCCTTGGCATGCGGAAACGCAGAAAGTGGTTCTCATTGTAGGATTGCGTGTCGCTAAAGTAGTCCTGGAACAGCTTTTGATGACCGAAACGGAAATCACGGTTGACGTTGGGGCGTCATCCAGGACGTGACTTTCTCCGTTTCGACTCTTGGCTATCCTCTGCCAAACTTCAAATCAGCATTATTTAATATCGTTTAAATGAAATGCATGCATTCACACACTCACCTTCAGCCAAACGAAAGAACAAGTATTCCTTGTCGGCAGCTAACGACGCACTACTGACATTAAACATTATTTGGTCAAACCAATCAATGGCAACATTTTTGTGAAAAATCTGCGATCTCTGAAAAAAAAACTTCTGAGCTCTGATGTTGAACGATCGACATGATGACAGTCGTTGGCGGGTTTAACAAAAAAAAAAAAATACAACACCGGAGCAAGGAACGCAATGTTGGTCTATTTTTGCTAGTTTATTCCAGTTTCGCTGATGCAAATCAAGTATAAAGTTGATCTAAAAATAGACCGTCGCTTGCCCTAAAGAGCGGTTAAAGGTGTATTGTAAAACATCTTTCCGGCGAAGCGCGACATCGTGGTCATAATGGATGACGAGACCTACTTGACGCAGGATAATAACGACCGACAGGAGACCGGGTACTTTACGTCCCCCACCAAGGAGATAAGCGTTGCCGTCAAATATATCTCCCACATCAAGTTCACAAAGAAGGATAAACGTTTTTCCAATGACCGACAACCATTCTAACGTCCCCAGCGAAAAAACGATAACTATAAAAAAAGGATCTGTTCGTGAAGGCCAAGAAAGCCGGCCAACTGCAGTAAGGCCTCCCAGTAGGGTGTAGAAGAAAGTTTGTACAAGACTCACTAAACGTAGGATTAGCATCCAAAATTAGTCCATGTTTTTCAATGCATTCGTTATGATAGGGCCATCAACCCTTTCCTTTAGCGTATTTGCTACAAACAGCGCTCTTGCGATGTTTCTTTGCGCTTGAAGACTATCCCGATGAATCAGCCAGTATCGACTCTCGTAAGTCAGCAGACGGAACGGATCTCGCCAAACTTGTCGGTGGAGAGCAAATCGTAAGAAACAGCGTCGAACAGAATCCACCCTCTCCATTCCATTTTGGTGATAAGGAAGCCAAACTACAGAGCAGTATTCAGAAGTTGAACAAACGAGTGAACAGTATAGTGACTACAGGCAACATACGTCGGTAAAGTCCTTAGCGATGCGTAACATGGATGTCTAACGTTAGCTGGGTGCTCAAAATAAATTAAAAATGCTTCACATGGTCGACACGTTGTATCTCAGTACGGCGAAGCTTGTAGTTGAACATAATGGTTTCGAGCAAATGAAATTTTGGAGCATTTATCAGGTTTAACAACCATGCAATTCAATTTGCTTATGCCAGTTCATAAAATTATTAAACAAAATGGAATTATTCATGCAGCGAATCTTCAGAAAAAACTTCAAATCATCGACGAATGATAACCAAGGGCCCTTGTGTGTGTGGTAAACCTTTTTCAAGTAGTACAGTAGGAAATTAAACGATCCTAGATGAGGGTCTTGTGGAAATCCTGAAGCGGCAAGAAACTCAGTTGATTGGAAACCTTCCACTGCCACAATCAGCTTGTGGCCGACGAGGTAGTTGAACCAGTTCAATACTCTGCCGCTAACACTAAGTCTCCCCAACATGGCTATCGTCTCCCCAACTGTGGCTAGCATGATTAATTTTCTCGGAAGCCTCGAACAGGTCTGTATAGATGACATCCGTTTGAATCCCGACAATCGAAAAATCCGCTTTTGTTGTCACAACTCTTAGTAGTGAGAAGGTTCATCATTTGTAAAACAGTGCAATTGTAAATAATTGTAAATAGCTCAATTGGAACGAAAAATGGAAAAAAAAATTAAAATAAGAAGCCTTAATAATCTTCTCATTTTATCAATTTAGACTCATGGGTAACTAAACCTAGAACTGATATCTATTTTGGTGAATAGCTTTTCCAAGAAATTTCTAAAAAATTCTTCTAAAAAATAATTTAATTGATAAGTTTCAAAAATAAAATAGGGGAAATGTTGGCTTCGGTATTGTTATTATTCCCGGCAATAGAATTTCAAACTTCTTATTCGAAGCATTTTATTGAATATGTTCATTTGATTACTTGGTTATTTAGCTTTAATTTGATTACCTTTCTAATAGTAAGCCATTTAATAAAATTTGTTTTCCTTCAAACAAACAAACAAACATGATAGAACTTTTTTTTTTTTCACATGCAGTTCAAACGGAACGAAAGAGCGGCCGACAATAGTTTCACTCACTTGAGATAACTGACGCTTAATACGAGGGCTGAATGATAAGTACCCGTGTTTAGCGATTGATGGCATCACTGACGCAAAGTATATGGCATCATTCAACGCCATCTTTAAAACAATAGCTGTCAAGATTTCAGACAAATCTAGTAGTTTTGTTTTGATAGCCGTTGAAAGTTGTTAAATTCATTTTTGTTTGCAACCATGGAGAGAGAGCAATATCGATCAGTGATTCGCTTTGTTTTTTTTTTTTTTGGATGGGAAGACGTGTGAGATAATCAAAGTGAAGTTGAATGCCGTCTATAAGGATCATTCACTTTCGATGACTACCATCAGATATTGGTTTAATGAATTCTGCGTGGCTATCCGTGTTTGATGAAGAGCGTCCAAGCCGTCCGATTTGGAAATAAAAGAACAGTCAAAACCGCGGACTTCACCCTGTGAACCTGCTCCAAGGAAAGCAAAAACGGTTCCGTCGGCTGGAAAATTCTTGGGCACCGTTTTTTTTTTCGGAATCGCGAAGCATCATCTTATACGCTGTAGACGGTTGTGAAAACAAGTTAACAAAACCTTTATAAGAACATAAAGGTTTTGAAAATGTTCTAGTGAAAGATGTTATGACCACTTGAGATCCTTCATAAAACCTATTGGCTGCCATGAAAACCAGAATGTGGCCACAGCTGTCAAACTTCACTGTAAAATCGAGATGTTTTTTTGTTGTTCTGCGTTTTTCGATTCTCTGCTCTTCTGATTTATTTAGCTGTAAAAAAAAGTCTAGTGTTGCGGGAAATTTTGTTTGATGGAAAAATATCCAAAACAAATAGTGTTTTCTACACTATAAGAGCCGAAAATTAATGCGTCTCGGAAATTATGCGAATTTACAACAACATAAATCAAAGTAAAACAAATATATTCGATAAATTAATCATGAACTTCCTGAAAAGTGCTTAGAATTTGATGAGATTTTCTAAAAGAATGCCGAAGTTACTATCCGATCTACAGTTTATTTGCATACCATTGAAAATTTGATGCATTTATTTTTCCACATTTCAATTTTTTTTCTTATATTTCAATATGGCGATTGGAAAAAAATTACAGTTATGCCATAAAGCCAATTTTTCTTCGCAATGACTATTATAAAACTATTTGGTCTTATGGTGACTTCCTTCAATGCCAATTTGCCGTTTAATGCATTTACTGGAGGCAAAATGGTTTTAAAATGCTTTTTCAACTGACCATATTAAGATAATAACAATGAGTCCTAAAACGGCATTTCAATACAGCATTTTACGAGTTCATAAAGTCGAAATAAAACCTTTGATAGGGGTGAAAGGAATTTGAGAAACAAGGTTTTAAGATCGTTGAAAACAAGCTGTTTAGGTTCTCATAAACCTGACTAAAATATGAAACCTTTTGGCACCTCTTGGTGCCATAATAAAACCAAATTAATTTTAAGTTGCTCTCATAAAACTTTAATAAAACTTAATAAAGCAGGATGGTGTTAGCAATGTTACTTGGGACAGTACTATACTGATTTATTGGACCGATTCGATGCTGAATTTAAAAAAAACGACCCAATTTGGCAAAGAAAAAAGTGCTTTTCCACCATGACAGCTCATACATCAGCAATAGCCACAGCAAAACTGGGCGAATTACGCTACGAATCACTGCCTCATCCACCGTATTCTCCAGATTTCGTCCCATGCGATTTCTTTTTGTTTACAAACATGCAAAAATTGCTTGGCGGAAAGCGATTCACGTCAAACGAGGAAGTCATTACTGCAAAAGAGGCCTTTTTTGGAATTCGACAAATCATATGAAAAAGTTGGAATATCGCTGGACTAAATGTATCAAGTTGAAAGGAGACATTTAGAACTAAACAAAAAAAAAGAGGTAAAAAAAATCTTTTTCTAGCCTAACACAGGTACTTACGATACAGTCCTCGTATAAGCACTTTCAAGCAGTAAGGGATATTTCAGTAGATTGTAATAGATAAAAGATCACGGAGCAAGTTAATGTAAACAAACAAAACGTCAGACATGTTTACGGCGCTGTAAAAATACTCATAAAAAACTGGACCCTGCTTAGCTTGCCAAGAATAGGAAAATCCTCCTTTTCACTCACCGTAGTAAAATTTGCGATTTTGATTTTAATTATATGCAATTATCCTTTACTTTATTTACAAACTTCTCACGAAACATTAATAAGATTTACATATAAAACATGGAGATGTTCGGTTTCAACATTGCTGTTACTCAGTCAGAAAGATTCATACTACTGTTTTGTTATTACACTACATAGCAAGCAAAAATTTTACAAAGACTTCGAATCGTGTTTTTTGAACAATAAAAAAAACTCCTGGTAAAGCATACTTTTTCCAACAGCTGCAGTTAGAAGGTGTTTGCATCACAAGCAAAGATTCGGCAAAACTCACCCACTCAATCGATCGTATTCAAACTTTCAGAGAATAAAACAAAACATATTATTCATCTTTTTCCGTGTTTGCTTTACTCTATTTCATTACAATACCCAAATGCACAAACCTTCCTCTTAGATCTTGTTAAACGTTTGGACCAATTGTTTTTTGTGTCGAATTTCATGTTTTCTTCAAATCTTCTTACGATTTCACTTCCTTAGAATGTTTCCGACTTGCCTGTTTCACGATGGCCCAGTACTTCTCAAATTAACCTCCTTAGCCGTGTACTACTCCAGAACATCTTTCGAGTAATTACATGAGGCTAAATCTAGCCAGAAAAGCGTATTGTCATCATGTGACCTGTGTGTAAGGAGACGCTTTTGGTGGCATAGCATACCTACCCATTGACCGTCACGGTTGTAATTAATTGTGTGCTCCGCTTTCCTCACGAGCAAATTGCTTGTCAAATCATGTATTGTTTGGCAAAATTTGACATCTTCTGCTTCCTAACGTCCTCCCGCGGTTTGATCAACAGCTGGGTGTAGAGCTTTCGTGCACGTTATTTCTCCACCGTATTCTGCCGTTCATCATGATTCGGCGACTTTTGGACTGTGTACGTGTTTCACGTTTTATTCCCATCTTGCACGAAAGATTTGCTTAAATGCCGTTTTTTCGGCACATCTCGAACAGAACTGTTTGGATTCCTCTAGAAAGTTTTCACTACCCGCTTGTGATCCTTTACACCGTGTCCAATATATTCTCATACAAAATAAAACTCTATTTATTTCAAATCGATAATCCAGATTTTATTGATAACTTTACCCATTATACTACAATATATGTAATACTGATCAACTTCAGCATATGTTTTGGAATAACACCGCCTTTAACCTTCTTGACCAGCTCCAGACGTTTTTCGAAACAGTCACAGGCGGCACGCACGACTTCCATCGGCATTTCGTCCCAAATTCGTTTGATTACGGTTTTGAATTGGTTCATATTAGACGCCCTGTGGTCATTTACCTTCGCCAACATGTATGACCATACGAAATAATCCAAGGGATTCAGATCTGGTGAACTGGGAGGCCATTCATTCTTGTCCAAAAAGTCGGTCAAATTTTCTCGGCACCAGCCCTGAACGAGATTTGCAGTATGCCATGGCGCTCCGTCCTGCTGAAACACATAGTGATCATCTTCAAACACCTATACTTGACATTTCCACATATGGCTTGACAACTTTCTCCAAAACTTCCGTTTTATAATATACGGCATTCACTTTAACGCCTTTTTCGATGAAAACCAGTGGTAATTTGCCTCGCTTGCAAATTCATTCTCAAACCATCACTGATGCAGCACTTTTGAACCGTGGAATATTCCTATCACTCTCTGGAACAGTTCTCGAAGAGAGAACCCGCAATCTGTCGTTCTGGACATTGTGGGATTGTTGCACGACGAATAACTTTTTGTCGGAAAAGATAAATTCTTCCTCACCGTGCCGCGACAAAAGCAGACTTGCTCTTTCGAGTCGTTTCTGCTTGGAAGGTTCCAAAACTCTGTGAACCTTACGTTTCTTGGAAGCTTGGAATCCGAGGTCATTTTGCAGTATATTGTGCATTAACGATCTCGAAACATTCAGATCTGTGGCCATTTAACGTACAGAGCGCTGTGATATTCGTCTAATCCGTTCCCTGACCACTTTAACAACTCGTGCAGTCCGCACCGTACGAGTACGACCGGATCTCTTCCGGTCATCCAACGAGCAGGTGTCACGGTACCTTCGGATGGTTCGGTACACAAAATCCCGCTTTACTCCGAGGTTTTTCAAATTTCTGAAAATAGCGCCCGGGCGCTCACCTTTCAAAAACTTTTTTATCACCACAGCACAAAACTCCTCCATCGCTGGTAAAAGATAAACACCGAATGAAAACAATCGGACATAACCTAAAAGCGTTTGTATAAACATAGTGCAAAACTACACCAACACATACGTGAAGCATGTTGAGTAGTTGCACGACACCAATGCAAGGAAAAAGAGTATGAGAACATATTGGACACGGTGTACACTATACGGAGATCCATTTTAATCACACTTTTTCTACTGATCGATGGTTAAACGTTCGTTGTACCGATTTACAACACGAGTTATTGTAGTTTATACCATTCCCAACTTCCTGCTAATGGCACGATGAGAGAGGTTCTTTGTTTTTCGAGGTAGGTACGTGCGCTACATTTTTTTTTTTGCGCCATTGCTGTTCTTTGCAACGATTGCACATATGTCACTAATGTAACTAATATAGTGTAAACAATGCACATTGAACTAATTTCAGCCAAAATTTCCACACCCAATGGGTAAAAAGTTAGCGTTATTGGTAAATGGTGCAATTTGATTGCGCACACTGTTTAGAACAACATAAATACAGAGGGAGAAATGCTACTATAGTTGCAATATGTTGATACTTTAAAGCATTAATCTGGTAGATTACCTTTGCACACCTAGTAAAAGAGTTGAAACCTAAAGATTCTAATAGAAGAACTATAGGCCTCTAGGGACGTTACCAAATTTAATTCATACAATATTCAAAAAGGTCGATTTGCACAAAATTGGTTGTATCAATACACGAAAGGCATAGGAAACAAACAACCGATGTATCATTTCAATATTCACGAACTTTGTGCTGCAATTTACAACAAAAACGATTCACCCTTGAAATAAATACGTTGGCACCCATCCATTGGTGAAAGCCTTCCTTTGCTTTGCCGGGTGAGTGCATAGGATCACCAAGTGCTTTTCGATTCAATGCAAGAAGCAGCCGTAAATTCGTCTTCAATTTCTTTGCTATCGTTTTCATTTTTTCGCTGGCATTCTCTAGAATACAAAGAAAAAAGCTCTAAACGGGAATGATCTGAATAGAAACGGTTTGGATATACGAACAGGAAAATTGAACTTGTTGGTTTTTCTCCTGGAATTTTTTAAGATCAAAAGGAATAAATTCATTTTGTAAAACACGAAGAAAGAGGAAACGGATGTATTCAAACTGCGGCAAGCTTCTTGGGGCTATGTTTATAAATCTTGAATTGGCAAGAAGCATAATATTATAATCAAACGCAGCGTGAAGCATGGGGTTCCTCTCAGCATGATGGCAAGGATCAGAATGAAGGGCAGCCGTTTCCTTAAGCTTATAGCATCAATGTCCCACCCTGGAGGAAATGGAAAGGAAAATCGATGATGATGTGCTTTGTTATACTAAAGGCAAGCGGAAAAAACAGAGCAAATATCAAGATCTTTAATCATTTGTCTAAACATTCTTTAAAAGCCGGCCGTGCGGTATTATATTTTTTGAGAGAGTTCCAGTCATCGGCGATGATTTTCATTCCAAAGAATTTTTTCCAAAACAGTACGTTTTCTGGTGTTTTAGTTGTGGTTATAAGTGCTGTTTTCCTTTAAACTAAAATAAAGCCATTCCCGTTGAGTACGTTGAATAAATTCTATTTTCTACTGAAAAAAAAAACTATTCTTTTAAACACGACTTTTGTCATGGACTTAGTACAAATTAAAATATCTATATTTTTGTGATATTTAATTGTATAATTCACATCATATGACTCTATGTAGCTTTTTATATTAAAAACGGGGAAATATTGATCAGTTTGACTCTAACTGTGACTTTTTCTTCTACCTGACTTTGTACGCCCTACAAAATTTTAAATTCCGTTCAAATAAGTGTTCTTAGAAGCACTTCTATAAAGATTGTACTCGAAAAAAAAAACAACAGACAAAAATGATCACCAAAAATTAATTTCAAGTCAGATATGTCTTAAACTCTCCGGGAATAAATGTTTTTGCAAAGTTGGTTTATTAAACCTCCACTCCTAGGCTAAATGCCCGCACCTTGGACTTAACGCTACGCATCAAATCCTGTCCTGCCCCATCTTTCACTTTCATCCACTCTTTCTTAAAATATTTGTCGTTCTTGAATACCTTCCCTGTTTTCCTTGTCGTTCTTAAAGACCTTCTCTGTTTTCCGGAGCTTGCACGTCATATCACCCAGAATGTTTCTATTGGATGAAGTTCTGGGGAGTTTGGCGGATTTTCCTACTTCGGCACAAAAACGTCGTTGGCTTCGTACCACTCCATCACCGGTTTCGCCTAATGGCACGATGCCAATTCCGGCCAAAACAGAGTGTCGCCTTCATGGGGCCGGAGGAAAGGCAGCAGGCGCTTTTAGAGGCATTCTTCTTTCTATATTTGGCCGTTGATGGTGCCGGCCGTTACGGCCGGTAGAGCTTGCTGAATTTGCCGCACCCATAGATCGCCTGCCATACCAAGTACTTCTTGGCAAATTTGTCGACCTTCTTCTTCCGGAACTTCTCCGAAACATCCAGGTAAGACTTGCCAACGAAAACTCCAGGCCAGGGATCTGCTTAGCGTCCGCTTTAATGTACGTCTCGTCATCCACTACGATACATTTTGGCTGCACCAACTATTCGCGGTACAGCTTACTGACGCGGGATTTGGCGCCTGTTTATCGGTTGTGTTAGGCGCCTTCTTTACCTTAAAAACATAGAGTCCAGCCCGCTTCATTGTCTGCTGGACGAACTAGACGGAAGAGTTTGCCTTCTTGGCCATGTCCTGAATCGAATGGTTCAGATTGCGCGTGAAGTAATCCTTCACCTTCCATGCGTTCACGGGTCGGTTGTCTTCGCTTTTCTTCCGCTGCCAAGCGTGGATTTTATCTTAAAGAACTTCAATAGATACTGAATTAAAAGCCTGCTTGATATCCAATAATATAGAAGCCATTTGCTCTTTTTTAGCAAAAGCTAACTGAATATCCCCTACGGAAACCATATTGAGTATCTGAAAGTAGGTTGTTCGTCTCAACCCATTTTTCCAGACGGAAAAGAATAATTTTCTCCAACAATTTTGCAAAACACGATAACATCCCAATGAGTCGATGGTAACGTTTGCATTAAAAAAAATGGACTTTTTCGGATGGTGATAAAAAAAAGGTAAGACAGATAATTGCTTTTGATAAATTTCCCATCTAAGGTAATTATTTAAGCTTACTTGCAAAAAAAGTCTACGCCTTCCGGCAGTTAACCAGAACATTCGCCATGGCGGACGAAAACATGCGTGTAGGCATGTTTTTGAGTTCTTTCTTCGTTTTATTTATCAATTCCTCCTCAGTTTTCGCGACAAAATTGTTGAAGTAGATCTTACGCTTCAGGTTGGCCCAGAAATTCTCGATGGGACGCTGCTGGGGGACGTTGGGCGGGTTCGCCGACTTGGGTACCACATCGATATTCAGCCGCTCCATCTCCTCCAACGATCGCTTCGAGTAGTGGGCCGACGCCAGATCCGGCCAGAACACCGCGTCTTTGCCCTTATGGTATTTCTTGATGAACGACGCAACTTCCGGCAGGCATTTCGTACTATAAATTTCACCGTTCACGGCCAGTCCGGAGCAAAAGAAGAGCGGCTTTGACATCTCGCTCTTCTCGCTGATTGTCAGCCACAGCAGCACCTTCTTGGGGAACTTGGTGTGTGAAATGAGCTTCACCTCGGAGCTCATTTCCTTCGTGGGGGAAGTAAAATATGAAGTGCCCTGCCAGTCGATGCCATCCAGGTTGAGATAGGTCTCGTCGTCCATAACCACCGCCACGTTGCAATTCGCCAGGAAAATCGAGTTGACCATCTTATTCAGCCACTGCCGCTGCGTCATTGCCTGCAGCTCCGAAACCAGTGGAAGAGACATTCGCTTCCTGACATGTATGTTCATGTTTGCAGGTACTTTTTCACTGTTTGGCCGGTTGAACCGACCTCCCGGCCAAGCGCACGCAGCGATGTAGCCACTTTTCCCACGGGCTTCCTCTTCAGCATCCTTTGGAGCTTCTTGTCGCTCAGGGTCATCGGCCGTCCGGAACCGGGCTTTCTTTCGATGCTCTGATTGTTGTCTAATAGTGCCAAGATGTTGTAGATGCCAGAACGGGCGCATTCGGCATCCACAAAGTGCTGCACGATGTCCGTTTTTGACGCGGCGGGGTGCCGTTTTTTGAACGCGCACACTTCTGAACGGAGTTGCTTCACTGTTTTTGCCATCACGGCTAGAGTTCGACTGATAGAGCTGTCAAACTCTGTCTGCTGGTTCATGGGTTACTATGATTGATGCTGCATGGGTAGTTTCGTCAGTGCGGATGAAGGTAAACCCATGAAAAATCATCAATGTTTGTCTATTTTTTTTTAATGCAAACGTTAGTTGGCGGGCGCCCCCCCACCCCTCAAATGAAAAAAACTATACCCCCCCCCCCCCCCCACACAACAAAAAAAAATAAAAAAAAAAAAAAAAAACCCCCCCCCCCCCCCCCCCGCGGGGGCCCCCCCCCAAGAAAAATTTCTCCCCCCCCCCCCCGGGGCCCCATCCCCCCACACAAAGGGGGTGAGAACGAGAGTTTGCTTATCTCATCTATCGCGAGGAACCATCTGTGCTGGCACATAATCTGGACAGACTTTTCGCGTGAACTTGATGATCCATTGGTCCGAATACTCTTGTGTGTTCATCAATGTTTCAAACGATATCCTGCCCACGAATCGTCACCAGTATTCGCTTTTTTGGGCCTTGATGAGGCTCTTAAGTTCGCGTTCGAGAGCTGACTTTAAACAAGTCAGACTGTTAACGGTTAGCCTCGGTGCATTGCTGATCCCACCATAGAGAAGGAGATTTCCTGCGAAATAACGTTCTTGGAACTGGTCGAGTTTGAGCTTGAAGTGCGCTATCTAAGATCAGGTTGGAGAAGAAGTTATATAGTTAGTATAGAAGTAGATAGTATAGAAGTTACCGTCGTTATGGCTTCATCTATAGTTGTCCAGAACTTTTTCAATCGACATAACGGGTTAAATCATACTTGAAGTTGATGGATTTCGACGGTAATAGCAATATTTATGGGCAAGTGATCAGTACCGTGGGGATCCTAAATCACATTCCATGTGTAATCCAACGATAATGAATTCGAACAAAGTGTGAGGTATAATCTACTGCATACTGAGGATGAACCAGCCAGACGTGTTACTTCTCCATTGTTAAGGACGGTCATATTGAAGTTGTCATAGAGGTCATATGTATATCAAGCAAGACTGGTTTTCACCGTACAGCTCTCCCCAGCTTATACCGTGGGTGATAAAGTCTCTCATGACCAACCATGGATCTGGAACGACCGAACAAATATCTGTATGTTTTTTTTCGATTCACTGAGGAGAAATGTACACAGAAACAATGCAAAGGCTTGTATTTTTAATAACTGCCTGACATTGGGCAACACTTATAATTAGAGGAAAACCCATTCTATAGAAGGAGTAGCACACAATTTGACTGGTTCCAGTTTAAGACTAAGACTAAGACAATTCCTCTGCAGAACAGTGATCAAATCCCCGACCTCTTCTGGAAAATTGTCCATCAAAAGAGATTATTGCTGCAAGGAGGGGCCGATTTAATGTCAATTGCTCTTCGCAGTGGGTAGCATTGTCAGAACAATGCTTTTAAGAGAGTCTGAAACTTCAACATAATCAAATGAGAACAGCTCAGAAAAAGATGGAGCTTTTGTTCTTTTAAATGGGGAAACAGAGGTTTTGTCCCCAGGAGAGATGAGAAGTCCTGTGTGTAGTTGGTACTAAGAAAATTGATTTTCCTTTTTTCCACCAGTCCTTGAATTGGGCACGCTGATTTGGAGTTTCTGCTCACCTACTGAATGATGTTCCCTCCTCAGCCAAATGAAAGTCAGACTCGTTATCTCACAGAGGAACAAAGTTGTGCGATATTATCAGGGCTCCCTTTCTGTGTTTTTTCTTCATTGTGGTGACCATTCGGCGACGATGAGACTCCTCAAGACATCGGAACAAAACAAACACAAATAGATTAAATTCTTGTTCTAGATATTTGCAATTGCATATAACAAAGATCGCGATATCCCAACACATATCTTATAGAAACAGGGTGTCTTTCTTCCCCCCCAACACCTCCCCCAAAAAAAACCCCCCACACAAAAAAAATAACAACCCACCCCCCCCCCCCACCCCCCCCCCCCCCCCCCCCCCCCTAACAAAAAACCCACTTTTTTTCCCCCCCCCCAACAAAATTTTTTCCCATTTTAAATCTTCCCCTTCTTTTGTTCTTTCCCCCTAAAACCCCGGAATTTCCTAGTTGGGTATTCAAAAGTCACGTTCTGGCGGCGTTCATTGTCCTTACACTGAACCCAAACATCATCTCGAAATCGTATCGAAAAGAAATTCGATTGCGCCCTTTAACGAAAAGCATTCGGAAATCGGATGATTGTCTTGTGGTTAGATCCGTATGACGATCATCCATGTTTCGTATGACACTCAACCAAATTCAATATGATGTTTGTTTCAAAAGTGTGTAGATTTATTAGCGATCTATGAATAATTTAAAACAATTTCACGACATAAATTTATTTCACTTTTCAATTCCTCAACCGTTGAGCAAAGACTGCAACGGGAGTACAAAAATTGAAGGAGTCAGGAAATATTTTTCCGCGACTCCGTAGGAAGCGGTCGGGTTTCGATCCTTTATTCGTGACGGTACCAGTTCTGATAGCGATTGATAGGTTTTTACCGAATGATGTAAAATGGAATGTTTGTCATCCTCATTTCAAATGATTTGCGTCATAGGGCTTTTCCAATGCAATACGCATTCAACTTTGGGATGACGATTTTTCGTACAGCGTTCATCAGAATTTTAACGGGAGGTCAATTCACTTCGCGTATTATTAGTTGTTCAACATTAGAAGGATAATCATCTGGTTTCTAGAAAATCGTCCTCCGCCTGCATCTATCATTCGAAAATGCGATTTCAATGTTTCGATATCAACCGACGGAGGATTCATCCGATAAAAGGAGGATGTTTGGGTTCAGTGTAAAACCAACCCCAAATTCCAAAAACCCCCAAAAAAAAAAACATAAAATTTATCTGTCGCCGCCCGCTTTTCGCAAGTCCGCTTTCTCATTGTCTGGGGATGAGCACCCATACAAAGGTGATCAAATATGATCTTTCGACCAGTTCACTCATCTGTTCTCTTAGTTTCGAAAGGAAGTAAGATGAGTATCTACGTGGTGTCATCGACTGAAGCGCCCTAATCGAGCTGAGGCTGTCTGACAAGATGAAGTGATGGTCTGCGGGCATGTTGGAAATCATCCCCAATGTGGAATCGATTACTGCCAGCTCAGCAACATAAACAGAACAAGGTTCCTGAAGTTTGTGGAAGGCGCTAGTGTTTTGATTGAAGACACCGAAGCCAGTTGATCCATTGAGGCGAGATGCATCTTGAAAAACCTTTTTTTCGGATTGACGTGTTGGTACTTTTCAGTAAAAATACATGGAATTATTATAAAACGAAATTGTTCGGGATTCCATGAGATGCTTGTTTCATAGAAAGATCATAATGAATTGAAGAGCTAGGGGAAGTGAGTATCGCCTGGAGTGTAGCACGGAAGACTATGTGTCCGACGAGGTGTAATGGTGGTAAATTGCGAAAATTGATTTCTTTTCATTTCAATTTTAAACACATCGTAGGGGAAGTTTTATTGCGATCACAACATATTTGCTCTGATCGATTATCTTTATCGGATTTCTTTTCTGTTAAAAAATCTCTATTGTGTTCGATACTATTGGCGATAAGGACATCCATTTCCAAACGACCTGACGAAATAAGATCCGTTTATTTGGCTGTCGGAAATATAACAATGCCAAAACCTTTTAAAATGTTTGTTTATTTTTTCTACTTATTTTTTTCGTGTGTAAAATTGTCTCTACTATAACCGAATCGTGTGCATATTTTCATAAAACAGCGCTTATTTATGCGACATTTCGCTAAATTTCCAATTCAATATGATGTAAATTGAAGCCAGACATAGCGTTAGAAACGTGTGCGTGCAAAATCTCCCGGAATATTACATGATTTTTCAAGCCATGAAGCTATGAACTTAGGAATTTGTCGCTGATATGACGATTGGTTGTCAATATTTTGAGATTTTTGTTCTAGAACCACATTGATGCGTTTCGTTGAAAGTTAATAATTGGTTAAAGTAATTTTCTAAATGCTCTGGTGACAAAAAAAAACTGATTGATTTCATGGTCTATTTTCTCATGTTGTTTAAAATTACCCTGCGAAAAAATTAAGGGCTCGGACCTGAGAATTATGAATATATCAATGATAGAACGAAGCTCAACAGAATAAAATACACAAGAATGGCGTGGTAAACCTCAAGAACTACAACCATCTCCTATAAATCTTACTGATGTGAATTCAAATACAATCAGCGAATGAATATCCAATACAACAGTATATTTTACCACGCCATTCATCAAATCAGCACTTCCATGTGGCGCCAAGCTCGTAAAATGTTTTATCTTCTACGAGCCACGTTTTAAGTAGAAAGGAATAGGTACTTCCAAACCACAGCCCAGTACAGCGGAAAAATAGTTATGATTGATTAATATTCGAGTAAATGGATAGCTTTGTTGCTAGCTCGCTGCAATCTGACATCTTTATTTTTTCCCATACCTACAACGAAGGTTTCCTGCTAAAACGATGCATCGCCGTAGACGTTTTTTTTTTTGCACTTCTGTAACGAATGTTTTTCCGACTTTCAACTAAGTATTTAAAAAGGAACTTTTACAGTTTATAATCGAGAGTTAGCCTAAGGGAATAAAAGTAGTGACTGGACACGGTTTCCTGGAGTTACCAGTCCCTTGTCACGTCATTTGGTCGTATTGTCTTCCAAATGTTTTCATTGAAATTTATTCATCCTGCTAGAACACACCATCAGGCAGCACTTCAGTTAAGCGTAATTTCGCTTTGGTCTGATCTCTGCAGCAATTGTTCCATCCTTGCACTGATGGCGTGTTTCGAACGTCATCACATCATACCAGCCCTGACACAAAAAACTAAATCTACAGCGATTTGTTTAAAATTACACCACAAAAAAAAAAAAAAAAAAAAAAAACAAAAAAAACAAAACATACATCCTCAAAACAAAAAAAATCCAAAAAAAAACAACTCCCACCCCAATTTATTTTTAAACCACCACCCCCCAAAAAAAAATTTTTTCCCCCCAAAAAAAACCCAATATATAAAAAAAAAGGAGAAAAAAAAAAAACTATAAGGGACAGCCCAATGGGGTTGTACGCAAAGTTGACGTAGGACTACGCAGCAATCGAATTCCCATACACGTCAGGGCCATCCGCTAATTGATTTAAGTCAGTCCTGAAAAGGGCCAAGAAAATTCTATTGTACACTCTTTAGAAAGCATTTGGTGGCTCTTAATTATGATACGGCCCCGGTTGTATTTTCTACGATGGTTGAGAGGGCCACTATCTCTAACGCGTAGAAGATAGTTATGGATCTGTTGGTTCATTGGTTGTTCAACGCGCTTTGCTATTTATTCCGGGACGCGGCGTTTAAAACAATGCCATGTTCAGCCGGGCGCGGTAATGGAAATTTCAAACAGCCCAAGAGAAAATGTTAACCAAATAAACTCTTTAATTGGAAAATTGATTTGGTCGTCCTGAAAAGGACGGATTTAGTTGACGGGGGAGAAACAGTTCGCGATTGAACTTGGGCTTTCTTTCTTGGTTCATCTCGTGGGATGATTGATTCTTGTCTCGTTGTCACGGGCGGCTTTTTCCCGCCAAATTGTAGGCTTCAGCAGCCATGTTTCTCACAGCGAGGTTGACGGAAGCATCGGCAACAACAGCCAACTGCAACAACGTCTCTCTGGGCAACGACTGCTCGCCGCCGCCAACTGCGATCCTAAGACCACTGCACAGCATAACGACTGTCGTAAGACTGAATCAAAATGTTCTGCTAAAAGCTATGAGGTAAAGGGGTCGGATGCTAGTGCACGAAATAAGGCGGTACCAACGAAGGCAATGTGATACAAATTGCACCAAAGGGGACGAAATTCAGTTATTGCGCCACAATAATTAGTTTTAATTACTGCACGCTAGACGGATGATTTTCTTAACCGAAACATTTCTAATTTGCTTGCCACCGCCAGCAACTAATCCGCTATGCACAACTAGGAACTACAACGAACTCAACCACATGGTCGGTCTGAAGTGTCGCAGTTCGGTTCGAATTATCCGTTCTAGAATTTCGTTCGTTGGTTGTTCAACGTTCTTTGTCATTTACTCCGGGAAGCGGCGTTTAATTAATGCTATTTTCAGCCGGGGCGCGGTGATTGAAATTAATTTGAAACAGCACAAGAGAAAATTTTAACCAAATAAACTCTTTAATTGGAAAATTGATTTGGTCGTCCTGAAAAGGACGGATTTAGTTGATGGGGGAGAAACATGGTTCGCGATTGAACTTGGGCTTTCTTCTTGGTATTCTTGGTTCAGCTACTCGTCGTTGCGGGTGGCCATCTGCAGGTGACGTGGGATAGTTGATTCTTGTCTCGTTGTCACGGGCGGCTTTTTCCCGCCAAATCGTAGGCTTCAGCAGCCATGTTTCTCGCAGCGAGGTTGACGGGAGCATCGGCAACAACAGCCAACTGCACCAACGCCTCTCCGAGCAACGACTGCTCGCCAGTACACCCTCCATGGTGCTTGCTGCCGCCAACTGCGATCCTACAGCCACCAGCCACTGCGCAGCTCCACGACTGTCGTAAGACTGAATCAAAATGTACTGCTAAGAGCTATGAGGTAAAGGGGTCGGATGCTAGTGCACGAAAGAAGGCGGTACCAACGAAGGCAATGTGATACAAATTGCACCAAAGGGGACGAAATTCAGTTATTGCGCCACAATAATTAGTTTTAATTACTGCACGCTAGACGGATGATTTTCTTAACCGAAACATTTCTAATTTGCTTGCCACCGCCAGCAACTAATCCGCTATGCACAACTAGGAACTACAACGAACTCAACCACATGGTCGGCCTGAAGTGTCGCAGTTCGGTTCGAATTATCCGTTCTAGAATTTCGTTCGTTGGTTGTTCAACGTTCTTTGTCATTTACTCCGGGAAGCGGCGTTTAATTAATGCTATTTGCAGCCGGGGCGCGGTGATTGAAATTAATTTGAAACAGCACAAGAGAAAATTTTAACCAAATAAACTCTTTAATTGGAAAATTGATTTGGTCGTCCTGAAAAGGACGGATTTAGTTGATGGGGGAGAAACATGGTTCGCGATTGAACTTGGGCTTTCTTCTTGGTATTCTTGGTTCAGCTACTCGTCGTTGCGGGTGGCCATCTTCAGGTGACGTGGGATAGTTGATTCTTGTCTCGTTGTCACGGGCGGCTTTTTCCCGCCAAATCGTAGGCTTCAGCAGCCATGTTTCTCGCAGCGAGGTTGACGGGAGCATCGGCACCAACGCCTCTCTGGGCAACGACTGCTCGCCAGTGCTGCTGCCGGCTACGATCCTACTGCAGAACCTACTCTGCACAGCTCCACGACCACCGAAAAACTAATTCAAAATGCGAAGGTGTACCCGTTATATAACATTCATGGCTGCCTAGGAGACGTTCGTTACTTAAATATGAAATCTGTGCTAGAAAAGTACTGTGTATTTGGTAAATTTACTCTGAAAAAATCGACATTATAAGACATTACCTTATATTTGCGTTAATTTCAATAGTTGAATGTTATAAATCAATAGATTTAAATATTGGAATCGAAGCGTAGAAAATGTCCCGATCGATTGGTGAAAACATTTTGTAAATCGATCGTGAAATGACTTAGTTATAAACGTTCAAAACCTATATATTTTTCGTGACGCTCCAAATTTTCGCAATTCGAACGTGTACCCCAGTATTGAAAACACAGACGTAGTCCTACGTCAAAAAAAAAAAAAACAAAACCCATTTTATGTTGACTTCAGTACAACCAATTTCAAGCGCACGACCATTGCTGTAATGTCATTTATCGTGATTGGTCTTCCCGGATGCATTCGCATGAAGTTTTGGCATTGATTGTTCATGGCTGTTTTGAACGGACCAAACACACTCACGTCCAGAGGTTGGAGACGGTGCGAGCAGTGCGGAGGTAAGGAAACCACAACTATTCCGTTTGCTCTGCAATATAACAAAGCTTCCAATGAACGATGGGACTCATGATTGTCCAGCAAAAGCAAAACCAGTCGATCAGCAGAGCGTCTCGTAAACTTTTGGAAATGTTTTAGAAATTGGACAAACAAAGATGAGTTTATCCAGACAGAGGGACTCGCATTCCCAACAGAGCCACTCGGCGAACCATTCAAATAGTGCTCTTGAAATCTTTTTGCAGGAAAGAAAGGAGGAAGTTTCATTCCTGCCGCTGATACACACAAAACCAGAGTGACGAGCTTGCCTCGTTCTCCTGACGTCACTTGGACAATTGGTTTACGTCCACGACGAGCAACTACACACAAAGCCTTATGAACCGTCGTAACGCCGGTTTCAACGACATTCCATATGTTGTGTGATGCGAACTCAATTTTTCCGGAAGCAATCGGGTAGTTCGTGAAGAAGGCTGCAACATTAAAGGGTGTATTCGATAAAAATGGCCAAGCTGGTGGCTTCTGTTTTCCGCATCGATAATTTTGGGTGTCGATGCAAAAATCTCCTTTAGGGGCTATTCATACACCACGTAGTCTTTTCTGAGGGAGGGGGGGTCTCCGCTCCATACAAAATTTTAAAAAATTGTATGGAGAACAGTCTACGAAGGGGAGAGCGTGATCTGAGATTTTCAAAAATGAGTCTACGTAGTTTATGAACAGGCCATAACCAATTAATGCCTGCCATTCCAGCCGAGTTCCAACTTGCACGAACAATTAAGTTGAGGTCAGTTGCAAACTAATACGCCAAAGTTCGCGCATGTAAGCTTGTCAATCCAAAATATATGTCCGAAAAATACAGCAAGTATTCCTCCAAAGCTTGTTCCTGTTCGACAGTAAACAATGTTGCCTTTCCAGGTCTCTTCACAATCAATTTATCAATGTCAATTTCAGTTGCGATCAGCCTTGGTGAAAACACCAAACCATTCTGCACGAGAGCCGAACTTGACTGCAAACACACCACCATGTGGCTATAATTTACCACTTCAGTTTCGTGCTTATTGATGAACCCGCAACGCAATGGACGCGACACGAGTGTACGCGCTCGTGTTTTGCTTTAGACACCGTGTCTTGATTTTTGGGAAAACACCCGAGCCGAGTGGTTACGATCACACGAAAGCTCCCAACTTACACCCAGTATGACACTGCTTACCACGGATAGAGCATTGCTCGTCGGATGATTCTAAAAATTTGATAATTTGACTTATAGGTTTGTTTTCTTGGCTTTTGGGTGCCGGGTGCATAAGTTGATTGAGTTTAACAAGCACGGCATGGGTAGAAATAAAATAAATTAACCACGCGTGTACTCCGCAATCGGACACCATCGGAAACACTGGGCTGTGGTGTTTGCCAAAAAATCATACACGATGTTCGAAGCCAAAACACGAGCACTGGCATTGATGTTGTACCCACCGCGTTGCGTGTAGGTCTGGAAGCAGCGTGGTTAAAAATAGCTCTGCGTGCAGTGTAGTGTTTAGACATGGCTGGTTGCGATTGTTGTTGTCATTGCTCCTGAGGCGCTAGATCCTTCTGGTGGATGTCGAATTATTACTTCAACAATATTCCTCTCCACAGCTTCATTGTTACGACGATGCCACAATAACGCCAGACGCGGAATGCCGAAATCTCGCGCAGCAGCTCGCAATGACATGTCCTTTTTCATCGCGTAAAGGACTGTTCGGATGTTTTCCGAATCAATCTTCAGGTTTTTTGTTTTTTGGTTTGTATTTGCAACCTTAAATCCATTTTTTGCATTACTAATAATATCTTCTGGTAAAAGATTAATATTTGTGAAAATATGTGCGAAAAATGACGGTACTTCGCATGTTGGCGGACTGAATAGCCCCACACACCTTTTCTACGCAATATGGTCTTCACCATAAAACAAATGAAAATTTGAATAATTTTTTTTTGGATTGCTTAAAAAGAGTCTCTAAGCTTCTCATAGCACTTACCTGTTCGTTGTAAGCTCAAAATTGGAAGCTTTTTTTCTTGTGCGCAATTTCTATTTTTGTAGGCACTGAAAAATAAACTACACCGTGGCGCGCGTCAAGGTCGACTAAAGTCAATGTATATATTTGTCAAAGTAGTGGTGCCGCATAACGTTTCAGACAATAAGATTGAGATTTTTTCATGTGCTGCCATTGCGGAAAAAAAACTCGACGGTCGGGTTTTCCCTCCCGGTCTAATTTGCCCCACCCTCCCTTAAATATTAAAAATATTGTTAAAAATGTCATCATGATTGATTCACACGTTGAGAAATTGTAGATCATAAAACTAAAAAAAAAAAGAAAACTGAACATAATTACCCTAAAAATGCTTCGCTATTAAGCGATAGAGAACAAGCAATCTGCAGCTGTGTTTTAAAACTAAGTATCCCAAAATAACATATGTAGAAATTCTTCAACTAGGAGTGTTTGTTAAATTGGAGTTTACCGTTGATACGACAACCCAAGACCAAACCTATTCTAAGGTCCAAACTAGTGAACTTTTTGTACTGGGAGAGTGGTTGGCAGCCAATGATGGTGATTGTATCCCAAAAAATCAATGTTGACTGCCTAAAAGATTTATCATTCCAAAATATCGAAGAATCTACTGGTTCTGCGCTTCAAGTGAGAATGCACAATTAATGCGTATGGACTGGAATAAGTACGCGAAATCAGTGTCACTTCAAGCCTATTAAGATCTCAAACCAGCCGAGCACCGTGGGGTGAAGCTGGCAATCTGCTCCCGTACCCCTACCTTCTGGGAGCACAATAATTATGTTACAAACCTTTATCTACTTACTTCCTATCTTTATTCAATAGCCCAACGATGAATGTCGCATTGCCGTATGTCACACACACACAATTAAATTCATCGTATTGGAATGGCAGATAAGTGGGAGTTAGCAAAAATTGCTAAAGAAGATAAAGAAAGATCATTACAGCATTCCCTGCAGGCGGATATTACATTTTGCAGAGCTCATTTTCGTAATTACGCTTCACTGATGAAGATATAGGGTAGCTGTTCCCATATTAATCTGATGTTCCTGAATCAAGAGATTGGAGAGTAAATTTATTGGTTCCTCTTCGCAATAATATTCACTTACGTTTAATAACAAAAACAAATTGTATGAGCTATTCCACTTGTGCGCCAATCCTTCGAATTCTAGTAGGGTTAATTGCGAGTGAGGAGATTAATATAGGAACATCTTCCCTACATTCTCTCGACCAAGTGAGAACGTGTTCTGAGTATGAGAAGTAGGTTAACAGACAGCGTAAAAAAACCCCACAATTTCCCGTATCATGCGGAAGAGTGAACCAGAGAGAAATGATAAGCTCGCTGCGAACCATGGGACCGAACTTAATCCTGTCTGATATTTACAGTCCTCAGTCGGTTTGATGAGTTCGGAACTGTACGGAAGGAAGGTACAAAACGCACCGTTTAAGCAACATCGTGAATTACTAGTGAATGGAAGCTGAAATATATGAAGAAGTTATTGGATATGGTGCATTACTATGTTTTCGTTGTAGATCAAATGTAATTTAAATTCAAAACAATGATTTTTCATGATTTTTCAAACCTTTTCCAATTTGATGCCTAGACGACACCGGGGTAAAACGCCAGTTTCATTGCTCAATATGCATCCCGAAATTGGGGTAAGACGCACCACAACACTGAGAGGATGCACCACAATATTGGGGTAGCATACACCGCTTGTAAAAGGCAAAAACACGGCTATAATAAGTTACTCAGAGTTGTAAAGTGAGGAGGTAGCAACATCTCGCCACATCTTTTTAGACCAAGCAGCCAATGGGTATGGAACAAAGATAGCAAAACGTTGTGATATGTTGCCAACTCCTCATTATATACACGATTAGTAAAAGTACCCAACGAAGCATTTAAGTGTGGGTGAAGCCAACGTTGGGTATAATTATGTTTACCTACCATTGGGTTCAAATTACATACGTTTGGGAAGAATTTTACCGGAAGTAAATTATGTATACTCAGCGGTAGGTTAACATGATTATATCCAACGTTGGTTTTCTACACTTAACCGCTCCACTGGGTAATTTTTTCTAAGCGTGTAGACGTATATAAAGCCACGGTGCGGTCTGCTCCCAGTTTTAGTCTTGCATAGTTTTCTCTAAATATTCTGAAAATACGTGGAATTATAGTGAAGTTTTGATACTATCTTGAAGTTTTGTTGTCAGCAATACATGTGAAGTGAATTTATTATAAACCATGGATGTTAACGAATGGTAAAAGCTTATTTTAAGAACACTTTTATTTACATGCGAGGTACAGTCATGAAGATTTATTTAATTTTGATCATATTTTGGTGTATTTAGTGCCTTATTGTACTACAAAATTATGAGTTATGCTGTTTTATGTAAAAATTGATAAAGTATCATTCCATTAAAGCTATAGTTTTGAAGATTTGAGCACATTTATTGATTTGGTCATTCTACCCCACCAGTGCATTTTGTACTGTTCTCCCCTACATATTTTTTCTCTCGCTTCCATGATTTATTCAAATTGAGAGATCTGTGCATGATTGTTAAACGGGTTTGTTTCTTTGATGCGGATTCCCCACTACTAGCATCATTATTGCCAGCTAGGGTGGTTAAACCAATTATGGTTGTACGTTCATATTATGTATTTTCAGATTATAGAATATTGGTTACTATTCCACGATGATCGGTTCATATCAGAAATGTTTAGCCATAATTGGTACATTTACCCTATGTCTAGTATTTTTGTCTCGTTATGACTCTCGATATTCGATCATCTTTTGTGACAGTAAGATAATTGCCGAATTATTTCCGTTTCTGTTTCGTTTCAGGATCTGGACCAAATATAGTTGTAAGGCCTGAAGAAGCACTGATTGTTATTTTTGTACTAATTCTATGGATAGGCGCCATCGGACTCTTTTTCCATCGGTGGGGAAAAATACGAATGCTGGAGCCTTATCAGCCAAAGTTTATCCAGCAACATCGTGGGTCCTGTCCACTGGTGGAGCTGGATTTGGATATGCCACCAATACCACAGGTAAGGATAGACGATTTGAGGTGTTAACATTTACCATCTTAATTCTGGTCAGACGATTTGAGGTAAATGAATCATGGTTAGGGTATTACATAAATCAAGTTATGTAAGGTTGAAAAACAATGACAGGATGTACTTGATAGGAAGAACATGGTTTCAAGTTATCTTCTCCAAAGGTTATTGGCCGAATGCCATAATACCGAATGTGATTAGGCCGAATGCCAAATCGATGACCGAATCGATCACTGAGCAGACTGAGTGAATTATATTTCATTTATTTGTCTCTGTTTGCTTAGAATCGTTTTCTTTGAAGCGGCCTGTTAGCTAATTAAAAGTTTTTAAATTAAAAGAACTGCTTATGTTTGATTGAAAGCAAAATCTTTAATGACAATTAAGTAGTTTCCTTTTGTCTCAAAGATTATGAGAATAGCTAAGGTCAATCTTCAAAGAGTCATGTTAGCAAATTGAAAGTTTCAAAATTTGAAGAAAAAAACTGCTCTCAAGGAAGGGAAAACGTTTCATGGAAGTACGATTGTTTTATGTCCCAAATATATCAAGGTCAATTCTTATATTGCAAATAAAAAAAATAAGAAAAAACTGCTCATGATATAAAGAATGAAAAATCTCCGTTAGGTCATTTCTTCAAGTCTCAACAGTTTTCAAAACTACTAGAGCCTGCCACGTTAAATTTCGGATACTTTTCATTCAGTGTAGATTTTGAATTATTTCACGGATTTCGCTAAAACGTTTCACTTATATGACAGCTGAAACTCTCAACTTTATTTCGTGGTACAACATGTTTACATTCTTGTTACATTCAGTAAAATAGCGTCGAATTAAGTGGAAGTGCACAAACGCATTTTGTACGACCGACAGCAAAATCCGCATTTATTTTTACGCGATCTTGCAAAGAAACTAAAACTACCGAAAAGTACCGTGTTTTGTGTTTGCAAATCATTTGACCAGCGCTTGACTGTGGATCGGAACAATCGGAACAAATCGAAAAGTATGCTCCCGACAAGAAGGTGGTAGCCATCCCAATCTTTCTGTGCGAAATGTGGCTTGCAAAATTGGGATATCAAAATCATACGTACAAAAAGTGAAGCTGAGGCAAAGACTGAAGGCGTACAAAGTGAAAAAGGTGCCCAACCGTGATGACAAGCAAAATTTGACTGCAAAAAGTCATGCTAGGGAGCTTTACACCAATGTTTTGCAAACATTTTCTTGTATCATAATGGACGACGAAACATACGTATTCGAAGATTTTAAACAGCTTCCGGGTCTGGCTTTTTATACCGCAATGCAAAGGTTTCTTCTTTTTTTAGGTTGTCACATCTGCCATTGACATTCTATGAAATTATTACCTTGATAGCTTGACTTTTGTAAAAGTTACGCCGTATGAATTCCTTCAACAAGTCCAGACCGTCAACAAGGAGTATTATTTTGGCGTAATGAAACATTTGTGTGAATCAATTTGCCAAAAAAGACCGGATTTGTGGGCCAACAACTTGTGGATCTTGCACCACGATAACGCTTCGTCACACAATGCCATCGTTGGTCGTGAACATTTGCCTAAAAACGAATTCACCTGATTTGGTTCCCAGCGAATTTTTCCTATTCGGTCGATTCAAGAAACCATGGAAAAATCAAAGATGGCTGATGGCCATACCGCAAACCGAATATAAAAAATGTTCCGAGGATTGGATCAAGCGCTGGTATAAGCAACAATCAATGTGCAACTAGCGATTTGAAATTGGTTCACTGTTGTAGAACCCCTAGTTCCGAAGTACACTTTGCAGTCTGCACCTTGCCATGCACTTTTGCGCTTTTCAGTACCTCTTGGTACGGGTATCCTTGTTTTTGTTTTGATTCGCTATGTTATTTTGACAGAATATTTGAAAGTGTATTGGTGTGAGTTACGGTCTTAGGGGCAAATCATTAAGCTTGGGACCGGTGTGCTAGTACTTACTGAGCCAAAAAAAATATTCGTTTTCTTCAGGACTATCCACCCACTGGTATAAGTACGTTGCAGTCGATGGGGAGTACTTTGAAGGGGACAATATCGATTTTGATGCATATTGTTGTATTTTAATTTCCTTGAAAATACATACAAATTACATTTAATCAATTCAGGGAACTTTTTGATGAAGGTAGTAGATCACCAATAAAAATATTAGGACATCCAAAAGAATTCAAGAAATACTATAGTTAATCATACACAAGACTTGCTGGCAGATTAAAAAAAAAATTTGAAAGATCTACTAGATTCTGCATGGTTGAGAAATAGAATCAATGTTCACTGTTTTTGTATCCAGAAGATTCCATGAAATATTGAATTCAATCTTCCACAGATTCCAGAGTTAGCAGATTGGAAGTAATGAAAAAAGAAAGAACTGCTTATGATTTAATGAAGGAATAATCTCCCATGCATGTTCATTAGCTTCATGTCGCAAAGATTTCATGAAATCTTCAACTTTCCAAATTCAGCTTAGTAACCCTTTCGGCCTAATGGTTTTCGGTCTAATAACCCATTCGGCTCAATGGCCTTTCGTCAATATGTATTCGGTCTAGTTAAATCCGGCCTGATGGCTCTACACCCCCACCCCAGGTTTGAAAATTTTACATTTCCAAATCTAGAAGTGTGTTGCAGTGCCCTTATCCAAAAGATATCGGTAATGTTAACATGCGTGGCATATTGTATGTGAAAGTAAACTTGGAATGAGCGTGACTCTCCAGACATTCTGAAATGGGTTGCTGGATCTGCAGTTGAGCTATCACTTGCTAGCTCCCGGATTAAAACTGCTTCCAATGGTTCAATGATTGTTGTAAACAGATTTCTTCCACAATACCATTGCCGACCAGTGGGTGTTAGATTGCAAACACACATGCACACACGCACACACACGCATACACGCACACCCACACACGCACGAATCAATCAAACAGACACCTGAAGAACTCAGGGTGTTTGGATGAGGGTGCCAACTCCTCGACCCACTAAAAACCCACCCGTTCCTTAAGACTTGGGTCCTCCCCGGAAACACCTTTTGGTATTACTTCAGGGAGGGGCCTATTGCACCCGTCATGTCTAACTACTTAGGACTTTAGGTGGTCCCTGTGACCTGACGTTGGTCATTCCGCCATTTTAGTTGAAGATCGAGGACAATCTGGGAGCCGGCCTTGGCACATCCCCTGGATGAGATTGTCCGGAGTCGTGTCTTGACCGCTCGCATCGTTGCGTGTTCCGCGGTTTTCTCAACTCCCACTCGGTGCATGCCTACACAGAAAAAAAATCTTAATTTTCAATGTGATGTAAATATCAGAGCATGTGAAATTGTTTTTCATTCCACACGAAACAGCAACTTGCATGAAACAGTTCTAAAAAAGAGGAACTTTTGCATTATCGAATATGTATCGAATGTCCCAGAACATTACACGATTTATAATCTAAATGTGAATGTTTTGTGACGCTCCATTTATGTGCATGATATTGAACAGAAATTCACACTACTTTTTCGAGCTGTGTAGGACTGTGCATGTCCGTATGCAAATACAGTATGCAAATACTGTGTAAAGCAACCATGGCCTGACAGAATCTGCGTTAATTGAAAGTTCACTTCACCCACCCGAATAGGGATTAGTCAGTGGGACCACTGACCTTTAGTGGAGTTATTCCATTCACGTTGCCACTTAACCATAACTCATTCTGGCACCACGGGATGTGTTTACTTTACACAGGAAAAAATTATGAATTTTAACAGGCGCTTAAAATTTCCCCTCGTTTAATTCCTAGTCAAAGGAAGTGTAAACAACGAAATTGGTTGCAATTTTTCTTGCGCCATACAACAATGTTTGCAATCTTTCATACAACAGAGTTGATTCAGGCGTTATCTGGCTTAAATTAACATGAACTATCCTATTAATTTCTACCAAATCTGCCATACAGAAGAGTAAAAAAAAAAAAAGAAAATCAAATAAGAGGCGGAAATCGATAGAAGACTGTTGCAATAAAAGCTTGAAAAAAAAATAATCAAACTTGGCTTGAATAAGACTTTATTGCAAACTTGCTTGGACAGCTTTCAGACTTCCAAAAAACTAGCGCATAAATTTTGGTTGCGTGAAAGTAGTATCATACCAGTGCTAGTTTCACTGAAATCGAAGTGAAATCTAAACTGATAACGGCAAATATAAAACTGTTTTCATAGCTTTAAAATTTAAAAAAAAAAGTTAGAATGAGTTTGTTTTAATCAAAATCGAAATCAATCGGCAAAAATGGTAAAGATTAGAATATTAATTAAAAATCATCTAAGACTCCAAATTTCGACAGTGCAGCTCGATGCTCTGCAAGAGGCTCTTCTACAAAAAATAGAGGAGCACAGACATGACGTAAAACCTAAATTTACAAAATGTATCTACAATCAAGGTGATTTTTCTCTTGAATGCAAGGATCAAATCACAGCAAACTGGCTAAAAGGTGTAACTGGGTCTCTTACTCCATACGAAAATGTCAATCTTATTGCTCTGGCCATTGAAAACATCAATGGGTCTATTGCTCCCCGCACAAACAAGAAAGAGCGTGCCACCCTTAGCAATGAAACCAACTAAGTTCCTTCAGGGTAACCTCCATCATGCAAAAGTTGCATCTGCTGAACACTGAATTGCTATCCCATTACAGAATTCTTCAAACGGGACATGGTTGCGGTCATGGTTGAGGTGCCTTCCACCAGAAGAAAAATTGAGGTCATAGTGGCTTCAGCCAATTTTCCGGATGATGCTCCTGAAGTGCCTCCTCCTGAGATCGACTCATTTGTCCAGTACTACAGAGCAAACAACAAGTCATTCATAATTGGCTGTGATGCCAAAGCGCATCATACCATGTGGGGTAGTACGGATATCAACAGTCAAGGGGAGTGCTTATTGGAATATCTCTCATCTAATAATATAGACATATGCAATAAGGGAAACACACCTACATTTTTGAATGCTATTAGACAAGAAGCCTTAGATCTAACATTGTGCAATATTGCAATTTATGAAAGAATTGCAAATTGGTAAGTTTCTGAGGAAACGCCATTTTCAGATCATAGACACATAGTGTTTGAATGGACTGGGGGAAATCAGTCAACTGCTACGTTTAGAAATCCTAGAAAAACTAACTGGGATCAATATGCACAATATTTGAATTCGGAGTTATTTACAAAAGGTTGATTGATTCAGTTCAAAAATTGGGATCATTTTCCCAAAAAGTAAATGATAAGATTTTAAATTCTTTCAACATTAGTTGTCCTATCAAAGAACCGTCCTCTGACAGGGATGATCCGTGGTGGAACTCTAAATTGGAACGTCTGCGTAAAACGTCTCGTAGATTGTTTAATAAAGCGAAAAGAACCTCAGATTGGACCCCCTATATGAGTGCACTTACTTAGTACAATAAAGAAATAAGAAAGTCCAAACGAAGATGCTGGGTTCTAACGTGTGAAAACATAAGCAATATTCCGAACGTCACAAGACTTTAGAGGGCTCTTGCAAAGGATCATACGATTGAACTTGGAAATCTGAAAAATTAGGATGGAGTTTTTTACAAAAACTCCTAGTGAAACGTTAAAGTTGATTATGGAAACCCCTGGATTCTCCTGGATCAGTTTTGTGTGTGGATCTAAACAGTGATGGATCATTTGTAGGTGAAAGATGTTCTACAAAGACACCGTAAATGTATTTTTAAACAGAAAACGCCCCAAAGGACTTGGCTGATAAAATCTTTAAGAAAGCCAGGGTAGAAAATGCATCGAGATCTTTTCAGCCTTACAAAGCTGCAGAACCAGATGGCTTCCTAAATCATACAGGTTCATTAGTCTTTCATCAGTCATGTTAAAGCCTATGGATAAAGTGTTGAATGATTATATCAATACAAATTACATGGACAAGCATCCCCTATCTGAGTTTCAGTTTGCTTACCAGTCCGGTAAGTCAACAGTTACGGCTCTCCATTCAGTGGTATCGAAGGTAGAAAAAGCTCTATCTATCGGTAAAAGAAATAGCACTTTGCTCTTTCTTGGATATTGAAGGAGCTTTCAATAACGCATCCTATTGGTCTATGGCTCGTGCCACGAATTAATTGGGTTCACACCATGAAATCACTTCAGAGCTGGGAAGTTCGTCTATTACAAAAGGGGCAACGAAAGGTTGTCCCCAAGGAGAAGTCCTCTCACCACTAATGTGGTCCTTAGTTGTAGACGATCTTCTAAGAAGCTTAGAGGAAAAAGGTTTAGAGGTTGTAGGCTTTGCAGACAGTATAGTCATCATAGTGATCTGGCGAGATTTGCAAAAACAAATTAAAAAACGCTTCTCTGCCCTGAGGAACAAACTATTTGAAAATAATGTGTCAAAATTAGAGCCGAGTTCCAGACCTTTTTGGAAACTCTCCAAAATTTTGAAGAAACCTCAAAAGCCTATTCCAGCGCTCAAAGAAGGTGATTAAATATTGCTAACAAATGTGGAAAAAGTTAAAAAACTTGCTGAGCAGTTTGAGAGTTCCCATAATTTCAGTCTGGGTCTTACTAGTCCTATTGAGTATCAGGTTGCTCTTGATTATCTGAATATTTCCTCATGGGAAAATATTTTTGATGAATCCTGGGGTACTGATTTGGATGAAGTAAAAACTATAACTAAAAAGTTAAAAAATATGAAGGCTCCAGGTGATGATGGAATTTTCTATATACTCATCAAAAAACTCCCAGTGAGTACCTTGTCTTTCATGGTAAAATTATTTAATAAATGTTTTCATTTGTCATACTTTCCTGGTAAATGGAAAAATGCCATTTCCAATTTTGAAGCCCGAGAAAGATCCAGCTGAAGCTTCTAGCTACAGACCAATAAGTTTACTTCCTTCAATCAGTAAACTTTTTGAAAAGCTAATTTTGAATAGAATGATGCTTCACATCAATACAAACTCAATTTTTGCAGATGAGCAATTTGGATTTCGCCATGGCCATTCAACTACTCATCAACTTTTGAGAGTTACTAATTTAATTCGTTCAAACAAATCTGAAGGCTGCTCAACTGGAGTTGCTCTTCTAGACATAGAAAAAGCATTCGACAGTGTTTGGCATGAAGGTATGATTGCTAAATTGAAAAACTTTAATTTTCCGCTCTATATTACAAAATTAATTCAAAATTATTTAACTGACAGAACTCTGCAGGTAAATTATCAGAATTCCAAATCTGATCGACTACCTGTTAGAGCTGGAGTTCCTCAGGGTAGCATTCTTGGGCCGATACTATATAACATTTTTACTTCCGACCTCCCTGATTTGCCTCAGGGTTGTCAGAAATCCTTGTTTGCTGATGATACAGGCATCTCCGCTAAAGGAAGAAGTCTTCGTGTCATTTGCAGGAGACTGCAGAAAAGTTTGGACATTTTCTCTTTACAGAAATGGAAGATTTCTCCCAACGCTTCCAAAACTCAACTAATAATATTCCCACATAAACCTAGAGCTTCTTTTTTGAAACCTAGTAGTAGTCACATCGTTACTATGAGCGGTGTTCCAATTTTCTGGTCAAGCGAAGTGAAATACCTTGGTCTATTACTTGATCAAAAATTAAATTTTAAAAATCACATTGAAGGCATTCAAGCCAAATGTAATAAATATATAAAATGTTTATATCCTCTTATAAACAGAAAATACAAACTTTGTCTGAAGAACAAACTACAAATATTTAAACAAATTTTTAGACCGGCCATGCTTTATGCTGTTCTAATATGGTCTAGTTGTTGTGCTACCAGGAAAAAAATACTTCAAAGGATTCAGAACAAAGTTCTGAAGATGATTTTGAAGCGGCCTTCTTGGTACAGTACTAACGAAGTACATAAAATTTCGAATGTTGAGACTTTAGAACAAATGTCCAACAAAATAATTAATAATTTCAGACAAAAATCGTTGCAATCTTCTATTGCAATGATTAATTCCCTTTATGCTTAATTAAGATTAATTTTAGTTTGTTTTTAGTTTTAAGATTATTATTGTTATACTGACACGCAGGAATAAAAACCTGTTTAAAATACTGAACTGCTAAGGCATGAACAATGTAAACAAAATTAGGTACATATTTTAACAATTAAGGTTGATACGTTACGGTAGTAGCTGGAGCACCTAGATTAACATGAAATGTAAATATGAATAAATTTGGAACAAATAAAGAGTTAAAAAAAAAAATCATAGTGAGGGGAAAGTTTGACAATATCATTTCAGGGAGAATGCAATGGGCCTTAAAATTTACCCTGTCTTGGTGTATAAATCTAGCAAAAGTAGTAATTGTACCTTTTACCAGGAAAAGGAAGTCGAATCTAAAAGCTTTTCAGCTAGGGGGATTAGAAATGCATCTAAGTAAACAGGTTAAATACCTAAGAGTGATACTGGATGCCAAACTGAACTGGAATGCTTATGTTGAGTGTGTGATCGGTGAGGCAACCAGTGCATCCGGGATATGTTCAAACACATTTGGCAGAAAATGGGACTTAAGACCAAAAATGATTAATACATCCATAATTCGTCCAAAGTTACGTATGCTTTGCTTGTGTGGTGGTCAAACACAAAAGAGGCTACTGCACAGAAAAAGCTGACGAAACTTCAACGACTAGTGTTCATCGCTATAACGGGAGCTATGCGCAGTACCCCATAAAAATCGTAAGATGCAATTCTAAATCGGCTGCCTTTGCACTTTGGATCTCGAAAAAGAGTATGCTTAGACTCAAACGGCTGAAAACGTTCAAGTCTGGAGATTTAGTCGGTCACTTGAGTATTCCGCAAAAACTTCAAAGTGTGCCATCACTATATGAATGGAGACTGGTTGAAATCTGTGGAAAACTATGACAACTACAACGTAAAGGGTGTCCACGATGAAATTGCCACACACAAAATTGATTCGCAAAATTCGAGTTTTCATCCGATTGCCATCAAATTTTCAGGGATTGAGAAATAACTATTAAACTTCATTTTACCATTTTATTCGTATTTTATTTACAGTCCATACGCAAATGCCCGCACTTTGGCCTTAACCCCGGCCATAAAATTCTGCACAACCTGTGAATCAACCGTTTGTTGCATGTAAACCCATACTTTCTTCAGTTCCTCGACTGTCTTCACTACCTTAGGTCGTTTAAGAAGGTGCTGCTTCATAATCGCCCAGTACTTCTCGATGGGGCGGAGCTCCAGAGTGTTGGGAGGGTTGAACATTTTCGGCACGAAATTGACCTTATTGTCCGCATACCACTTCAGCACGTCCTTGGAGTAGTGGCATGAGGCCAAATTCGGCCAGAAGATTGTTGGGACGTTGTGGGCCTTCAGGAGAGGAAGCAGCCGCTTCTGGAGGCACTCTTTTATGTACACCTGTCCGTTCATCGTGTCCTGGGTCACGAAAGGTGCACTCCGCTTCCCGCACGTGCAGATGGCTTGCCGAACCAGGAATTTCTTCGCAAATTTGGACATTTTCTGAGTGCGGACATGCTCCGGAACGCTGAACTTATCCTTGGCCGTGAAAAACAGGTTGCCGGGGATCTGTTTGAAGTCGGCCTTCACATATGTTTCGTCGTCCATGATGCAGCATTCAACTTTCGTCAGCATGTTGAGGTACAACTTCCTGGCACGGGTTTTGGCGGACTTGTTCTGCTTCTCGTCGCGATTAGGGGCCTTTTGTACCTTGAACGTTCGAAGCCCAGCCTTAGTTTTGGCCTTCTGGACAAAACTTCGGCTTAGGTGCAGCTTCTTAGCCACATCCCGAACGGAGGCGTTCGGATTTCGGTTGAAGGCCCCAACTACGCGGTTGTGATTTTTGGTGTTGTACGGAATACTTTTTCCTTCACTTCTGGGCTTCCGATCGGTGGTCAACCGTTCCTCGAACCGCTTAATCACTCGCGACACCGTGGAATTCGCGATTCCCAACGTTTTAGCGATGGAACGATGCGAGAGATCCTTGTTCTCGTGATGAATGCGCAAGATTTTATCACGCACGAGATCAAAACTCGCGGAAATGGAGTCGAAAGAACTTTAATGCACTATGAACTAAATCCACCCAACGGTTAAAAAGTTAGAGCAATTTCATAGTGTGGCAATTTCATCGTGGACACCCTTTATGTGAGACGTCACGTATAGATTGGGAAGTCGGAGGTCCCATTGTTCGTCGTGGTTTTATACAATTCTATACAGATCGGAACAAAAACAGGGGTAGGAATCTTCGGCCTGGGAGTAGAAATTTCATTGGCGATGGGAAACTATCCAACACTGTTCCAAGCGGAGATTTTTACTTTAATAAAATGCGTTAACGTAGGGAAGATGTACCTATATTAATCTCATCACATTGCAATTCTTCCTACTTGAAATAAAACGATATACACGTGACAGAATTAGTTAGTAATGTTTGTTGTAGTTATTTAACGTAAGCGAACATTATTAGAAAACGAAACCTATCCTTCAACTGCCCAATTGTTTGATTCATCGTAGGATGAATATAGGAACAATGAGATTAATATGAGGGCAGTAACCCTATGTCTGAAGAGGAAATATAGATTTGCAAATATTTGTATTTTCACAGACAGCCAAGCAGCACTCAAAGCGTTGGGTAATTATAAATTCACGTCCAAATTTGTCTGGGAATGCATTATTTTACTGCGAAAGGTGTGCCAAGAACTCCGTAAATTTATTCTGGCTTCCGGGACACTGTGACATTGAAGGTAATGAAAAGGCAGAGTTTGCTAAACAAGGTTCAAATGCACAGTTTATTGGCCCAGAACCATTCTGCGGTATATCATACAGTGCCATAAAAATGAAACTAAAATCTTGGGAATCTTCGGACATACATCAGGCTGAAGAGAGTGTATAGATTTATGCGAGATATCTTTCATTCTAGATTCCATTTCTATGAAATTTTCAGTGTGTTTTTCAAAAACGAATGTGGCGTAAAGATATAGAGAGAGAAAATTGATCTGATTTGTTTCGTATCCTCGCGTCGGTGACTCGAGTAGAAAAAGTTTGAGATATTTCATTCTCTCATCCCAGAAAGTTCATTCAAGAATCGTTGGCGTGTGAAACTAGCAACGGGAAGTTCCAAAGTGACTGACACTGACACTGACAATGTGTTAATGCAACCTAAAGAAATTTGGACTGCGTATCCTGGAAAGGTGGTGGGTTTTATAAACTCAATTTTGACTGACTGGGAGAAGACGGGTCTCAGGCTGTTCACTAAATAAATGGTGATCAACCCATAAGATGCAAATAGTAATATCATTTCAATATTCCAATATTGCGCTCCCACGTCTTGGGTTTTATGGTTAAAGCAGTACATTGTGAGACAAATTTATGAAAATAAACAAGCACAACAATTTCATCAAACGTGATAATTTGAAAATCAGCTTCTGGAATGAGTTATCGGCAAATGAATCAAATGAAATGAAATTGGTTTAAAATGGCTATTTACAGTACTGATAGAAGCACTTCACGTGTTAAGTATGGATTTATATTTATTTTAGGCGGTAGTGTATTTGGTTTGTTCGTAATCGCCATATGCTCAAATTTTACAATTCACAATGAGATTTTAAAATTTCACTCATTCCTCCACAGTTAGAACCTAACAGGAACCTGTAACGATTTATAATTCTTCGAATGAATCAGATATCTGATTTTTCCAAATGTAAACATAATTTTACACAAATTTTTCTTTCTCAAGTTCTGAAGCAATGCTTTATTCTCAAGGATTTATTCAAGGGCGTTTGTATTTTTCTTAGTATAGACTGTTCCAGAAAGTATAAGCACACTTTCAAAATAACAAAAAAGTCATGTTTTTTTTTGTTTTAATAATTTTATTTGGCAAATCATATTTGTATTTGTGTTTTATATGATATTTTACTCTCGTTTAATCAAAATATTTAATCATAGCCAAGACTCCTAACTTTTCCTCGAACATGACCCATTAGCTTCTGCACAGTGGTACTTCCCACCATTTTGACCACTTTTGGCCAATCTTTTTGAATTTTTGGATGTCGTCCGCTGGTTTTATGAATTTTCGAAGCTTTGCTTTGGTTGAAGCCCAAAAAGTCTCGATTGGCCGTGCCTCCGGGCAGTTCGGCGGATTCATGTCTTTCGGCACAAAACATACATTTTGACTTTTGTACCATTCTAAAGTGTCCTTTGCGTAATGACATGACGCCAAATCAGGCCAAAACACTACTTGACCTTCGTGCTGCCTGATCATCGGCAATAATCGCTTCTGGAGACATTCCTTAACGTATTTCTGAGTGTTCATCGTCTCCGTTGTGATGTACGGACTAGATGTTTTACCACACTTGCATATAGGCATATGCCAAACCATAACCTTCTCACCGAATTTTTCGGTAAAAAATTGCCTTCTCCGTTTCGGGGATGTCTTTTTCTTTGCTTACAGTATAGAATTGTGGTCCGGGAAGCGTTTCACATACGTTTCATCGTTTATTATTATACACCCAGAATTTCTACACAATAACGAATCGTAGAGTTTGCGGGCCCGTGGTTTCACGGACGCGGCCTGTTTTGGGTTCCTTTTGGGTTTTTTTCTGCTTCCGGTATGTTTTTAGCCCAAGTCTTTCTTTGGCACGCATGACGTTACTCGACGAGGTCCCTAGTTTTTTCGCAACATCCCGAACGGAAGTCGCTGGTTTTCGCTTGTAGGCATCCCTGATGTTTTTATCGATATCCGGACTAACAGGACCGGATTTCTAACCACTCCTCGGCGCACCTTCAAACGTACACTGTTATCTATATTTTCGAATCGCAGGTCGTACCGCTCCGACGCTTACACCCTCTTCCTTGGCCAATTTTCTCAAGGAGAGTCCGCTCACAGTGCACCATTTGTGCACGATACTTTTTCGTTGTTCCGGAGTAAGACCGCGCATTTTCATAGGTAACACAAAACTGAGCACTTTTTTGATGCTATGTCATTCAGAAATGTGCAAACAAAAGGACGCAGCCAAAACATGTTGAAATATTTCAATATATTCAAAGTGACCGTTAAAATAAGGTGTGCTTATACTTTCTGGAACAGTCGTTAGAACAAAATATTGATCCATAAATCTTAAAGCGTTTAAAAAATAAACTTATTCCAACACGATTTTCACATAATTTTACTTCTCAATATTTTCATCAGGAATGTTTGGTTGATAACGATATCCATTAAAAAAAATTATGTTCGCATTCATTTATATATCGGTATCATTTCATTCATTCTTTTCTGCAACGCGATTTACAATGTTTGAAAGTTTCACAAAATGCTATTGCAACTCTGTAGAAACATTGTCAAGTTGCAAATAGGCTCCACCCTTGCCCTTTTTCCGTTGCTGTTGTGTATGATTTTGCGGTAAATAGCCAAACAAAACTATCCCTAATTGGTTTCAAGAGAGATTTTTATGCTCTATTGAAACAAGTTGTGCTACTTGGGCTGTTGCTTCGATTTGCGGTTGTTAACAACCATGACCTCAGTCTTGTGATGGGCAAACTTCAGTTTTCTAGAGCTCATCCATTTCTCTACAATGCCAATGAGTTGCGAGGCCATTAGCTCCACCTCTTCGATAGATTCACCATATATCTCAAGGGTGATGTCGTCTGCAAACCCGACGATCTTCACCCCATTCGGGAACTTGTGCCGTAGTACCTCGTCGTACATTGTGTTCCATAGTACCGGGCCCAGCATCGAACCTTGTGGGACTCCTGTGGTGATCTGGACACGCCTCTGACCCACCTCTGTGTTGTACACCAGTACCCGATTCTGAAAATAACTTCCCAGAATCTTGTACAGGTACCTAAAAACCTGGAGGCGTCAGAGCGAGATGGTGATAGCCAACCAACTGGCGCTGTTGAACGCGTTTCGTACTTCAAAGATGACCACTCCTCAGTAGCGGACTCCTCGCCTCTTGAACTAGATTGCTACTTCAGCCGTCTTGGTGACGGATAGGATGGCATCCACCGCCGACTTGCCTTTACGGAAGCCAAACTGGTTGTTTGACAGACCACCCGTACCCTCGGTGTACTTTGTCAGTCAGTTGAGGATTACCCACTCGAGCACCTAACCTGCTGTATCCAACAGACATACGGGCTTCAAATGGTGAGTTGACAACTTCGAAGGAGGGTGCAACCGACCTCCGGTCCTCACAAGTTCCTACCTCACGCCTCCACGAGTCATATGATCACAAAAGACTGCCAGCTGAAACATGGAGACGCTGGTTGGCGTAGCCTGGGCAATGTTGTCAATCTGACAATAGCGAAGTGAGGGGGTGCGACTGAAGATCGTGTACCTTTAAATCATATTGTATATTTTCCATTCTCATTTTAATAATAATTTCAGCACGCTTTAGAATCATCTTTGCATTCCAAAACCATGTAAGACCCTGGCGCAACATGACAAGCATAAAAGGCTCAATTTATTTTTCATGAAATAAAAGACGAAAAAAAAAATTATTTTCACAAAATTCATAAAAGACTGGCATGTGCTTCTAAGCAGTAAAGGATTATATTTAAATATTTTGTTTGGTGGTATTATTATTAAATAAGCCATTTATTTCAGATATCATCAAACTGGACTCTTCGATTTCTCCAATTGCTATCTTTGAAATGTTACTTGAACAGTATGAAGAAAAAATATTAAAACATGTCTTATAAAATAATATCTTTTATTGAAATTTAATCTTTGATTTTAGGAATGATCTATACTGTTTTAGCATTTCCAGGACTAGGAGGATATTAATAAATATATAATTTTTATTTATTTTTCAGTAACAATCCATTAGATGTTAGAAGGTGGCAACGGAATCGGTGATAGGCTTTTGCAATTATTATTGAATGTATTTTTCATTACCGTTTTGCAAATGAACATTATACCAAATTCGAGCGGATATGATTCGTACAGCCTTGTATTCATTTAGCTTGTGTCTGATTTTACAGTTCAATCCTTGTCATTACTTTATCATTACTCACAATATTATTAAATTTGATAATTTTGATTTTATTGATTTTACTTCATAGATGAGGTTATAAAATCAGTATCAAGCAGCAAATAATGACCAGTAAATATGAGTAAAATAAAATTATTAAATTTCAATAGATGTAACAAACTTTTTCAGGATACCTCAAACCGAGATTTTAGTGAATTGCTGCTATTACTTTACTATCACTACACTTACTATCACTGAATTGATAGTGAATTGCTGCTATCACTTTACTATCACTACACTTACTGTCACTTTAAATTTCAATTTACGAGGATTTAATAATGCAACAAGAGGTTGGTTGGGTTTTCGGTAAGTGAACGGTTGGAAGCGCATTGACTTACTGTAGCTGCTCTTTACATAGTCAAGTAATTTAATTTGTATAGTGTAAAATTCCATGTAAATTATTCAAGTTGAAATTTGTATATATAGCAATTGGGTCTTTCATGATGTCTTTCAATATGAGAAGAGTGAGACCTTGTAAAAACCAGCACAGTATATGCAGTTAAGCTCTTGATCCATTCATATTGGATCAGTCTATAAAAGCAAATTAGTGCTATACGAATAACATGCAGCGGAAGATGCGTTGGAAAGTAGTATCCCTTGATTTTATCATGCAACATAGAGACTGATATGCTTTTATGGTAAGTTATTTGAAATGTAATTTTTTGGTAAGATCCTTCCTCATTTTATTGCCCACAACTATATTATTAGGAAGAGTAGAAATTTGCAATATCCCAGTACATTTACTAGTGCAAATAAAAACAAATAAAATGTGTTAATTGAATCTAATGTTGAATCTTTATGTCTTAACATTTTTTATTTTTTTGTTTGTTTTATAAGTCATTTATGCTAAAAATGTCCACTGTTCCTTTAACAACTATATAACGGGGATTGCCCAAGGGGGGTAGCCTAAGGCAGTCGAAGGATTTGTTGACTGGACAAGGGTTCGTGGAGTCGCCAGTCCCTTGTCATGCGAAGACACGCGGCCTTCTGACCGTAGTCTTCCGAAGGTCCTCACTGAGATCGGCTGACCCTGCTACAAGAAGCCATCACGTAGGCTATTCTCTCAGAACAACCTGCGGAGAATAGTCCTGCAGCCATAGGTAATCCTTGCACTGATGGTGGGTTCTTATCACACATCACATCACATCATATCTGAAAGCGTGCTGTAATTAATAATCAAATGAAAATATAAAACATACAATGTGATCTACAGTCACATCCCCCCAATCAGCCTCACCATGTTTAAGCTGGCAGTCTTTTGCAATCATATGACTCGTGGAGACGTGAGGTAGGAACTTGTGAAGACCGAAGGTCATTCGCACCTTCTCTAAAGGTTGTCAAAACACGATTTGAAACCCTTTGTCTCATGTTCAGTTGTGAAAGTAACTTCACAGGATTTTATTCGAGAAGTTTGGATTTCCCATCTTTTGCAGCTCCTCGAAAAAGGCCTCCAAGCGAACATATAGGCCTGTTCTGAATTCACCTGTTTGTTTTCCTGGTTTTGCCACCATCACTTGTTTCTGTATCATTGATTTCTCTGTGAGGTGACCATTATGCTCCCGTATACTAGGTGGGGTGAAAAGTAACATCCTTGGGAACGAAAAATAAATGTTTTTAATGTTTTTTATTTTATTTTATTCAATCTTCCCTTTTAGCTCGATACATTAATTCCAGCGATTTTCCAACTTCTTGATCCTGTCCAAAAAGTAATTTTCCGGAAGTTCTGCAAAATACTCCTCCGCGACGTCGATGATTTCCTCGCGTAAGCTGAATTTTTTATTGATGAGCCACCAAATCGGGTGAATGCAATTGGAGCCGTAAGTTCTTGATTTTAGCCGTGGTTGTTATGCTCTTGTGCGCCAGCGCATTGTTATGCAAAAACAAAATTGTTTTTCTCTTCATGTGAGGCCATTTTGTCGTGATGTCGGCCTTCAATCGTTTCTATAATGCACAGTAATACTCGCTGTTGATGGTTTTATTCTTTTAGAGGTAGTCCACGAAGAATATGCCATGACAATCCCAGAAAACCGACGCCAAAATCTTTCCGACTCATTGAGCCTCCCTAGGCCGCTTCGGAGCACTCGTGCCGGCTTCAGTCCATTGCCGAGCGCTCATTCGGTTCGCTGGTGTGTAATACTGGATCCAGGTTTCATCTACAGTTACCAATCGACGCCAAAAGTCCTCCCGATTCCGCATCAGCAAGTCAAAAAACTGTTTCGAAGTGCTCTCGCGTTCGTGTTTTTGGTGAGGAGTGAGCATGCTCGGCACCTAGCAGCAGAATAACTTTTTATGCAGAATCTCGCCCAAAATATGGCGTGTGCGCACAGTACTAATCTTTATGGCATCTGCTAGCTCACGCACCTTCACTTTCCGGTCAGCCAACACAATTTCATGAACTTTTTTGACATTGTCCTCTGTAACCGCATCGGAGGGCCTGCCGCTGCGGGCTTGATCGGTAGTGGAGTTGCGGCCACCACAAAACTCTCGAAACCAATATCTAACGGTGTATTTGTATGGAGCATTTGCCCCATAATACTTATCCAACTTTTCTTTTGTTTCCTTCGCCGTTTTGCCTCTCAAAAAATAATGTTTTATGAGAGAACGAAAATCGTTTTTATCTATATTCAACATGATGCCAAACACGTCAACAACAATCAGCTGTCAAAACAAAACTAAAGGAAGTATCGCACTGAAATTTGGCGTGTATACCTAAATATGAACGGACTACAAGGCACTACAACCTTCTTCGCAGTAGCATCGCATTTTAGCGATTGCTTATTTGAAACAAATTGTGTCCTGGCTGGGGCCATTCATTATCTAGAGATCTAGAGAGATTTGGGTGCAATTCCACGTCTTGGTTTGAGAATTTTTCCTTTTTTGACTTTCCGGGGCATATAGAATTTGATTGTACTTGCCAGACAATTACATTAATCCATAAATGGTACTGATATCATAAGTTTACTATAAAAAAAAATGTAAAAATGCATTTAGTTATATACCCACAACAAACTGAATAAGCAGTTAGCTTGACGCCAAGAAAAAGATCACTTTTTTCAATTGTCCTCGCCTCAAGGGTGTTGCAATCAAAATTTGGCCAAACAAGAATACGTGTTAATTGATTATACTTTATTTTTAGAATAAATCAAGTAATTTTTATTTTTAAAGTTCTATTGATGTAAAATACCCAAAAAAAACAGCTAGGCTTCCGAAATCCGGATAACAGCACCATCCGAATTTCCGGCTTTTCGTTTAACTCTTGCCATAACAATCTAAACAGCAATCTCGTCGGGTCACCTTATCGTCAGGAACGTCAGGTTGAGTTAAACTGCTTCCCGCTTCCAATAGTATTCTTAATGTTCTGCTTGACGATGGTCCAGTATTTCGATTGGGTGAAGCTCTGACGTGTTGAGATAGTTCTTTTCCATGGGCACAACCTGCTCGTTGGGATATCACTCCATAGCCATTTCCGTAAATGCAGGATGCCAAATTCGGCCCAAACAACACTAAGCAATCGTATTGCTTCAGGCAAGGCTACGTATGTTTTTCCAGACATTCTTAAAAATAGTAAAATGTTAACCTTCTGGTATTATCGCTATTCAGAGTTCCTACCTTCTCGTAAGTCAATAATCCAGCTCATTTAAAATGCTATGCATCGTTGTACAATGTTTACAACCGCTGGTCACTATTTTTGTGGTCGCGGTGGCTTCCGGATTTCCCTTTCAATGATTTGATAAATTTGATGAACATCCTTCGATCCAAGCTTCCTGACTATCGAAAAACGTTTGCAGAACACTTTTATTACGTTAGTGACAATATTTTAGCCACTGTTAACGATTTCGAAAGCTTGGCGTGCGAGTAGTTCGGACTTTCGCGATGCGGGAAACAATTTACGATGCGTTGCTTCTCTGTTTTGGACGCCATATAGATAGCTGAGCACAATTCTAAATTCAATCTTTTCCTCAATAAAAATTTAAGCAAAATTTTGCACACACACCCCAAATAAGGAGTGATCAGGGTTTTTGTATGCACGATTGTAATAAATGCAGCATATTTTAATTGACCAAATTTCGATCGTAAAACGCTTTACTTTGCCGTATCAAGTAGCAGGCCTAATGGCATCCATTTAGGTGGCAAGTAGCTGCGATTTGCTTTCGGAAGGTGAAATTGACATCTGCGCCTTTGCACTTCTTTTTATTTCAATTTGGCTAGCCAATTTTGATCTTTCGATTTAATGGAGCCCCTTGTCGTTTACCATTCGGTCCACTCTATCTAGTTCAATTATCATTGATCAAAATTACAACTCGATTGTTCGATGTGGACTAAAGAAACAGTGTTACATTTACAATTTAATCTTAATTATTTGTGACTTTTTACTCCAATAAATTTGTATTAATTACGACATGTTGAATTTAGAACACTGCATTTTTTGTTCAAACGTTTCCTTAACGTAGAAATTGAGTGCAGGTTTAGTTTAATATGACATAAATTAGATCACAATCCTATCCAAATCACACATTGACCTCCCTGAAACTATCCAATTTAGATAACAAGTTTATTTTTCTTCTCGTACTCAGCGATCATCACTGTCAAAAATGTCTTTGGGCCTACAATCGACGATGACATCCGTTTGCCCTGGAGGTACGCATTACAAAACATTTATAACCTTAAACTGTATTTTATTAAAGCTGCATTTCCAACAGGATATCCCGGTTATATCCGTCCTCGGCAGAATTCCGTTTTCGTGGGTCAACACGTGTTTTCACCACCGCAACCACCCAGAAAGACACGATCGGCTGTCGATATCCATTCGATGATACTCAGCGAAGGCGATTCTGAAGCAGTCTAACAAATCGCCTTTTACACCTACAAACTGATTGCATATAGAACCGACGAAGAGATGAATCCTACGAAACATTTCAATATTTTTGTATCTTGACATACATATGATATATTTATATTTCTTTTTATACATTAGCCTTGGAGGGCAACAAATGAAACAAAAACAGCACCATATAAACAAAGTTCACCCTCGTTGAATATGACATAAAAGTAGATCATTTTCTCTCATATTGAAAGTGTTGTTTATACTCGTACCGTTTTACGACCAACCTAGACGTTATTTCTAGAAACTAGCAATGGTTTTAAAGCATGCATTGGTAGAACACTAAACGGGTTATACATGTGTGTAATACGCAGCCAGAATACCATTTATGATATATTGAGATGAGAAAATTCTAAAAATAGCCTATATTAATTGAAGAACGAGTACTCAAGATAATGCAGTAGTATACATATGTACGGTTTTATACGTCTTCAAAATATGCATTTATCTTTCAAGACGTTTTGGACGTCGTTCAGGCATCCATTCACTACTAGCAGAAACAAAGAATATTAAAAAAGAAACCAACTATTTACGTTTAAATGAAGTTTGAGCTTGAGTTCAAATTAATCCAACAAACCTATACCTAAACTTTTTGTCAATTTTTACAATTATGGCAGGTATGATACTCAAGCTAGCATAAAACCTATTCAAAGTTATTAATGATATTCATTAGGCACCTAAGAAGCAGACATAAGGTCTGTGGTATTTATTTTGTTGATTTTTAAAGGTAATATCCTATCTACCAAGCCACAAATATAAACGACATTTTATTTTTACATCATGTTGATAGATGTCTAAATATATGAAACAAAAATACTCCAACGTTAATCCCTGTCCCTCCTCTAACCAGATAGAAAGAAAATTGTGTAGCTGAAGAGTGATTCTTGACAAAGACTAGACCAAAACAGTAAATAAAGATCTTGAAACTATTATTATTCATATAACGAATTTTCTTCAAGTTTTGCTAGTGATCCGAAAAAATTTCCACTCAGTGTTTAAGTTAAGAGTTCAAGATATGTTGTTATTTGATGTACTGGATTTTAATTCTTTTTCTTTATTTTATATATAAATATATACATATATCTCCATCTACCTTTTTTCCATACCCTAGTTTTTGTTTTTTTTTTTAAATATTGCTGCTTTCTTTCTTTTGGGTAGTAGAACAAGGTATCCCAAAATTTAAGACTCTTAAATAGAATCTAAATTAGCAGGCCATAGTGCTAAAACAGCAGGACATCTATGTTTAAAGCCATAATCATCGCAAGAAACAAACGATAAGAATTTCAGTTTGGTCAACATCAAAGCAGACATTCAACTGTAGGTTCAACTTCAAGTAAACTCTAGAGCTCTCAAAACTAAGTATTTCCTCGCAATCATCCTTGAAATCATCCTCGCAATGTAATATTATTGTCGTTCGAAATTTCCATGCAATTGATTTTTTTAAACTACTGTCAACACTTTCTTAATGCCAACAAAAAAATTTGTATTCTAAAAAAAAATCTTTGGAGAATTTGAAATATATTTTAATCAAAATGTTCTCATTAAAAGGAATTTTTCTCCTTCACAACGTATTTATAAGTTTTGGCAAATTCCAACTTCAAAACGTAAGTTCGGTGATTCCTCTTATGTTGTTCATCTTTCTCATTTTTTCTCATCTTCCTAAGCACAACTTTCAATTTTCCAAATTCTCATTGAACAATGCCTTCATTGCTCAGCGGTAAATTTTATGAACTGTGTGAAAAAAAATCTAAGCACGATTTTATTGCGCCACTATTGTTTGAAGATGACGTTTAAACAGCTGATCAGTGATAGCTTATATGAATAACATTTTCTAGATCTAGTCTCTGTTAGCGCTTTTTGGCACCAAGGCCATGGACTGTATATCAAGGAATGCGACGGACACATTTGGTTGTGGAAATAACTAAACTTTTTCTTCTGCCTTGAAAAAGGCAGGAATTGGTTTCCAGGGAAGTGTGTCCAATAAGCTACTGTCGTCAAGGTAGAATGCAAGCAGCAGACTTGGTGTGGGTCGACTTAATCGAACACGTCCAAAACGAAGTCGGCTGGGAAAGCGCCAGAAGGAAACGTCATTTTTTTTTCTTTTTGTTGTTATCTAGTTTATTGCCGATGTTAATAGTCCGAGGTACAAAAGTAGACTGAATGCAAACATGAGTTTTGGATTTGTTTTTGATATGTCCTTAGAAATAAACAACTTCTTGATTCGAAGGTTGAACATAGAATTATTCGATATTTTATTTTAATGTAAATGATGAAAAATCATGGGTTGCCTTGATGTAACATCTCTCCCTTTTAAAACAACCAATATCCTTGAAGCTTAGAAGGAAGCCTCAATAGTCGTCTAGGCCGATCCGGAAGTGGTGAATCCTCGTCTATTGGTGCTGGCTCAGGGATGTCTTGTTGCTCTTCTTCAGCTTCTTTTATTTCGGGTATTGGTGAAGGCGGATCTTCTACAATCGGAACTTCTTCAGGACCGTCGGGGAATTCAGCAGGCTGTACTTGCAGAACTTCGTTTTCAGGTGCTTCTCGTAGGCCAAATACATCGAGGAAAACAGAGAGTGGTAAATCTTGTCAAGAATGTACTTCTGCTTCAACTCGATTTCGTAGTTGGTTGATGTGACATCGTATCAGTCGACTAGGTTGGTCCAGCAAAACGTTATAATTGACTTTTCCAATGCGTTCGATGATCACACAGTTCCATGAATTGGCTTAGTGGATTTGAGCGTACACCGTATCACCTTGGGTCAAGTATCTTGAGATTCCTCGATGCTCATTTTCCTCGGAAGAGTGCTGACGATTGCTGACTGGGGGCTTTAACAGATCTGCTACTGTTCGCATCGGTCTTCCTAGCATCTTATAAGCCGGTGATTGTCCATCAAGATCGAGTGTTGGGGTAGAACGGTATACACTAAGGAACGTCTGCAGTGCATCTTCTAAGGATTCTCCTCCCGAACGAATTTTCTTCACGCTTCTTATGATGGTGTCCACAGAGCGTTCAGCCAAACCGTTCGATTGCGGGTGGTATGGAGCCGTGTGGATGTGACAAATTCCCAAAGATTCACAGAAATCTTGAAAGTCGAAACTGGTGAACTGCGTGCCGTTGTCGCTCACCACAGTCTCAGGAACTCCAAACGTAGAGAACATCTGCTTGAGAAGCTTGATCGTCGTCTTGGCTGTTATTGACTTGGTTAGCACAACTTCAGGCCATCGAGTGAAAGGATCAACAACCACAAAAAGTAGTTGCCATCGACCGGTCCGGCGTAGTCAATGTGTATGCGAGACCAAGGACTCTCTGGTGTGGGCCATGGTACAGGTTCCGCCTTGATTGGAGCCTTAGCAGTAGTGGCACAGTGACTGCAGCGTCGAACGTATTCTTCGATTTCACAATCCATACCGGGCCAGATCACGTAGTTCCGAGCAATTGACTTCATGCGTACCATACCAGGATGACCACGATGGCACTGATTGAGCAAGCGTCGCTGGAAGGCTTCTGGAACGATCACCCTCTCCTTGAACATAACACAGTCATTGATCATGCTAAGCGATTCGCGTCGATTGTAGTACGGCAGAACATCCTTCAGTACTTGCTTGGAGTCAGCTGGCCATCCATCCAGGATGCATCGTTTAACTTGTTGGAGAACTTTGCACTTGCATGTGGCATCTTGGAGGGCTGCGAACGACACAGGAACAGCTTCTATCGTTGTGTTAAGAATACTTGCCATATCTTCTTCTAGCGAAACTGCAGCGATGATATAGTCTTCTTCTGGACGCATGCCCCGGTCGATTAGACGGGATAGCATGTCAGCACATTCAAATTCGTTGGTCGAAACGTATTCAATGTTGAAGTCATAGTTCAGCATGATGAGGGCCCAGCGCTGCAGGCGGTTTACCGTGTGCACCGGTATGCCTTTCTTTGAACCAAAAATTGACAGAAGAGGTCTGTGGTTCTTTTTCCGGTTGTCCATAGGCTTGCTCAGCAGAAGAGAGCGAGCATGAAGCATGTTGAATGGCTTTCGTGGTACCGTTTGGAAACTTGTGGAAAATTACGGCACCGATTCTGGTTTTGGATGCATCTGCAGCAACGATGATTGGAAGTTCCGGGTTGTAGTGGGTTAGAAGCAAGTCAGATTTCAGCACTTCCTTGAATTTTTCAAAAGATCGCTGGCAATCGGCGTTCCATTCCCACTTGACATCCTTCCGCAACAGCTGGTCCAAAGGATGACGCAGATCGTGAATATTCCGAACAAACTTGCCGTAGTAGTTGACTGCACCAAGAAATGATCGCAGTTCTGACACGTTTTTCGGTGGTGGAATGCTTGAAATGGTCTTCAGCTTTTCCGGATCAGGACAGATACCTCTGCAGTTCGCGATGTGGCCCAAGTAACGGACTTCATTTTGGAAAAACTTACATTTTTGAATTTTCAGATGAAATCCGCAATCCTTCAATCTCTGCAACAACAGGTTTAGTGATTCAGCATGCGACTGCCAGTCCTTGCCGAAAATGATGATGTCGTCGATGAACGGCCGTACTCCTGGAATGTCGGCAGTTATACCACAGAGAACAGACGTGGATGTCCATATACCTTTTCTTGAAAAACGTGTGTAAAAGTATAGGGGGGCAGCCGGTATAAGAAGCAAGTGTAGAGAAAAACAAACAAAATGTTCAGGTTATGTGCTTGGCTTTTTATTGACGATCATTGCCATGACAGTTACCACACAACTGCAGCGCCGCCTACCAGGAGCATAACGACATACATTTGAAATGTCGGTTTAAAGTTTTACACAAGTAGCAGACCGAAGATGAACGTCTGTTCTCTGTGGTTATACTTTCAATCAACCGTTGAAATGCTCCGGGCGCTGACTTGACACCTGGAGCTAAGCGGTTGAAACGTAACAAACCTCTGTGCGTGTTGATAGCCAGAAGTTCTTTCGATGATTCCTCAGTAACCTCGCACTGTAGATATGCGTCGGACAGGTCGATTACACTGAAGACTTGACTTCCTGCTAGCTGGGCGAAGATTTCTTCTGGTATCGGCAGCGGATAGGATAGCCACACACCGTTTTTCTGCACACCGCCAAAGCTGATTCTATGCACGTGACATTCGAAAACACCAAGTGCTTTCAGGTGCTTCTCAAGCATTGTCCACGTCTCATGCTCGCAAATAACCAGATCAGCTTTTCATCCATGGTACATGTAATGCGGAGTGAATCTGTTGTTGAAAGACGGCGGAAGATGATCTGGAATTACACTTTGTAGGTGGCATGCAGGATTTTTATCGTTCGATTGTTCTCAGAATCCAACGTGTTGCCTTTCATGTTGATGAGGCATATAACCCCTTGCTTTCACTCCTCCGGTAGCTGTTTGGTTTCCCAGATTCGGACCATCAGCTAATGCAGACTTGTGGACAGCTTATTCAGGCATATCTTGATGAATGCAGTTCCGATACTATGCTTGCCAGCCGCCTTGTTACCTTTGAGCTGTTGAATAGCATCCTTACCTTCTCCCAGCATGGGAAAAATTTCATTCTGACCGTCCACCCTGTTGACATAGTCATTTTTTTTTGCTGTCTTGGTCTTCTACGCTTGTGTCCTCTGCATCATCCCACCTATCAATCACCTCACGTCCATCCGACAGAATGCCCCATCCTCATCCCTACACATGTCGCCTCGTGGCCAACAGAATCTGTTTTACGGAAATGGCCATATCTCGGTCAATTCAAGGCCGATTCCAGTAATCGACATTTCATCCAATATTTTGTCTTAATGTGTATTTACTAAAATACATTTTTGACAACGGCATCTTGTACAAAATATCATCACAAATTCAACATGTGACATAGCGTCTCCGGAAACACGGAACAACTTCGATGTCCGGGTATCATGGCCAATTATGTTACCGAGATATAAAATAACATTAATTTTCCAGTCGAATGCTTCTTGGCGAAATTAAATCGAATAATATTTCATGAAGTTAGAGCACTACAAAGTTGATCAAAAATTTGCCTGTCCCAAACATTTTGTCTATCCCCTGTATATCCGTAACTTAGCTGGTCATCCACTCATCGAAAGACTTCCGCTGTTGCAGCTTCTATAGAATTAAGAACTTTAGATTAGAATTTGTTTGCACAATTAAAGTCAAAGAAGACATTAAGCGTAGGTAAAATATATATCTGATATCCACTGTTTTGTTACTGCTCTTCTCGTCATCTATTACTTATAGATCTCGGAGAGAACGACGGTGAGTGGTGCAAATACTGATCCCCACTTACTGATACTACCGTTCAATAATGCCCTCCGCTCGTTTTCAAACTTGATCTTTCAATTTTCAAAGCCTGCCGTTGCCCTATACGGAACTATCAATACACTTTCTCTTCATGTCTATTTCGTTCTAGCAATAAATTACCGTCCACTCCTAGCGCTTCGCATGGAGATGATAAATTTTCTACTTCTGACAAACTTCATCAAAAATCGTTACTTCCCCGCTTGGGAGAATACAAAAACAACAATCAATGTGTAGAAAGCCCATAATGGGGGAATCCATTAAATCGTACTGGTGGAGATAAGTATTTGCACCACTCACCGTCGTTCTCTCCGAGATCTATAAGTAATAGATGACGAGAAGAGCAAATGTGTGAAATAGGCGGTGCATGCTAAAAATAAACCCAACAGCGGGAGATAATTTCTCACCCGTGTTAGGCAGTATTAGGAGAGGGACAAATCGCTAGAACTAGAAAAAAGCAATAGGTAGTATAAGACCCCGACCGGTTGCTTAACCTTTTGCCAGTCAAGGGGATTTCCTCCTCTTGCCTATCCTGCATGGGTTAGTATGGTAAAGGGTTATGTGCCTGATCGGATACTACCGTTCAATAATGCCCCCTCCCTCCGCTCGTTTTCAAACTTGATCTTTCAATTTTCAAAGCCTGCCATTGCCCTATACGGAACTATCAATACACTTTCTCTTCATGTCTATTTCGTTCTAGCTAGCAATAAATTACCGTCCACTCCTAGCGCTTCGCATGGAGATGATAAATTATCTACTTCTGAACAAACTTCATCAAAGATCGTTACTTCCGCGCTTGGGAGAATACAAAAACAACAATCAATGTGCTTTTTTTTTCCCAAAACCAGTTTTCCCCTTTTTTGCCATTAAAAAACCCAGAAAATTCAATGTTTCTTTTTATCTGTGTGTGACAGTATGAACCAATCAGAGCGTGGCGCAAATATGATGTCATTTTCGACCAATAGCTTGGTGCCTTTAGACATTTTTCTTTTAAGTACTTTTTAATTAGTTTAAACAAATGTAATGAATTAAGTTAGCAACAGGGATTCAGCTTTGATGTTCTACCTTTCGAATGAAATACGTAACGTAAAATGTCTGTGGGCCAGAGAGGAGATATTATCGTTCAAAATCTCTAAACCTGCGTAACGCTTTCGATTTCAGAAATTTTAGAAAGGCGCCCAGGAATTCTATACAGGAATAAAAAGGAGAGACGCAAGTCCTACATCAAAAATTCACCCACTCCCCCACGGTCTCGGGGGGTACAATTTCATCTTAAATCGATATAATGTATCTGTAAGATCTGCCAGACATCGAGAAAGCATATCAATTTTTTTCAACAACATTTTTGTAGTTCTTTCAATACACGAACGTTCTTTTTAAAAATATAAATGATTCGTTCTTTTTACAGCGCATGTGATATTAAATGAAGCCAGATTCACATACAATACAAATCAATTAAATCAACTTAATTTTATTTTCTTAGTGATACAAAAAATCTCTGATAACGCCTTCCGTAGGAAGGGAAGCAAAGTCGTTGGTGTAACCTGTGTGTTTTTGAGTTCGATATATAGGGTCCAGTCCGTCTCCCTGGTGCGACGAACAAGTTTCAGGCTGAACAGCATGGAAATACACGGAAACCGATGCAAATAAACAGCTTTGTGATTTTCTTTCTTAGTATTAAAATGAGCCAGCTTTTAAACTCACATGATGTTTTTAAGTTCATTTGCATTGCTTGAAAGGAAAAAAAAAACCTTTAGAAATCCTATTCTATTTTGATTTTGATTCAGTAAATGCTCAGTGTACGAATAAGTATCATAAATAAATTCAAATAAATCTGTGTTACTGTGGAGATAAATAATAACCATCATTGAAAAGCTGTTTGAAGCAAATTTGAAACGGATTATTATGTTAGACAAGTTTTTTTTATTTTTGAATGTTAAAGATTGTTATTGGTTTTAAATGTTTAACCTGATAATTAAAGAGCAAACCATTTCTATAATCAAAATCATAAGAAGATCAAAATAGAGTTAATGTTTCGATCTTCTTTAATTGGTCGTACGATTATAAAGGATTTTTCCTGTTGAAATTTGTGTATACATTTAACAAATTCAAAACACAGGAAACCAAAAAAATTGCGTCAGTCCTCAGCTACAAAGTAGATGCATTGCGAAGCGTATGTAATGAACAAGTTAGCAAAAACCCTAAAAACTTCTCGCTCTTTGATTTCATCTTGGTTTTTTTTCTCAGCACTAACACTTTGTTTACTGAAAATAACAATGTAATGGAATGACGTATTTCGTCATTGAAAAAAGTCGAACCAGTTAATGATGTAATGTTGGACAAAAAGCAATTTATCTTACTGGAGACTTTTTACATTTTAGTGCATTTTATAACATGCTGTAAAATGTTGACAAACGGAGTGCTTAAACAACTTAATTGAACAAACTTTCTTGTAAACATATTCAACTGCTTTCAAGTTGGTTATTTATCAGCGAATTAATTACAGTTCAGTAGAATTTAGTTCAATTTTATTGCTCAATTGCTATATGGGGGTGAAACTCCAGCTCACAGCTCTCATTCATCAGGCTTAATTGACGGCAAAATAGTCCATTATAGCCATTTGATACACATCATTATCTTCTATCCTCGTAATTTTCTCATCTTAGCCTCACCCAGGCTGTGTCAATTCTTTTTCGCAAACCACTATGCCATTTTAGCTAGGCAACTTACCGCATGTCGTGCTAAATATACTTGCTAGCATCCCAACTTAGTTTTAGATGCTCTAATGATATTAACCCTTTACTTCCCCAAAATAGCAGCCCCTCCTTATATGTATATGGACATTTCTGAAGGCTTAAAGACTTGTACAACAGTACATTTATATGGTGCAGAAATTGATTTAGGAGGACCTACCTGATCCTCTATCTATTACAATCGAAAGAATTACTCAGAACGGCTTGAAAGTGATTTTTATAAAGCGTCAAAGTTTTCAAGTGAGTGTACATGTTTGGCTCAATAATGTGAAGCAAAAATAAAACGTCATTGCTTTGAATGGAAATGAATTATTTCTTTTGGTTCGTTTTAAGTTCTTACTAACATATTAAAGTATAACAGAATAGACTTAGAGTTCAATCACCCTTTGCCTTGAACCGATTCAAGAATGCATAACAAGCGGTACGCAGAAAACATTTTCCATATGTTCTGCAAAGTTACTTTGATTTTCTCAATGCCCAAATGGCATGGGCCTCTCATACTGTTCTTCCATAATGTCCAAAATAGAAAAGTCCAATGGGTCTACGTTTGGCGAAGAGACCGGACATAATTATTTAGGGATAAAATCCGGCAAATTGTTTCTGCGTAACTTTTGCTGAATGTCAAGGGCCAGAATCCTGTTGGAAAACCCATTTGCAGCTTCCCAAAATGGTTGAAGCATGTTTCATCAAATGTCCTTTTAAAACATTTTGAGGTAGAAATTGGCATTGATTTAACACCCTTTTTTATAAAAAGAAGAGAAAGTGGACCTTCTGAGGATATTGCTCTTCAAACCATAACGGATGTGGGATTTTTAAATCGTCAAACTACTCGGACTGATGAAGGGATCTGCTGGATCGGTGCTGCATAGATTCTATTATTCTGAGGATTAGGACTTTGCTGTAACACGAGATATCTATCATCTGAAAAAAGAATCAACGAATCACCGTGTCGACGAAGGAGTTGTCGATATCTAATGACCTTGACCCTATTCTTTATGTTTGCTTCCGTAAGTCCGTGTATTTTGAATTTTGTGTATGTTCTGAATCCTTATTTTTCTTAACCTTTATGAATTCTGATCATAGCTCTTTTCTAACATCTGTATCTAAGTGTGCTAAACTTCGAAGCTGGTTCATGTATGAGCTATTATGAATGAAGAAAATTTATCTAGATAACATAATTGTATGGTTATGAACGGACGTTATAGCGTTATAGATTTTAGTTCCCCCCACACCCACAATCTCATCATTTTTTCCCCCCCTTTTTTTTTACACATAAACCACACTTCGGGGCACCGCAACGTTTCCCCCAAACAAAACACAAAGCCACGCAACAACCCCCCCCCCACAACACCCAACTTTTCCCCCAAAAAATTTTATTGCAAGAATTATGCATCGTTTATTCTAAGACTATAAAATTATACCTATTTTTTCTTCAATTCAGTCCACAGTTAACGTTTTATTTACAATAGAATTTACGGGTTGGTAAGTATCTTCAGTAACTCATATTGCATTAATTGTATTTTTTTTAAATTGTTGAAATTTTTTATCACATTGTAGGGTACGGGACGGGTTTTAAGCAGTTTAGTCAACCCCTAAGACATTTGATGAAGCTGTATGTAATCTATAATTAGAACTGCCCATATTTAGACAATAATCCCTCTGCTTACGTCTGGTCTATCGGAACATACCTTCAGCAACGAGCATTAGGCTCAGAAAATTTCATAGCCATGGCATAAAGTTCCCAATTGCAGGGACTTCTTAAACCCATGCGGATTGCTTTCCGATTAAAAAAATGTTTTCTTCAGCTCCTTAATCTGTACATAAACTAACAATATTGTATGAGTGCGATTCTGTGCATGTGTGCGAAGGCGAAATGAAATAGGCCAGTTGACGATTTGCTGCAAACGTCAATTTCCTCAACCCGCTCCTTCGTTTTACCCATCCGCTCTCGAAAACAATCAACCGAAACATGTCGATTGCTACGACCACAAACTCGTCTCCTAGCAGGTTATGAGACAGACGTACACGACCAAACTTTTAGTTTGTTATTGATCTTTAGATTGGCAATGTGTATTTCTTATTTCATTTACTCTCACGCAAACGCAATAGCCAAAGCGACTGTGACGACAAACGGGATGCTTCGTTTAAAAACAAACAAATGCAAGAGACAGCAGGCTTCACGTTACATTACCGGTGCGCTATATCCATGGTTAACAAAGAAGAGAGGAAGCATGGGCTCTCTCAAAAGCAACAGTGATGCCATAGCTGCAGCTCAACAGCGAAGCATTATTTATCGTTGGGTACTATTGGACAGCTCCGTAACATATTTTTTATTGCAAATGATAGTGCCAGATGATGGACAATATAATAATAAGCATAGATCAACCTCTAATGACTGGAAGAAACATGAAATAAATAGCGATTTCAGATTATCTAAATATTTAATAAATTTAACTCAATGTACAACATCACATTCTGGCAACAAGCCTAGTTGTGGGAGAGAGCTGCTGAAGACATGCTCTCCGGTACACGCGATGCAAATGCAAAATACACAAAGGCAAAATTTAAGCGAACTTCTTCAGCTGGTCAGAAACTGATGATTTCTAGATGATGTATTTTAAAACTTCAAAATAACAGTAATAAATTGGTAATCAATCATGATTGATACATCGAATCATTGGCCCAATAGATAAAGCTTATGATCGTATCAATCAAAATGAAATAATTTGGCAAATGAAGGAGTTATAGACCTATTTCCTAACAACTGATTAAAATAGTGACCCCTGATTAAGCCGTTCCCTACCCTATAAAAAGGAGGGGCCCTTCTTTTCTTTTCTCCTCCCCCAATAAAAAAAAAAAAAAATAAAATAAAAAAAAACACAAATAAAAAAAAAGAGAGGGGGTTTCCCCCCCCCAAAAAAAACACCACTACATTCTTTTTTTTTATGAAAACCACCCCCCCCCCCCCCCCCGTCCACGGGGAGGGGAATTCGTTGTTGAAGACTGTGTTTGTTAACCTTTCCCACAATTGTCAAGGAAAGGTAAGCTGTACTAATGAGGTAGGTTATTTTGAGATCAGGATTCACCGTGCTAAAGAATGCGCGATCAATGAAAGGGTAGTATACTGCTTTTTATTTTAAATCTAGTTGAGATAGAAAGGCGGATTGAACGCCCGACCTGCTGCTCAGTAAGTAGAACAGATAATCACTGAGCTACCCAACCACGTCATTTATTTGAAGATCTGAATGTAGATTAAGAATCAGTTAAGTAGTACGATTTATGCATACGATTCAAATGGCAACAGATTCTATTGCTTTTGGATTTTATTTCATGGCTGATGCAAATAAGGCATGGCCCACTTATTGACAAAACAAACACTTGTGCTTATTACAGCGCTCTTAGTGGACGTTTTTGGGAGCTATTCCGTCTATTTGTTGACAATAACAATAAAAATAAGAGTGTATTTTTTTTTCAGTTCATTAAGCGCTCTAGTGCACAGTCACCTGGAGAATCCATCGTGGTCCACGTCCAAGCTGGCTAATGTGTTGAATTTTCTTAGAAAATCCACTAAAAACGTACAGGGAATCCTTGACGACGACTAGGAAGTAATCGAAGGAGTGGAAATGCAACCCTCAGCTCCATGTAAAGGACGTGAGATCCATCAGAAGCAACCCAGGCATGACCAATCGCGATTGAAATAAAAAGTATGATCACTCAACCAGAATACCGTAGCTAGAACCCGTGGTCGAAAGCTGTATGACAACCTGCTAACCAAGTCCGGTGGATGCATACTTATGGGTGATGAAACCTATGAAAAACCCGACTTCGGGCAATTTCCAGGACCTAAATTTTACCTGGCGAAGGCTTGAGGAGGTGTCCTTGTCAGAGTCAAATTCATTTTCGCGGATAAATTCGCACACAAATATATGATCTGGCAAGGAATTTGCAGCTGCGGCCAGAAGACAAAGGTTTTCGTCACTGAGAAAATTAGGAAATCGGAGGTTTAAAAAAGCGAATTCTGCCGGTCCAGCATGGTCCGGTGACATTTTGGCCGGATCTTGCAAGTTGTCACTACAGCCGAGAAGTACAACAATGATACAATGACAAAGAAGTCCCGGTTCAGGCCCATTCAAAACTACTGGGCAATACACAGAAAAAAATTTGAATTTTCATTGTGATGTAAATATCAGAGCATGTCAAATTGTATTTCCTTCCACACTTGCATGAAATAGTTGTACTGAAGACGAGCTTTTGTGTACAACATTTTCCGTAATGAATTGAATGTCCCAGAACTTTACACGATTTATAATGTTAACTTGAAAGTTTTGTGGCGCTTCATTTATGTGCATGATATTGAACAGACATTTAATTTCTTAATACTTAATTTGATACCCTATGCATCTTTATTTACAATTCTACGAATCCCTGTGACAATTTATCATACCAGCCAGCAATCTATAAATTTGATTGAAGTCTTTGGGAAATCCATGGTAGTCTAGAATCCGAAATTAAAATAACTGTACACAGAAAAAAAATCTGAATATTCATTGTGATGTAAATATCAGAGCATGTATAATTGTATTCCCTTCCACATGAAGCAGAAACTTGCATGAAATAGTTGTAATAAAGACGAGCTTTTGTATACAACATTATCCGCAATGAATGGAATGACCCAGAATTTTACACGATTTATATGGTTAATTTGTAAGTTTTGTGACGCTCCATTTATGTGCATGATATTGAACAGAAATTCACACTACTTTTTCGAGCTGTGTAGATAATATGAATATGTTACAATCACCATAAATCAAAGGAGACACATGATTGTTTAGTCGCATATGGATATGGCGCAAAAACCCAAAACTTGATAACTTCAAAATAATATATCTTTAAAACGAAAAAACAATTTTCTTCTAATTTTTTGATATATTATGTAAAACAGTCTAAGTTTTCAAAAAAAAACAAAAAACCGTACAGCGCTCTCTGGTCAGACACCATGAAAATCGCAAAATACAAATATAATCAATGTTGCCGGCGTCGGTGGTGTAGTGGTAAGCGTGACTGCTACTTGCAACCCAATGGGTCTGGGTTCAATCCCAGTCGACGTCGGTGGTTTTTCTGAGGCGAAAAAATCTGGTCACGTCTTCCTTCGGAAGGGAAGTAAAGCCGTTGGTCCCGGCTCATATTCATGAGTCGTTAGGTAGGGTCCAGGTGGTGGAGTCGTCTTCCTGGCGTCGGTGATTGTCACCATGTGAGGAAATAGGCCGACGTAAAATAAAGAGTTAAAAAAAAATATATATATAATCAATGTTTTACAATACAAAATTCCAAGTTCAATGCTACCATATTTTTTCTTTAGAGTCTGTTTAATTATCTTTCAATTGATGTTTAAACATTTGAAATTGGTTGAAAAGTTAGGATATCTTAAAAAAGTCATTATCGGGAAAACTAAAAAAAAAACACGATTTTTGAAGCCGCTCTAACATGGAAATGGTCACCCTAATGCAAAAATAAAAAAAAATACGTGTTGTATAAGGAGATGTTCGCTCATCACCATGAGGCCTCAAGAGTGGACAGTTATGTTTGCTTGAACTGAAAGATATGAAGAGAAAGTATTGATAGTTCCGTCAGCGTAGACGGTGCTGTATATTCTACTTCTATAATTTCAGTGAGAGTGAAGCGTCCTTCTTAACAAACCATCCTGTGGAAAGCTTGATAAGTGTTGCTAATCGGGTTATTCGATTTGTTGGAGCGAATCGTTGGAAGGAGATTCTCTATTCCCGCGGCTTTCATGTAAGTGTGTCAGCTTACAGGTTCGCCCCTTCGTTTATGGCCCTTCATACAGCATTACTGTGAATACAAAATGGCAACTCAATTTGATCTTGCTATTAAGTGCAGCTGCATACATGACGAGGTCATTGAATGGATGGCGTCTACCTTACATACATTTTTGCTTATAACTATAATTTAGCACTTCTGATTCCCAGACAACAGTCGTATATCTTCGTATGGCGACATACACAGATAGAAAGAAACATTCAATTGTCTGCGTTATATAATGCACATAAAGGGAATGCTAGATTTTGCATAAACTGATGGAATCTGTCGTGTAAATTTAAGCCAGATATCGCTGAAATCAGGTCTGTTGTATGGGAGATTCCAAATAATGTTTTATGCTGTATGAAAGATTGCAAACAATTACGTTGTTTACGCTTGCTCTTGCTTGAAATTAAACGACTGGAAATTTGTTAATTTGATTGATTGTTTTAATTTACTTTTTTTTGTGTTTACTTTTGAAAGAATTCAATAGAAAACCAACAATAATGATGCTAAAAGTCATGGAATGAATACACACAAATGTGTGTAATTGCCTTATGACAATTCGGTGACTTGATCCTGGAACGATTACTTCGGAGCAGGTTCCCCTGGAGTCCCGGATGGTTTGAAAATCATGTGAATTGAACCCTAACAATATTGGCCAGGTAAGAGTAGGTTCCCATGAGGCCACGGATGACCAGAAAATTATGTGAATTGAGCCCTAGCAATACGAATGTCAAAATTCTTGGAATCGTTCCAGAAAAAAGTTTGTCATAGTTATCGGACCATCCGTTCGCTTGGCTTCGGATTGGTCAATTCAGAGTTGGTTCGGATGGTTTGAAAATCATTTGAATTGAAAGCAGTTTAAATTCAGTACAATCAATCGCTCAGCTACCAACTTTGGACATGTGTAACAGAGTTAAAAAATCAAGGCTACTATATCACACTGCACAATATATGGTTGCTGACTGAGCAGCTGTTTGATCCTGCCAAAATATTATCAATCTCTTAAATAATTGATAAATTTTTCATTATCAACAGTCTCCATGAAATTGTAGCTGATATAATTTCATATAAAATTATCAATCGACCATATTGTCAGAAAGCTTTTAGAAAAGGCTAATTAACATCATTCCGTATCGAATGCTGAGCCGGGCAAGTAGTGCCGTGTCTCGTCACATCACTCGTTTACAAGTATTTTTTTTTCCCTCTCAACGAGGGTTTCTATCGAGCAATAATAAGTAGTGCAAATTGCATCAGTGGATAAAAAAAAAAAGAAAATTAATAAAACCGACCGCCTCTTTAAAAAAAAAAAAACAAAAAAAAACACCCCCGCTTGGGGCGGCCCCCTCACCAACCCCGACTACTTTTTTTAAAAAACCCACCCCCCCCCCCCCCCCCCTTTTAGACTTTTCTCCATACAATTTTTTTGAAATTTTGTATGGAGCGTAGACTCAACGGAAACGCGACGCGAGTACGGACACAACACTTTTAGTTCTTACAAACGAAAAAGGACTTTAAAATTTACCTTTTTATCCGACCGGTTTCGAGCATGATGCAGCTCATCGACGGGGAGATGTCCAACTGATGACACAAAAATAAAATTGCTTCGTACTTGGCACAGTACACGTCAAAGAGGTAGGAAAGGGGGGGGGGGGTGGGTTGGTTTGGAACTATTTGATTTGCCGTTTCGTCAAGTGGAAAAGTGACGAAGCTATAGGAGCTTCGTCCTCGTTCATCAGCGGCTGCTCAGCGGTGGCGATGTACATGGATTCCCAGGCATTCAGGTGGGAAACCTTTCTCACGCACTTTTTGAGTTTCGCATGATCCCAATCTATTGTATGATCGGATCCGGTAGAGTGTGCTGCTACGCTTGACTCATTGGGCTTTTCATTATCAACGGCGTTTCTATGTTCCCTCAAGCGGACTTTAAATTTTCGGCGGGTTTGACCAATGTACACCGCCGGGCAATTTTTACACGGGATTTCATAAATACCCGACATTTCGTCCTTCGGAACCTTATCTTTGAGGGCACATAGAATGTCTTTCAGCGTGTTGTTGCTTTTGTAGACCGCCTGAAAACCATGATCCTTCACAATGTTCTGAATGGCGTTAGTAACCTTAGGGTAGAACGGTAAACTAATCCTTTGGTGTTCTGATTTTTCTGGCTGAAGTGTAGTCGCGTCTTGTCGATGTTTTTTGCGTTCGTGTTTTCGGATGATTTTGTTGACAAATTCTCTATCATACCCATTCAGTTCAGCGGCCTCGTGGATTTTCGCCCTTTCAGCTTCGAACTCTTCCTTCTCCATTGGTATGCTAAAGAGCCGGTGTGCCATTGAGTGAAAAGCAGCTTGTTTTTGGGAACCGTAATGGTTCGAGTCGGAGGTGATGTAGCGGTCGGTGGATGTCGGTTTTCGGTAAATGCCAAACTTCAGGGTATCGTCGTTTTTTTCTGGTAATTGACAAATCGAGAAATGGAAGTTTTCCATCAGTCTCTCGCTCGACCGTGAACTTAATCGACCTATGTCGGGAATTCAGCAGATCAATTATTTGCGGCAGGTAGCGCTCCTTCACTATCGCAAAAATGTCGTCGACGTAACGCCACCAGACCCGGGGGAAGAGTTTTTCTTTTTCCAGTTCTACTTCCAAATCACTCATGAAAACGTCAGCCAAGAGTGGTGACATCTTGCTGCCCATGCTGAGTCCGAACGTTTGCTTGTAGCACTTACCTCGGAACATGAAGTAGTTTTGGTTCATGCATACTTCAGCTACGGTAAGATATGCCTCGATGCAGTGTGGTGGGGCTCGACTTCTTTTCAAATGCTTACGCAGACTGCAGAGCGCATCACCCACAGGCACGTTTGGAAACAGCGCAGTGACGTCGAAAGACACGAGAATTTCACCCCGCCGCATTTCGGTACCTTTTAGCTTGTGCACCAACTCTACGGAATTTTTAACACTTTTTCCGTGCTTCACTGGGTACTTCTTCATTTCATCCACCAACCAGGCAGCCATTTTCTCAGTTGGAGTGCAAATATTGGATGAAATGGGTCGCATTGCCAACGGGTTTTTGTGGATTTTCGGCAAGCAGTAAAGTGACGCCACCTTTGAGTTCGGAACGTGAAATTTCCTCTCGAGTCTGTCTTCTCCCATCAAACGTGCAATTTTCTGCCGTGTGCGGTTTGCTTCCACGATCATTGCATTAAGAGGGTCTTTCGGCTTTCCGTTCTTATACTTGATCTCCTCGTACGGACCGGAGTTGATCATGTCTCGTACTCTAGAATCATAATCCTGCCGATTCATTACCACTACAGCATTTCCCTTATCTGCACGGGAATAGACGACGTCACGCGCTTTCAGTTGTCGGATCGCATTCACAATTTCTAGATTCAGATCACTAGGGTTGTCCTGCTTTTCCGCTATACCCAAAATACACCTCTCAACATCGCGACGGAGGGCAGACTTTGATGGGTAATCTTTGTACTGTATAGCGCCTGAGCAGCCGCTGATGAACGAGGACGAAGCTCCTATAGCTTCGTCACTTTTCCACTTGACGAAACGGCAAATCAAATAGTTCCAAACCAACCTCCCCCCCCCCCCCCCCCCCTCCTACCTCTTCGACGTGTACTGTGCCAAGTACGAAGCAATTTTATTTTTGTGTCATCAGTTGGACATCTCCCCGTCGATGAGCTGCATCATGCTCGAAACCGGTCGGATAAAAAGGTAAATTTTAAAGTCCTTTTTCGTTTGTAAGAACTAAAAGTGTTGTGTCCGTACTCGCGTCGCGTTTCCGTTGAGTGTAATGCTGTTCTTACGTTAGCACAAAAATCATAAATATGAATGGAGCGTAGACTTTGGTCAACACCCTTCCCCCTCCCAAAAAAGTCTACGTGGTTTATGCATAGCCCCTTATCACCTTTGCAATAAATCATCGATCTACATCACAACAGCTAGCAAACGTACTGCTATTCTACCGAACCGTCTAGGTTGTTGACACCACCGGCTGTGTACCGTTTGCATTTAAAAAAATGGACAAACATTGCAGATTTTTCATGGGTTTTACCTTCACCCGCACAGACAAAACTATCCATGCAGCATCAATCATAGTAATCCATGAGTCAGCAGACAGAGTTTGACAGCTCTATCAGTCGTACTCTAACCGTGATGGCAAAAACAGTGAAGCAACTCCGTTCAAGAAGAGCGGCACCCCGCCGCGTCGAAAACGGACATCATGCGGCACTTTGTGGACGCTGGATACGCCCGTTCGGGCTTTTACAACATTTTGGCACTATAAGACAACAATCAGACAAGAAGCGACAAGAAGCTCCAAAGGATGCTGAAGAGGAAGTCCGAGGGAAAAGTGGCTACATCACAGCGATGCGCTTGGCCGGGAGGTCGGTTCAACTGGCTAAACAGAGAAAAAGTACCTGGCAAACATGAACATACATATCAGGAAGCGAAAGTCGCGTCCTCTGGTTTCGGAGCTGCAGGCAATGACGCAGTGACAGCGGCTGAATAAGATGGTCAACTCGATTTTCCCGGCGAATCGCGACGTAGCGGTGGTTATGGACGACGAGACCTCACCCTGGATGGCAACGACTGGCAGTTCGTATTTTACTTCCCATACGAAGGAAGTGAGCTCCGAGGTGAAGTTCATTTCACACACCTAGTTCCCCAAGAAGATGCTGCGTGAAGGTGCAGCGAGAAGGGGATGTCAAAGCAGCTCTTCTTTCGCTCCGGACTGGCCGTGAACTGGGAAATTTATGCCTGCCGGAAGTTACGTCGTTCATCAGGAAATACCATAAGGGCGAAGACGCGGTGTTCTGGCCGGATCTGGCGTCGGCTCACTACTCGAAGCAATCGTTGGAGGAGATGGAGCGGCTGAACATCGATGTGGTATCCAAGCCGGCGAACCCGCCCAACGTCCCCCAGCTGCGTCCCATCGAGAATTTCTGGGCCAATTTGTATCAAAGACAAGTTTCACATAATGAATTTTATTATTTTGTACGTCAGATTACCCTTTCGAGTTGGCAAACCGTTTGGGACACCGAAAATCGATGATAGCTAATATCCAACAACTACCAGTTAAATTCACATCTCTATTGAATTAACCTCGTTGACAACAATCTTTAACGGTGTAGAAGCGGTTATGATTACATTCATCACGCCGTTTGGCAATGCATGGATAATGACGCCGTCAAAACACGACTTTTGAATACCCCAGAGGCCCAAGGAAGACAGCCTTATATTTTTATAAGAGATGTGTTGGGATCTCGCGACCTTTGTTATTTGCAGTCGATTTATGTGTTTCTCCAAAAATCTAGTACAAGAGTTTAATCCGTTTGTGTATCTTTATTTATTCGTTTCTGTTTGTTTTGTTTAGACGTCTTGAGGAGTCTCATCGTCGTCCAATTGTCATCACAACCAGATTAACAAAAAAAGGAATTCTTGACCATATCGCACAAAGTTCTAGTGCTGGCGACAACTCTCTGTTGGGACAACAGAATGCCATTTCCATGTTCCAATGCCAAAAAATGTCACCCATTTAAACCTCGGGTTAACCGCTAGTAAACGGTCCAAGTCATACTAAACGTAATATTAAGTTGATTACTTTATTTAAAAAAAAAAAACAATGAAATCCACCAATGAAATATCGGCTCCGTAAAGCTAACATGATTAAATATCGCCTTCCAAATAAACAAACTACTTAAAAAAAATAAAAGAACGGCTACTAAACAGTGTACAGAAGATGGACTTTCTCCCTGGCAAACTTCAAATAGCGAAGGCAGTGTCAATGTGTTCCGCTATGAAGAAACTTCGCAGGACTCTTAAACTTTGGTGTAGAGTTACTGGAAAGGCTCGCATTTTCCCAAGCCTTATCCCGCTCACACGGTAACACTCAACCTCATCATATCTATTGACAGCGGTTTGAGCGTCGGCAAAAGATACTCAGCCGAAAGAGGCAGCCGCAGGCAGGGCATAGGGCGGGTACCCACAAGTAAAAATGGGTGAACACGGTGAATTCGGATTTGTTTGTGTTCTTTATGGAAATTTCGCAGCAATAGAGCTTGGCAGATTTACCTTGTAAAGCGTCTTCTTTCCTAATCGTTCTAGCGAGCAGTTAATGCGCGTCGCGACTAAAAGCTTTAGAGTCAAGAGTTTAAAAGTTAATCGTATAACGTTAAAACTATTGTTAGTCATGTTAGTACTGTTAAAGAGGTGTCTAAAAGGATGTAGGGCACATTGTTGCAAAATAGTGCATCCTCGAAGAAGTTTTTTTATTAGCTTTTGTTGGGGAACAGCCATTGAAATTCCCTGACAAAAAGAAACTAGAGGACAGAAGATTTGGAGACCGTTTTGTCCAGTGGCATACCTCAAGAAAGCTACGTTACGAAAGGCCTTGGAAGACCCCCCAGGACAAGGATCCCGGCAGGAAAATACCATTCCGGGATTCCAGCCGTTCATTTGGTTCACCAGTAAACCACCGATCTCCACCAGTCCACCTAAAAGCTAGACCAAGAAACCGCAAGTAGACAAATGTGACAACACAACGTAGTATGTAATAGACCTAAAATAAGACAATAAGAAAAACATTTGTGTACATAATACACCGAGAAAAACTGAAATTTGAAGGCATTGTAAGGTATCGAAAATCTTCACCACTGTTCTTTTGGTCCCGTTTAGCCGGACTCGAAAGGAGTTTCCATACATTCCTCACTTTTGAGATTCTTGCGGAAGAGTATTTAGGGTAACTGCCCCCATATTAATCTCATTGTTCCTTTATTCATCCTACGATGAATCCAACAATTGAGCAGTTGAAGGATCGGTTTCGTTTTCTAATAATGTTTGCTTACGTTAAATAACTACAACAAACATTATCTAATCCTGTCACGTGTATATCGTTTTATTTCAAGTAGGATGAATTGCAAAGTGATGAGGTTAATATAGGTACATCTTCCCTACAGATTGGCTTTTGAGCAAATCTAAAACCTAATAGGTGATATTTGTGTCTACCATTTCCTAGCCGTGGATGTTGCCTCATGTTGAGTTCCCGCTGAATGTGGATATTTGAGTGTCTGTGAGTGTCATACCGTTTTTCCTTCATACAACCATGTAGACCCCTAGACCCACAGAGCAGATCCAAGGGGGTTCAAAATTTGCGTCAGTCTAATGTACCATGCTGGAGGTGTCTGAAATTGATCACCAGTCTGTTCTAAAAAAAATTCTTACATTCTCTAGGCATAGGGCATGATGGAACTGGCCACATAATGTTACTAAAGCAAAAAACGATACTGGTATTAAAAGTTCTCAATAAATAACTGTTGAAGTGTATTTAGAACGCAATGATGAGAGCAAACAATATGCCATTACCGTTATAACAAGCGTTGAGCAGGAAAACCAAGCTGGGTAGTTATAATGGATTAATAACTTAATAGTATTAAGAGTATGGTTCTGGTTCTTGTATTCACTCGACTATGAGTTGAATGTGAATTATTTCTTATTTCCAGATAACTCATAACAGGGCTGTATGATTAATAAACATCAGTTTTCAGATTTATGAATATAGAAGTATTTTATTAAAATTACTTTACTCTAATAATCTATTTTTAAAACAATGATTTAGCAAATAATATTACAATATAACGATACAATTCAAGTCTTATTAATTGTAAAGATCAGTTAAAATCTTACTGTTGACATAAACTTACCATCTAATCACAACTTCAAGCTCGGAGTCTTGAATTAAGATGGATTCTGTTTGTATTAGAACCTCCCTATCTATCTAAATTTTTAAAAATCTACTAAAACGTATAGAAGCTTCCATTCTGTTGTGTAATATTTAATATTTTTCACACTATCACAGCTGCAAAGAGTTTCGGACGCCGGTACACATCAAACAATACTGTTTACATTTTGTTTTACAATTTCTACCAATTGTCACAACCTTCCGTCACTTCCACCTCCTGCTGCCTAGGGTTTCTGTTCACATCCAGTTAGCGATGACAGTAAGCTCCATCGAATGATCACCCTCTAGCACAACCCTAGTGAAGGTCATGATCGTGATCATGGTCGTGGTCGTGGTCGGGGTTACTCTCCGTTGCACCATGGCTATGACTGTGGCTGTGTCCAGCTAGAAACAGAAAAAAAAACAGAAAGAAAAATGAAGTTCAGAACGCTTCGTAGCATGTAAACTTTTCATGTTAATAAGTTGGTTAACAGTAAAAGTCAGAAAACTCGAAAGATCAACCATATTATTGTTATAATAACAAAACATCACAAGCATTGTCAAGAACCTTCGCAAAGGTAAACCTTCTTATACATTTTGCTAATTTTCTCGTGAGCATAAATTGAAAGTAATAAAACCTCAGAAAAGTGAAATTATCGTCTCGAATAGCTCTCTCACGGTCATCTTCCAAAGCACAATAAAAACAGTAAAGAACGGTGGCAGAAGGCTACGCATGCCACAGCGTGTGATGGTAAATATCTAGATGCTGTGAAAACATGCTTCATCGCTTGTATGATGTGTTCTTGTTTATTGCTAGAATCGTGATTGTTTCTACCATCATCTTCAAGTGATAGTAGAGAGCCTACACAGTAAAAAAAAATCATAGAAAGTATGAACGCAATATCGAAGAGTGTATTCAAATACGAATGTAATAACTTAACAAACGGAAATTATTCAAACATTATAGGTAATAGAACGTTGATGTTCATTTTTCATTCTTCATGTCTATTTTGTGTTGATTTGCATTTCGAACAACATGGCGGATGTGCTTCTACGTTTATGCAATATTAATTTTCATTATTTGCTGTGTAAATTTATATTGATATGACCATTGAAAAACACTAAGAAGCTGACTTGGTGTTTTGTATGATTATAGCATGAAGTAGTGCTATGAATTAGAAATAGAACGAAGATAGCATGGATGGAAAACCATGTAAAGGATGCAAATTATATTTATGAAGAAAATGAGGTATCATTAAAGAGAAGGTAGCTATAAGCCTACGCTGAGAAAAAAGCAATGCTAATATCTATGTGTCCAACACATGGTTTTTGCAATGCGATCAACAAATGATATCTATTTGTAACCACACATACTTCCTATGTGTACATATAACCACTATGTGTGACCACACATACTTTTTATTTATCACTTAAACTTCATTTGTTCATTAGGGTTCTGTTTATTTGTGAACACATCAGTATTATGTGAAATTTTCCATCGATTTTTGCTAATAAATATGTGTGGATTTTTTCACGTGCATTGCTATAGTTTGATTAAAAGTTGGCAAATCAAATTTCTGAGTTTTCTTAGATTTAAGAGTTCGAAAATTCAAAGTGGCGATGACAATCAGCCATGATGGCCACCGTTTTCAAAATCAATTAACCTTCACCTTCAATGGCACCAAGGTTTAAGCAGCAATTAAAGGAAACTAGCGATTTACAACTGGTTTATTTTTTATAGAAGGCTCTTTTGGTCCCAACTACGACTTCTGCATCCGTCAATTCAGTTTTCTAGTAGTGAGCCATGTCAAATGAAGTTTTCAAAAAATCACATACCATACCAAAACTTTCCAAACATGGGTACACCCTAAATCTAAAGTAAGAGTTTTATGATTATTTTTTACTCAGCAGCAAAAATTGTTCTCATAACATTCCACAAAACGAAAAACAATTTTCTGTATAGTCAAAACTATCTTTCGATAGTAAGATACATTATCACATTTTATGTTATTGTTATCAAATAGTTTAATCTCGTTTTCACCATATAACCTCTACATTAACACATATTGTTAATGTATGCCATATTGTCAATGAAAGGTTTTTTATTGTCTGCACTCGGTCTGGATTATATCTTTTTGGCATAGAGTACAGCAAAAAAAATTGTTCGTGAAAATTGCCATATTTTTTATGGTAACTGAACTGAACCGCCTATTCAGCATATTGTTATTTGGCCGTTTACCATCTGATATATTGTTAATACTATATAGGAGAGTGTTAGTTTATAGTTTTCAACTATAAGGGTAAATGTCGTATCAATAACGGAAACGGTCGTCAACAATAAAGGAAATGGTCAAAGAATGGCTTGTGATTATGCGGTATGATTAACAGCCGACTAGTTTTGTTACGGTTGTTGGTAACCACATCAATTGCTTTTATTATAATTGGTAGTGGTAAACAAGTGACAAAATTTAAATCCTGTTTTCATTTCTTTGTTTTTGTGAGAAGTCGAATCAGGTTTTGGAATGGCAATACCGTGACTAATGACAGGCTATATCGAAAATGTCCATAATAATCATCTCGAATTCGTATTGTAAAAGTTCTTGCAATACGCTGACCCGTTTGAAAATACTGAAAAGACAAAATTTAAGATCTTTTCATGATTGACGCCATAAACACATTCAATTGAATCGTACATGAAGAAAAAAGAATCGTCAGAACAAACATATTTCGGGTAAATTTGAACGCAAACATAGTTTATACTGGCCACCAACATAAACTTGCTTAATTTTAAATTCATCCCATGTTTCAAATCAAGTAGCATCTATGTTTAAACAAAAATCGAGGTACGTTCATTGGAAAATATATTAAATAAGCGTAGAAATTTGGAAAATCAAATAAGTTTGTATGTTTATAATTTTTAAATCTAAATTTTATTTATCATGTGAATGTGATTTATCTCATTTCTGGAATATTCAGGAATTTACGAGCACTCATGGCCACCGTAATCTGGCTTACTCTATGTTAGAGTACATATTTTTGACGTTTGGCTTTTACGGTATGACCTGTAAACGAAAAAAATTGATCATTTTTACATCAATGACACCAAATCTATTGCGGACAACTCTATATCGTGCCAGCATTGAAGAGGCAGCCTCTCTAGCATGATATAGGTAGCGCAACCTTGGTTAGGTAGCCTACCGAAGACTTTACCAACCACGAAAGGCAAAAGTTGAGCGAACGAATAGATTTTACGGCAACAGACTCGGCAACGAACAAAGAACAACGATTGGATATTCGGATCATGGAACGTAAGAACTTTGAATGAACCCACGCATGTTGGGCTTCTGGCTCGCGAACTGTAAAATATCGGAGAGAATCCAAGAAACACACCTGGCGACATCCAAGTGGCGATGCCTGCTCTCAAATAGACCACGTGCTAGTTGATGGGCAACATCAGATGTTATTGATGTCAGGACTTTTTGAAGCCCTAATATCGACTCGATCATTATCTCGTTGTTGCTAAAATTCGGGCACGGTTATCCAGCGTCACGAGTTCCAGAAATAACAGAACAATACGATTCAATATTCAACGCTTGTCAACGGATGGAGTAGCTGCACAGTATCGCCATCAGCTAGACGAGCAGGTGGGGAGAATCAACTTTTCTGACGATGTCAACAGTTTGTGGAATTCTATCCACGAGGCTGTGACCACAACGGTGGGGGAAGTGATATGCACTGGTAAACGACGAAGACGAAATGACTTATTCGATTAAGAGTGCCAGAGAGTGACAGACGTGAAGAATGCCACCAGAAGCCGAATGCTAGTGGCCAGTACATGGTTAAACAGGGAGAGGTACAGAGTAGCAAGAGCAGAATAAAAGCAAATCCACCGCAGAAAGAAAAGGCAGCCCGCAGAAAATGTGATAGCTGAAGCGCAAGAAAGCATGGACTGAAATGATGTGCGGAGGTTGTATGCAACGATCAACGGCGCTCGGCAAAGTACTGTACCGATGCCCCCCATATGCAATGACCGGTAGAACAGCGGTGGCTGCCAGGTGGAAAGAGCCCTTCAAGCAGTTGTTCAACGGTGAAAATGGGAATGTAGCGAGAAACAGGATGAACATAGAAGATGATGGACAGGTTGTGGAACCACCAACGATAAGACACGTTAAAAAAGGCTACAAGTGAGCGTAAAAACAGCAAGGCTACGGGGAAGAACGGGGTCCTGGTCGAGTTTCTCAAGCACGGAAGTGAGCAGCTTAATCAATCGATCCATCGAGTTCTTCTGCAGGTATGGGAGGACGAAAAGAGATACGGGGATTACCCTGCTGAATTTGGCGTACAAAATACTGTCGCGCATCCCGTTTAACAGACTGAGACCGCTTAAGGAGAGCTTGGTCGGCGAATATCAGGCTGGTTTTCGTGGGGAGCGATCAACAACGGATCAGATGTTCACCTTACGAATGATCTTAGATAAATTCCTGGAGTATAACTTGCAGATTCAACATCTATTTATTGATTTCAAGGCAGCGTACGATTCAGTGCATAGAAATGAGCTGTGGCAGATAATGTCTGAACATGGATTTCTGGCTAATACGTGCAACGCTGGATGTCTCGAAACCAAGTGTTAGGATTGAAGACGAGGTTTCAACCTCGTTTGTTACGTTAGATGGGTTGAAGCACTTTTTTTCACATTCAAATTTACTGTTCAACTTTGCTTTCGAGGGTAAAATTAGAAGATCAGGCGTGCATAGAAATGGTACTGCCATCACACGGTCTCATATGCTTTGTGTACGATATTGACCTCATTGGAATCGATCGCACGACAGTGGAGGTGGCTTCGTGCCTCTGAAGAGAGAAACAGGGAGCGTGAAGCTACGCTGTAGCCAACCAGTAGTAATTGTGACAACTGACTCATATACATAGAAGGAAGCATACGGTAAAATTCGACTACCCGATGTATGTAGTGTTAAAATGAACTTGCCTTGAATTTGCTTGGTCATTGTTATTTTTGTTGGAAACATTATTTTTACTTATTTTGAATAAATCATAAGCTTAAAGTTTAAACATCTATATTTTCAATTTAAATGGACAAAATTTGTTTCCGTTGTAATCTTGACATAAACACATTTGTTTGTTACAATGCAGTACCAATTTCATCTTATTTTGGACTTGATACACTTTAGAATTCTCCAAATGTTGGTACATTATAATGTAAAGTGATGCAAGAAGTTGAATAGAAAAGGTACTGGAATGAGGACAGTTAAAAAAAGTTTCACATTTTTTTCATAAATCCTATATGATCACCCATAATCAACTGTGACAATGAAGCAAAAATTAGAAAAGAATAAGAAACTAATATATTAAAACCAAACGTTTTCGCTCATCGACATGAGGCACCAAGATTGGACAGGAATGTTTTTCTAGAATGGAAGATATGAAGAGAAAGTGTTGAAAGTTCCGTCAGTGTACGGTAGGTTGGAAATAGAACAGAAGTTTTGAAAATTGAGCGAAAGGGCATGGGTAAAGTAGTTCTCGAACCAAGGACGTTACCTTTGCCAAATATCCCACTGCGGGGTAGGTCAAGGCAGGAACTGATGCTGGTCTCCACCACATCATAATCGTTACTCCACGCACGGAGAATACAAAACATAACAATTTTTTTAATTTTACAAGCCTCCGCTATAAACAGTTACGTATACGAAAACGTCGAAAGTACGTAAATATTACGGATCACATGATTGATTGCATCTAATGAATGGTTTGTGCCTAAACATTGAGTATATCCAACAATCAATAGAACAATTGGCTCACTGATTTAGAACCTTATTGGTCCCAAATACACTAATAAGTACTCTATTCTTTTGTTTCGGATTCCCGATATAGTCTTTTCAGATGGAAAATTCGTTCGACTTCCCTGGAGCATAAGTGTATCATTGTGTGAGCCACACACTATGCGATTAGATGTCTTGGAATGGCAAAGAAAGCTCTCAATTAAGAAGTAAATATGGTTCAAAAAAACACTAATTTGTCCGTCAGGCGTAGAATGCCCAGTAGAAGAAGAAAAAAATTATTATTTTATTGTAATAAATACGAAATAAACGGCTTGAGGACTAATACCTGGTCAGTTGAATTTAAAATTTCCCATAATTTTTTTTTTCCTTTATTAAGAAGATGCCCAAGACTAAGCATACCGCAATAGGCACAGACAATAGATTCTGAAGACTGTTGTATTTTCATTGTTAATAATGAAGCCTAAAATTAGAGGAGCAAGTCAATAATTATGATTCTAATGTGCCATAAGCACTGCAACTCAATTCTAAATAATAGCTAAAATTAAAGGAAGACCTCTATTAACAATACTAGTCTATTGAAGCCAATAGTCAGTCCAACAATATTCAATAGATGCAATTCTGTTTTTTTTTCCTTCACAATTTATTACATCAGCTTCAAAGAATGTCACTCAACCCCTCAAATGCCACCCATTGCTGCAAGTAACCTCTACCCATTGTGGTTGATAACCTGAACCTACAAAAACAATGCCAACATCCAAAACGAAATGCTTTCCACGAATGTCCCATTCATTGTATTCGTTTTTTTTTTTTGTTTTAGTGAATTGCTTCTGCCAGAAATCTGATGAAACCCGGAACGCCGTAGGCCTCCACCCAAGATTAAAAACACATTAATATGATGGCCATGTGTAGCTAATAAAAAAATCACAAACAATGTGTACTTGGAGTATTATGACTATTTCTGTCATTTTCTTTTCTTCGTACACATTATGACACAATCATCTGCGGTTTGCCATTCTTCAAGAGTCTTCGGTTTTGTCATCACCACGCGTGGCCAACTTAGGTTTTTACGTCCCAGAAACGCAATGCCATGGATGAGGCTGTTATGACACCGAAAAACCCTCTCTAATAGATGTCTTTCTCATAGGAGAAGGATTGTCTCATGCAGGCAAAAGAGACCAGTTCGAAATAATTCCAGCTAGAACAACTTGAACACACACCAGCTCTCCAATCACGTGCAACTGCTTAAGTACTTAATAATTCACGGTCGAGACCGGAACAGACTGGTGACGTATATTGAATTCATCTCAAATGCAAGGTACGCTCCTCCATCCTATTATGGTGGGTAATCGGTTGATCTATTGATGCGGCAAAAATGATCAATCTCTACCTCTTTCAATTTACTCATCTTATTGACAAATTTTGTGCGGACTATTATCTGCCATGCGTGTGTTGTTATAGTCACTGACGTTCGAAGTATATCGCAATCCAGAACTCCTATACCAAATTTAATTTATTGTGATACATTTTTCAATTTTCGTTTGCATGCAAATTGATTCGACGTTTTGCTGTGCTCCTGCTAAAATTGTTCAAGCTGGGAAAGCATAGCGCGAAAAATCGGATTGCTACTAATTTTCAGTAACCTGTTTAAATTCGGCATGTAAACAACACTGAACACGACAAAAAATCGCGTCTGTTGGCATTCGAGTTATTAATTGTGTCAATTAGGTAGGTTTGCATATATTTTTTGCACTACTGAGCATCGGTTATATTTTTATCATTTCTTTTTTTTTTCTTTTGAAAATACAATCAGATCTTCTACTCAACGGTGGGTGGTATCAATAACCCAATGCGATCGTTTGAATGTCCTGCGTCCTATGGAGCTGCTTTTGGGTAATTCTTGTTCTTTCTTTCTTGGCATCTCAAGCTTATGGCTTATCACAATCAGCATATTGCCTGCACTCAACTTAGTGTTCCAAATGCACTACCAATGTTTTTAATTGAACGCTTACTTGGCACTACTCTCCGCCCAGTAGGAGACCCGACTATTCGTTGATAAACTGTAAAAAATGCAACTCATGCTGATAACGCAGTGCTTTTTTGTGAATGTTGTTTTTGTTTTATTACAAAGTCGCATTTTTTGCCGTTAAGGCAGTTTTTAAACACTTCAGTGTCTTCCAGTGACTTTTTGTGTACATTTTATGTCAAAAGTATTATACGAGTAAAACATTGATTGTTACTCAAGTAGAACATTGATTGCCGAGTATTAGTACACGACACTGAAGAAGTCTGCACATTGTAGACGAAATACGCTTATCTGTCAAGATAACCAATATAGGTAGTTGGAATTAAATGAAAATAACTAATCTTTCTTTCTCATTTTCTAGTTACAGGTATTCCGCAAAAAAGCTCGCACTCATTAGGATTGATTGTTGTTGGGAATCATTCCCAAACGATAAGAAAAAAACAAATAAAAGAGTTGTGCACATAACGATTTCAGTTGTTTTATTATTTTATTGTAAATATAACCCTTTTTAATTCATACGCAGGTGGTCCTTAAAAGGTCCTTTTTTTGGTTTGTAAAGATTTTCGCATCGGAGATTTTGCTGATATGCCTAATGCATCGATTTCATTGATATCTGATTATTCAACGCGAAGAATTGGAAGCAAACTGGTGGAATTGTTATACAAGCCATTACTAATACTTTATGAGAAATTTTATGGCCCTGAATACAAACAAAATTAGTCGCCCTGAAACGGACGGATTTTAAATGATGACCATTTCCGCGGTAGAATTTAAGCCTTCTCGTTCTTCTTTGGACTTAGATTGTTTCACAAAACTGTCTTCTACCTACCGGCTGCCTTGCCATAGGCTGTATGGCTATAAATGACATGACCTTTAGGCTATAAAGACATGACCTCTAGGTTGTGTTCTTTTCAATAGTTTAATATCAAGCTCAATGTCAATTGAATGGTTCAGAAGATGCGCAAGATGTCAATTGAATGGTTCGATTGGCGCAAGAGCTAAGCAATTTTAACGAGGAATATATAAGTTGTTAACGTTCAAAAGCTGATCATTTTCGTGACGCTCCCGATTATAGATATTCCAATTTGCACACACACACACACCATATGTAGCCGGTGTATGCTATCCAACATCAACAACCAATGTTTTACTTAAATAAAACAAATTAATTGTACTGTACCTAAAAAGTTACTGGAAGACACGAGACTGTTTAAGCTAATGATAAGTCCATGCATTTAAACTTAGGCCTTAAAGGCGTTAAGTGCTGCATCAATGTATTACCACAGAGAAGAGCCTTATTTCGCAACTAATGTTTGAAACCTTTTACTTCCGGATTCCGGGCATTGCTGTAGATAAAATTGAAATCATAATTTGCTCTTATGGTTTGACTCTAAATTATTACTACAGCTGAGCAATGAACAGATGAACAATTACCGATACCCAAAACAAGTTGAAGTCTGTATGTAAAAATGATCGAAATGTATGGAGAAAAACCAAAGTTTGATTTTCAACCGCTAGGCTGCGTTGGAAGTGCTTAAGTACTGTCTTATATGTTTACAGGAAATTCTAGGTTCAATTTGTGCCAGATCAAAAGATTACCGCAGTAAACGCACAAAAGCTATTTACAATTTATTGAAGTGGTATCTTAATGATGATTGCAAAGTTATTTTCTCTTGAGATTTAATGTACCAAAGAACAATGTAATGTGTGTAATGACCAAGATAAAATTGAAACAACGAGCATCTGTCAGTTCCATAATAATCCTTGTTCAAAAATAAAATAGACCTGTCCAAACTGGAATATAGTGTTACTTTCCTTACAGGCTCTCTAGTCTTTGTTTTGTTTTATCGTTACGAGAGAAATCTGGAAATCTGGAGCGCAGCAAAAATCGATTGTACTCTCCTTCTGTACGTTACAAATAGTGTCAGAAGAAGTGCTCTGTTCAGTAAATCAGATGTACTACACAGCACACTACTTCCGACACTATATTTAACGTACAGAATGAGAGCAAAATTAATTTTCACTGGCATTGTTTTACAGGTTTTCTAAGTACAGACAAAGTGGAGTTACTTAGCCAATAAGCGACTCCCCTTTTTTAAAAATTGAGTCGTAGATCGCATGGACGTATATGGTCTACTCTAAGAAAAAATCTCAACTAACTAGTTTAAAGTTTAAAATATTCGCCAGGTTGACACATAGCTTCATTTACATGTATCAATTCTCCTAGGCAACACACACATCGGACAATAGATCAGTATTTCGTATACCATCACCATGGCAGGACGGTCAAGAAACTAGTGTTTCATTTCAATCATCCAAACTAAAAAATACCAACGTAGGAATCATTTGTGTGCGCGATTATATGATGCCGTGACCAGCATCATATGACCGCGCACGAAAATAATCCTCACTTTTAAACTCAGTCTCGATTTATGTTTTCCCGAAATTTTACCCAAAATGCACTCAGTAATCTACCAAAACAACCCAAAATTCAGACTATACTTGAGAAATGAACTCGGAAGTTCACATTCGGTTCAAATTAAGTTCCTTGGAATATTCTTTATCTGTCACTATCTTGAACATTTGCTCAACTTTAAACGAAGCATCACTGTCGCCACAGTCGCTTTGCCTAAATATACCCTGAGGGTTGAAGTAATGTGAAATACGCATTGCAAATTTAAAGATCAGTGACAAATTTAAATGGTAAAACAAAGGGGCAGGTTGGAGAAATTGACATTAGCAGTAAATCGTGAGCTGACCTACACTCAGTAGCAAAAAAAAGCCGAGCAAAGTTTTGCTTCCAAAAAACGCCATGTTCAACCTTCTGTAACTTTGTCAATTATCAAATTTTTGGCTGAAAATTTTACCAATAATATCCAATGTATAAACCCTATGTGACCAAAATTTTATGTTGATAAAGTTTATAAATTTAAAGTTTTCATAACAAAGGTGAAAAAAGTCATTTTTGGTAATACCAATTTCAAAAATCCGTGCATTTAAAATGTCAATAAAGTCTAAAAAAGTATAAGAAATAATATGGACAAAATTTGAACTGTGTCCATCAAGTAGTTTGGACTACAACTGACATCAAAGTTGACGCACCAACATGAGTATTTCCCTTTTCCAATCGATATTGACCATGCTGAAATATCGGTGCAAAAAAAAAAAAGCCGGGGCCAATTTTACCAATAATACTGTATAATACTGTAAACGTAGTTTTCACAAACCAATTCATACTTTATGCCATATTTTTAAATTCTTCGTGGGTTACACTAGTTATTTGGGATATTTCACGCGTAACATATCATGTGTATCAATAAAATGAATTCGTCTCGGCTTCTTTTTTGCACCGGTATTAAGACGAAATAGACTTATCTGTCAAAGGATAAGTTTTTACTAGTGAAATTCAAAGGAATTTGCTCGCGTTTACTTGTGATAGTTTGAAAAGTGTTTCAGTTTTTTATTTATAGTTTTTTTTGAGTGATGAAGTGAAGAGTTAATTTGAGTTTTCTTACTGTTCCAATAACAATCGTTCTACTAATACGCTCGTATAAGTGTTTATAAAAAAACAATGTTTTTCAGAAATGTGAAGGGACAAGTGAACAATTTATTTCAAATTAAAATTTGATCAAAATGTAATCACTTATCACCCTACAATACAGCTGCTTATAAAAGCTGTACGTAAACACTTAAGAAGGATACTTTTGTTATTTTTGTTTTTTATAATTTTTAAATCTAATAATACAGTATGCGTCAGAAAATGTTGAGACTCTCACTAACACTGTGAGCTTAAGAATAGGTTCATCGTCATTCTGTTCACGAACGAGAAGCTGTTAACTGTCAACAACGTGTCCAACAGTTGCACCAACCGGTATATAATTTCGGAAAAAGCATTGATGTACCTGAGAACATCAAATTCACTATTCGAACCAAGCGTCCAGCAGGCGTGATGGTATTCGGATTGGTTGCTTCTTAAGGCAAAAAAAAATTTACCCCGTTTTTATTCAAGAAGGCCTGAAAATGAACACAGATGTGAACTTAGGAATCCTTAAGGATCATGGTTTGCCTTGCATTTCCTCTACCTTAGGCAAGGTTGCGAATATTTTGTTCTAGCATGGCGGAGCCACTGCCCATCACTCACCTGACCTAAGTTCTTTGAATGTCAGTGTATAGAAAAAAAAATAGAGTTAATTTAAAAAGAGGGCTCTTTCATGGGCATTACATATTTGTCTAGGGCACAGCTTTTTCAACTATGGTTGAAAACTGCTGAATATTCAATTGGGTATTTAATTTGGTTGCCTAAACCATCAAGAAATCCAGACTGACTATGTATATAAAATAATTGTACCATTTTTTTAATAATATGCGCCGTCGAATGGATGCCGTATGCAGAGTCATTACATAAATAAACAGCGTAATCTAATCAGAAGCTAATATGAAGACAGTTATTGAGAATGCTATTGGTGAAGTTATAAAAAGTTATACGCAGTTCGGATTGATTAAATACCCATCAGACTAAAAGTACAAAATCGGCGATTCAAAACAATCCACCGTTTCATCCAAATTTGAGCATGCATTATTACGATCCTGATATTGCCTCAAACCAACTTTAAATAGCAACAACCAGATGTAACAGTAAACTTATCTTTAACTAACAAACACTATCGCATATTTTGCGTACTTTCAAGTTGGTATAGCAAATATTAGATGAGCTTAACTGAGAATGAAGTTCTGACTGCATACATAGTGTCATGTTCTTCAGCAAGTATGTTCAACGGAACTTAATTTGAACCGAATGAGTTCGCTTCTCAAGTTAATTCTGAACATAAGGAGTATATCGAATATAAGCTATCCACATACATTTGCGTTGTACGCATGTATTTGTGATGGTTTTTTATGCTCTGAACACTGCATGCTGTGCGTTTGACTGTCAGCCTTCTTTTGTTTACTTGTTTGTGCGGTTCAAATTCTGCGTTTTCAAAATGTCGCGTATTGAAAAGGAAGTGAAAATTAAGGTTATGGACACATGGCTAAGTGAGTATTACTATGCGAAAATTGGCGAAGCGGTTTGGAATTCATCATGCGAGTGTTAAAACCATCATTAATAAGTTTGGGGAACACTATTCTTTGGATGAGCTACCAGGAAGAGGCAGAAAACCCGGTTCTTCCAACCCGAAACTGGAGCAGAAAGTGGTATCTCTAATCATGAAGAACAAATCAATGTCAATACGTGATTTGGCCAAAAAAGCAGGAACGAGTGTCGGAATGATCCAGCGTATCAAGAGGCGAAACCACCTGAAGACCTACAAGAAGCAGAAAATCTCGAAACAAAGTGCAGAACAGAAGAAGCGAGCAGCAACAATGGCCCGGAAATTGTATTCGCGTCTTTTGCAGCGTCCGGATGCATGCGTTTTGATGGACGATGAGACCTATGTAAAGGAGGACTCAAAAACCCTTCCAGGTCCACAATACTTTACTGCCGTCGTTGAGGAGGATGTGAGCGATGCGGACAGGTCGATTTAAGTGGAGAAATTCGGTCGAAAGGTACTGGTATGGCAAGCAATATGTTCCTGTGGTTTGAAGTCAACAATTTTTTACACTACCGGAACTATAAATGCGGAAATCTATCAATCTGAGTGTCTCCAGAAGATATTGTTGCCTTTATATAAGAAGCATAGTACACCTCCACTGTTTTGGCCGGATTTAGCGTCGGCTCACTATGCCAAAACCACTCTCAATTGGCTTGCGGAAAAGGGTATAGATTTCGTTGCGAAAAATATCAATCCACCAAATTGCCCTCAGCTTCGACCCATCGAACGTTACTGGGCAATCGTGAAGAGGGTCTTCAAGAAGACTGGTAAGGCAGCTGGGAACATGCAGGAGTTCAAAAAAATTTGGGCTCAAACGTCCAAAAAATGCGATGCAACACTTGTCCGGAACTTGATGAAGAGTATTCGATCCAAAGTTCGAAAATTCGTGAAGGAATAACTTAAATTTCGTCCGGTCTTCATTATGTTCAAGTTTAAACTCGTACAATAAAGGATCAATTTTTTGTATGAATAAAATATCGGTTTTCAACATAATTTGAAAGAAAGTTTGTGGATAGCTTATTTTCCCCCTTAAGTAAAACTAATTGGTATCTAGGTTGTACCCACAAACCATTCTAGCCATCACTGTACTATGATTGGTGATTCACGACTATTCTATATGAACTTGCTCATTGAAAACCCTCAATCATCCAGCCATGACTGATAATGTAAGAATCCATAAAAACTGGAACGTGTTGTGTGGCTACTAAAAAACTAAAAGCTATCCAATTACTATAGAAAATACGGCTCCTTCTTGAATACAACCTGCCAAAGTCCAATCCCGGACTTGATTGAAGTGGAAAATGCCGTTTAGACGTGCAAACAACCCAAATGTCACTCCGCTTAACTAACTAATTAGCCATCATTCAATCGTTAAATCAAATCAATCGGATTCGCTCGGTGAAAACACAAGTGTGCAAACATCTTTCCGAGTTCTTCATCACGTAAGTAGGTACATCGTTTAGATAATGCAGCTCCAAATGGCACTGGCTGGATTTCAATATAGATTGTTACCATAAGGCGGAGTTTGAATACGTGCCACAGCACAAAACAATAATCTCGGAGCGCGATACACTGGCATACCTGGAACTACTTACACAGGGGATGTTGTAGTCATGCTTAATCATGAACGAATTGATAATTTGAACAAATGTCGAAAGAAAACACCTATGCGGAACAGAGTGGTGATGACAATAGTGCCAGGAACGGTTTCCGGGAAATTAAATTTCCCGGAGTTCCCGAGTCCAGGGAATGATGTTTCCATTTCCCGGTTTGTCCATTAATTGGTTTTAATTTATTAAAGTCGAGAAAATGTTCCTATATAAATTAATTCTACTTGAACACAAAGAATTTAAGCGAAAGTAGTATGGTTTGTGATGTTTGTGTATTTTTTCCTCACCAATCATTAGTTTCAGATTAGGGTGAATAAAAGAACAAATAAATTAATATGGCAACAGTTAGTCTACATAATAACATCCAATCTTTTGCTATCATTACAAAAAAAATCGTATCAATTGTTAGTTTTGTTGCATTTCGAACATGTTAGAGCAATTTTATTATTTATTATTTCGTCATTACTGTACTGTCATTACACCCAGTCGCTGCTTCTTTACTATCGTTCTCGCACATGATGGTGCTACACGCTCAGATGAGAATACCTAAAATTAGGTTTTTATTTTACCTAACATAAGGTATATTTAACTATACCCGAAGTATCGGTAAAATTAAACGATAATAAACAGTAATTTTTATTGATATTTGGATAATGTTCATTTTCCAATTTTGGACGTTGCTTTTTACCCAAAATTGAATAAATTTTACATGGTCGCCACATGTTTATAAGCGGAAACGTTATTATTTTTCTTATTAATCTCTCAATAAATTGTGTATTCATGTCCCAATATTGGAGACAACAACTTTGCTTTTTTTTTGTATTTCAGCTCCGACGGATCCTTGTGGACCGACGTGAATTTCAAAGTGCAATTCGGCTTCACTCCGGAGCGAAAAAAGGAACGTGTCAAAATGATGGGTCGATGCAGAAAAAATATTTTTGTAATGAAGGAATCCAGGTTATGCAAGAGTGAGGGTTAACCGTCGTAGATGGCGCTCTTGAAAAATTATTTTTTGAGCTGTTTAAGCAAAGTAATTGGTGCTAAAAAGAGCAGAAAATCGTCGATAATGACGATACTTACCAATTCCATACAGCTTAAAAATAGCCAGAAAGCTATTATCAATATCAGTTTAAGATACTGCGATGTTTTACTTCACTTTAGCTTTATTGGATTATTCCATACTTTATTGATACTTATTTTTGAATACAGAAAAAATATGTCTTTAATACATTCGAACATTTGTTTCTCTTTAAGTGCAGAATTTGAAATACTAATCAGAATGGATAAATTGTTAAATTGCAGGTCTTCTTTGAAGCATTCCGTAAAATAATGCTACAAAAAAATACCCAATTTTCAGGAGAAAGTAACCATAAAAATCGGTAATTTTTAAAGTTTTTTCTTCCTTCAATACTATTACCCTATATTAGGTTATCTGTGTTTACGCAAAATTTGAGTATGTGCACTTTTGAGCGATTATCGGTACTTGTTAAAGATTTTTAGATATTCTCATATTAGCGTGTAGGGTGAGCGGGAATCATTGGTTCATCATTCTGAAATAATAATAAAAGCGTTGACAAAATTTGTGACTTCATCTTAATTATTCAATCTAATTCTCACAAGTCATCATGGCCTAGTGCGATCAACTACGGATTCAATTATAGATTTTCCCAAAATTAAAAGCTCAAATAATGTCAAAAACATTGACAACGATGAACAACTGCTCGATCGAAAAGTATGAATTTTTGAAAAAAAAGTCACTCTAAAGTAAAAAAAAACACGGGTCAGATGTTTTCGTATAAGGAACAAAACAATTCTTATTACCGAAAAATCACCATCCCTTCAAAACTTCACACCCCTCCCCCCTATCTGCTCCAAAACTCCTCCCCAAACCAAAAACCATCCAATTCCCCCCCCCCCTCCCCCCAATCAAGTACTAAATTTCCAAAATGTATATCCATCCAATTCCCCCCCCCCCACAACACCCCCCAAGACCATCCGATAAAAAAACCCCCCACAAGAATTTTGTTTTTTTTTTCCGCCCTTCCCCCCCGCACCCCCCCCCGACCCCCCCCCCCCCCCCCCCCCACGGCCACCGTCCCTCCCGAGACGCCCACCCCCCCCCACCACCCCCCGACCCCAACCCAAACACCTCCACCGCCCTCCGCCCCCCAAGTCCTCCCCCCCCCCTCCAAATTCCTCCTCCTACCGCGTACTCTATGTCGATCCCCCCGCGGTGAGACTTGGAAACGTTAAGCTCCCCTTAACGGCTAAACGAACTACGGAGGGAGCGTCATACGACGCATTGGGGTGGATGCCAGTAAAACCCCAATTATGGCAACTGGCTGCGAAAAGATTCACGAGTGGTACCGTTGTATTCGGGCTGGCGCCTGTGTCGTCTCCCTCAGTACTGCCGGGTGACACCGAGTAGGAAATGGCGAGGTTTCCGCGGCACAGGTTGTCTCCGTCCCATTAAAACCCTGGCAGGCCTCCAGTACGTTCCATTCTCCACCGCCCGACCTCGCCAGTCGGGTGGGAGTAGGCTCAGATGACCTATACCTGTCTTGCGCTGATCCGGCTCTGAACACGGTTCCCCATGAAGGGCCGTGTCAACCCTCGCATGGCCTCCCTGCTTGCATAGATAACCATGGGATCACAATAGCGACTACTCCACGTGGGCTTGGATAGCGGCTGGAGGGGGACCCAACAACATGGAGGAAACGAAAAAGACACAAGAGAGAGCGAATCCGTTCGCTAAAGGTGGCCTAGCGAGGTCCCCACCGCGTAAAACGGTGGGATCGGGCGTGAGCGACACCTGCGGTAGTGCTACGGCATCGGAGGCAGGTGGCACCAAGCTAGGCGTGGCCATGGATGGGCCAGGACTCATCCGGGCCATGGATAGGATGCGGGAAACCCTTCCTATGGTGATGGAGGTCTCGGAGCAGTTGGATGCGATCATCGACTTTACGTCGTCGCGCAACAACATTGCGAAAGACCTAAAATTGAGCCTTCTTAGGCTACGCATGACAGTGCAGGCTGCATGCAAGGAGAGGGAGGAGCTGGAGGCCAAACTGCTAGCCGAGCAAAGTGCCAAAGAGTTGGCACGGCTAGTGGCCACCGAAAGGGCGAGGGACATTGCCTCGAAGCAGACGCAGACGGAATCATCCGTCTCCGTCGGAGAGTCCACCCTATCCATGGGGGCGGGGACCTCCAAGCGGGCTAGGCAGTCCCCGGGCGAGACGGCACCCGGCGCTTCTAAGAAGCGCATCGTGTCGGAAGCCCCAAAGGGGAAACGAACCTATGCGAACGTGGCGGCGGGGTCAGAGGGTCCATCCTCGCGACCAGCTTCGGCTTCTCGCAAAGAGAGAGGCCCCGGCGCTAAGCCCAGCGCGAAAGGCGCGCCAACCAGCTCGCGTGTTGTCTCAAGCGCCGAAGGGGGCCCAAGCGGCAGGGCTCCAATGACAACAACAGCCATAACCAGCACGGAGGCAGATGCCAGTGCTAGGAGGGGGACAAGCGATGACCCCAGGCGGGGCAGGGAAGCCCCATGGAATAAAGTGAGGAAAAAAAGAAATAAAACCAAAAAAAAAAAAGATAAACGACAGGTGGCCCGCAAGCGTAACCGCGGAGAGGCCCTCATCGTTAAGACCGAGGCGTCAAAGTACTCCGAGGTCTTGAAAGCGATGCGCGGGGACGCTAAACTGGCAGGCCTAGGCGCCGACGTGCGGAGTATACGCCGTACCCGCACCGGCGAAATGCTCCTGGAGCTTAAAAAAGCGACAACGCTTAAGGGCCCGGCGTATAGAGACCTGGCAAAACAGGCCTTAGGTGAGGGTGTGGAGGTGCGCGCCCTCGTCTCGCAGGTGACGATCCAGTGTAAAAACCTGGATGAGATCACCGAGGCAGACGAGATCTCCACTGCACTGAAAGAACAGTGCAAGGTCGAGGTTGCCGCCGGAGACATACGTCTGAGGAAGGGTCCACTTGGGACCCAGGTGGCAACCCTGAGGGTAGCGGCAGTCGACGCAGACGCGGCGTTGAAAGTGGCGAAGGTGAAGGTGGGATGGTCAATATGCCCACTAAGCCTGCACCAGCCGCCGAAGGCATGTTTCAGATGCCTAGAGAGCGGGCACATGTCCTGGGAATGCAAAGGCCCAGATAGGAGCAACATGTGCAGAAGGTGTGGCAGCACTAGCCACAAGGCGCGGGATTGCAAAGGTCCCCCCAAATGCTTGATGTGCGCCGGGAAACCGGACGATAAGCACGTCATGGGGGGGGGGGCAAGTGCCCGGCCGCTAAGGGTATACCAACGAGCCAACCGTAATGCAGGTAACCCAACTAAACCTGAACCATTGTGAGGCAGCCCAGCAACTGCTGTGTCAGACAGTTAGCGAGTCGGCATCGGATACCGCCATAATTTCCGACCCATACCGCATCCCACCCGGCAACGGGAACTGGTTTGCGGACAGGGCTAATATGGCGGCATTATGGACGACGGGTAAGTACCCGGTTCAGGAGGTTGTGTCCAACACAAACGAAGGCTTCGTGGTTGTAAAAGTGAATGGAGTGTTCTTCTGCAGCTGCTACGCACCGCCAAGGTGGTCGATCGAACAGTTTACCAATATGCTTGATCGGATGACAACGGAGCTAACTGGCCTGAACCCGTTGGTAATAGCGGGGGACTTCAACGCTTGGGCGCTCGAGTGGGGGAGCCGCCTTACCAACCCTAGGGGCCAGATTCTTCTGGAGGCCTTGGCTAGGCTCAATGTAGACCTAGCCAACGTGGGTACCACGAGTACCTACCATAGAAATGGAGCGGAATCGATTATCGATATAATATTTAGCAGTCCTGGGCTAATTAGCAATTGGAGGGTGGATGATGGCTACACCCATAGCGACCACTTGGCGGTACGTTATTGTATCGTCCACAATACAAGGCAGCGTGCGGAAGGAGGAGCATCCACTCCATTCGCCCGCAGATGGAGGACGTCCTACTTTGATGTAGAGGTTTTTAAAGAGGCGCTTGAGAGGGAACGAAACTTACGCGAAACCCAGGAACCTTGCGGCGAAAGACTCGTTATGACACTTACACGAGCGTGCGATGCGACCATGCCGAGGGAAGTCAAACCGAGGAATGGAAGATCGCCGGTGTATTGGTGGACGGAGTCGATCGCCGACCTCCGAAGAACATGCCCCAAGCAAGACGGAGGGTGCAAAGAGCGCGGTCAGACGCCGATAGAATCGAGCGTAGAGGGGCGCTAGTCGCCGCGAAGGCCGCACTAAAGAGGGAGATAAAGGCCAGCAAGCGAGCCTGCTTCGAGGGTCTGTGTCAGAAGGCCAATACGAATCCGTGGGGTGACGCCTACCGGGTTGTAATGGCCAAAACCAGAGGATCGGCGGCTCCAACCGAGCGTTCACCAGAGCTGCTGCAGGTGATCGTTGGGGGACTCTTTCCGAGCCACGACCCAAGTCCATGGCCCCCCGCCGCCGTAGACGTGTCCCATGACCAGCGTTGCAGTATCCCAGACCTTAACGCTGTCATAGCGACGGAAGGGTGGACGGCTCAGCCGAACACCCGCGACCACGTGGGCACCGACAACGGCACAACGGGGGTCGGCGACGAGGCGACGGTGACGAATGATGAACTCATTGCGATAGCAAAGTCGCTAAAGGTGAACAAAGCGCCGGGACCGGATGGTATTCCGAACCTGGCCATCAAGACGGCTGTCTTGCTGGATCCCGGAATGTTCAGGGTGGTGATGCAAAAGTGTCTGGACGAGGGCGTCTTCCCAGACGCCTGGAAAATTCAGACCCTTGTGTTGCTACCAAAGACAGGGAAGCCACCAGGAGATCCATCGGCATATAGACCAATATGTCTGTTGGATACGGGTAAGGTGCTCGAGAGGGTAATCCTCAACAGACTGACAACATACACGGAGGGTATACGCGGTCTGTCAAGTAATCAGTTTGGCTTCCGTAAAGGGAAGTCGACGGTGGATGCCATCCTGTCCGTCACCAAGACGGCCGAGGTGGCAATCCAGCGCAAGAGGCGAGGAGTACGATACTGTGCGGTGGTCACCCTTGACGTGAGGAATGCGTTCAACAGCGCCAGTTGGGCGGCTATCGCCGACTCGCTCCAACGCCTTCAGGTTCCTGGGTACCTGTACAAGATTCTCGGAAGCTACTTCCAGAATCGCGTACTGGTATATAATACAGAGGCAGGCCAGAAACGTGTGCAGATCACCGCAGGCGTCCCGCAAGGTTCGATCCTGGGTCCGGTGTTATGGAACACGATGTACGATGAGGTACTGCGGCTTGAGTTCCCGAGCGGGGTAAAGATCGTCGGGTTCGCAGACGATATCACCCTGGAGATTTGTGGTGAATCCATCGAGGAGGTCGAGTTAACGGCCTCACACTCCATTGGCATTGTGGAGAGATGGATGAGCTCCAGAAAGCTGGAGCTAGCCCACCATAAGACTGAGGTTACAGTTGTTAACATCCGAAAATCGGAGCAAAATGCGACGATCAGTGCAGGTAACTGCACAATCGAATCGAAGAGGTCTTTGAGGTATCTTGGGGTTATGATCGACGACAAGCTGTCCTTTGTCAGTCACGTCGATTACGCTTGCAAGAAAGCCTCTATGGCTATATCGGCATTATCCCGCATGATGTCGAATAGCTCGGCGGTGCAAGGGAGTAAGCGTAAACTCCTGGCCAGTGTCGCCCTGTCCATACTTAGGTACGGCGGGCCGGCATGGATCACCGCCTTGAGTACCAAGAGCTACGCAAATAAGCTCGAGAGTACACACAGGCTTATGTGCCTAAGAGTGGTGAGTGCATACCGAACGGTATCACGCGACGCGGTCTGCGTCCTAGCGGGGATGATGCCAATAGGCATCGTCATAAAAGAGGACGTAGAGTGCTTCGAGCAACGTGGAACAAGAGGTATCCGAAAGACCACTAGAGCCGCATCCATGGTTAAGTGGCAGAGGGAATGGAACAACTCCACCAAAGGTCGGTGGACCCACCGACTAATCCCGGAACTAACCGGGTGGGTCGGTAGGCGACACGGTGAAGTGAACTTCCACTTAACGCAGATATTGTCTGGCCACGGCTGTTTTAGACAATACCTGCATAAATATGGGCATGCACAGTCCTCCGCATGCAGTGAGTGCGCGGGAGTCGAAGAAACTGCAGAACATGTGTTTTTCGCATGTCCTCGCTTCGACGGCGCGAGATCCGGCATGATGGCCGTATGCGGTCGCGACACGACTCCGGATAACTTGGTCCAGAGGATGTGTCAAGACCGGGACGTCTGGGACGCGGTATGCGTAGCAGCCTCCCAGATCGTCCTTGATCTCCAACAAAAATGGCGAAACGACCAAAGGCAGGTCGCAGGGACCACCTAACTACTAAAGCCCTAAGTAGTTAGACATAGTGGGTGCTTAACAAGCACAATAGCCCCCTCCCCGAAGTAATACCGAAAGGTGGTTCCGGGGAGGGACCAGGGCTAAAGGCACGGGTGGGTTTTTAGTGGGTCGAGGAGTTGGCACCCTCATCCCCACACCCTCAGTTCTTCAGGTGTCTGGTTGCAGATTTTCCATCCCGTCTAAAAAAAAAAAAAAAAAAAAAAAAAAAGGGTCTTGGAGTCAGCAGACCTCAGGGTCTTTCAGCGTAATGTATAAGTTCGCCTGTTAATCGAACCCCACCTGTTTCATAACACTTTTTACCGCAGAAAAGACCATAGCCGTATCAAAGTCCTTTGCGTGTTTTAACCGAGTCAGATAACGTACCCGATATCTTCACACTGTACTGTATACCATCTATCGTAATCTTGATCAGTCTTGTCAGTTTCTTGGGAAAACGGTTCATAATCTTCCATAGCTCAATTTCCATATCTTGTATTCAACTTTCAGGCTGACGTGCTCTAACTCAATACTATCTCTTCATATCTCTCTCTAGTAAACAAACTTCCACTTTCAATTCTTATATCAAAGTATGTCCTTCAAAACAGATAAGGAATGTTTTCAGATAGCTTTCTGGAATTATGCTTCTAGGCATGCCTCGTTTTCGGGTTTACATTAGCTAGAGTTTAGCAGTAAGGCTAATTTCGTCTATTTCACTGCGTTGGAGGTTATTCCACAAATTCTCGATTGGACACCGCTTGAGAAAGTAGGGAGGGTTCACGTTCTTCGGTACCCCAGAAATGTTCAAGATGTTCATCTCTTCCCATGACCTTCTGGCGTAGTGGGCCAAGGTCTAGCCTAAAAACCAAATCGTCTAGTACTGTATATTTCCCCATTAACAAGTCCTGGAGGAAAAAACAGTGGCTTCGACATCCCTTTCTCACTGATGGTTTGCCACAGGACAACCTTCTTTAGGAACATGGTGTATGATATATAGTTGACCTCGCTGCTCACCTTCTTGGTGGGAGGCATGTATTCCCTGTAGTTGGCGTCCAGAGTCATATATGTCTCATCGTTCATCACCACCGCTACATCGTGATTCGCCAGGAAAATCTCCTTGGCCATTGTCTTCAGCCATCTTTATTCTGGATGGTTGCGTACTCCGAGACGGCTGACTTAGACATGCGCCTCCGTACTTTGGTTGCGCGAGTTGAAAGAGAAAACAATCCAGAAAGTTTTGTTATAAAAATACTTGTGAGTCATTTTTTTTAAAATAGGAACTGTAAAATTTCTCCTCGTTTAGTTGCAAACCAAAGCAGGCATGAAAATCCTAATTGTTCGTAATCTTTCATACAGCATACAACATTGTTTGCAATCTTCCATGCAACATACCTGATTCCAGCGATATCTGACATACATTTAGAAGAAAGATCCCATTAGTCTATGCCAAATCTATTATTGTATTGTTACAATCGATTTTCTCACATGAATTCCTACCGATTTTTCGTCAGTTTTAAAATAACATCGCGTAGACGCCTTTGCAATTCAATTGGCACAAGTTTTTGTTTATCTAGGGTAACGGGATGAAATGTTACCCTAGCTCCCTCACTCGGCCTATGTACCAAATATGTCATCAATTCGGTGATCGAAATTGTGTCAACGAAATTGTGTTACTATCCGGATGGCCGATTGCACTCAAAGCTATTCAGGCTTTATGACTCAATTTATAGTTGTTCACTTCCGAGTAACTTTCGATTTCCTTAACTTTTTAGACATCATGACTTCATTGGTTAAGCGGAAAAAAAAATATGAATATTACGAGTGATGTGATCATTGTTGCACTTAAATCTTTATAGACTCAATGATAAATATGACTCAGTTTTATGTTCTATTTAATGTATTGTTAAATCCTAACTTGAATCCCAAAATAATAAATACTATCACACTCAAAATCACTTTCGGGATGCTACATTCACAACCGCTTCTAGAATATATTTGATAACCTCAAATCTAAGTTCGTAATGCGTTGTAAAAATACCCACTAGACTAAATACTGAGATTTAAAAGTCTGAAATTTACATGATCGTTGTATTTGGTTTTTATAACAACATCAGACCTATTTTGAACGCAGTCGGTTTCACGCGTCACGACAAGTTACAAGTTAAAATTTGTTCTCTTCCGTGATAGATTTTAAAACGAGTGCTCACCGTTATAGTTTATTTAACGGTGAGCACTCGTTTTAAAATCTTTTGACAGATCTCTTGACGATTAACAGATTGAAATTCATTGCACGTTTTTGTTATGCTTGCAAATTAAAGATGGCCAACGACCTGGAATTGCACTAATTCAATTTAAATATGTAATCTCATTTTTGAGATGAATGAAGGAGGACACCTCGCATTTGGAGATGAAGGAAAAAAATCCTACAGGATTAGATTGGGCTAATTTTTACCACTACACAGAAAAAAAATCTGAATTGTCATTGTGATGTAAATATCAGAGCATGTGATATTGTATTACATTCCACATGAGGCAGCTACTTGCATGAAACAGTTTCAACAAAGACGAGCTTTTGCATACAACATTATCAACTATGTATCGAATGTCCCAGAGCTTTACACGATTTATAATCTAAATGTGAATGTTTTTTGACGCTCCATTTATGTGCATGATATTGAACTGAAATTCACACTACCTTTTCGTGCTGTGTACAATGCATGACCTTGAATAACTGTTTGTTTTATTAAATTTGATTACCGAATTTTTAATTGCTCTGACTAGAACTGGGTCGAAACGGGCATCACGAACCATTCGTTTTTGCATTATTAGCAGCGGCATTTGTAAAATATAATTTTGTATTCCTCAACTTATTTTTGTGTTGGGTAGAGCGAATACAGCTGGCAACACATTAAATCAGAAAATCAGAAAACAAAACTATACGAAGACTACATTTAATAACAAATCTATCGAATGGGACGAAGGTGCATCCATGAATAGACCCAATTCGGTGCTTATAGACCGACATTACATCCATATCCCTCGTAAGTTTCTGATTTTATAAAAATCAGTTGTGTAATTTTTTGTGATACATCACAGAAAAAAATAATAAATTTTAACAGGTGCGTAAAATTTCCCCTCATTTAATTTCAAGTGAAATAAGGCATTAACAACGATTTTTTTTTGCAATCTTTCATGTGCCAACAACAATGTTTGCAATCTTTCATACAACAGGCAAGACTCAGGTGCAATCTGGCTTAAATTTACATAAAATATCCCATTATTTTTTGCCAAATCTAGCATTCCCTTAGTCGGCATTAGATAACGCAGAAAATTGAATCTTTCTTTTTATCTATGACACTACCAAATATCTCATGAAACTTATCTAACATTTAACTAGTTGTACACTTGGTACAACTAGTTAAATATCGCTTCCAGCTGAAATACTTGATGAGTTATAATAAAAAAAATAATCGCTCGTTGCATACTAGGATGACTCAAGGGACACATACCCTATATATTTCAATCTTTCTAAGGTTGTCACGATAAAATTACAGTTGAAATTTTTGCCTGCGAGCGAAGTGAGCAGAGAAAAAAAATCTGAATTTTCATTGTGATGTAATAATCAGAGCATGTAAAACTACATTTAATGCCACACGGAGTAGCAACTTGCATGAAATATTTCTGACCAAGACAAGCTTTGGCATACAACATTATCGACAATGTATGGAATGTTCAAGTTCTTTACTTAATTCATAATGTAAATTTGTATGTTATTTGACGCTCCAGTTATGTACATGATAGAGAAGTGCCCAACAATGGTAAATTTCTTCGCCCGGGGTGCAGGCGGTAGTAAGATCGGCGGGTTGTTATTGATTTCGCCATGGCTTCTGTAAAACAAATGTCAAAGTATGACTGTAAACCAACGGGGTACGATTATTAGAGATCCATGCACAGAAAAAAAATAATCAATTTCAACAGATAAAATTCTCCCTCGTTCAATGCAAGCCAAAATAAGCGTAAACAATAAAATTGAGTGCAATCTTTCATTCAGCAGACCTAATTCCAGAGATATCTGGTTTGAATTTAAATAAAATAGCCCATCCTCCAGATTTGGCATACATTCCAAATCTAGCATTCCTTGTATGTGCATTATACCAACCGCACCAATACGGTAATATCGGTAAATTGTTAGCCTGTTTGACAACTCGACACCGCACCCGTGGTTGGTAACCGGGTTGGAAAGCGACAATTTGCTCGTTCGGTGAGCAGCCGGTTCGTAAATTTGGCAACCCGACCCTACCGAGCCGAGCGTTGCTATTTGAAGAAAAAAAAGCAAAACAAGTTGAAACGTTAAAACAACATCTTCATCTGGAAAACTTTCATTTCAATTTGAGTGTTTCCGATTTGTTTTTAAAGTGTTATTTTCTAATTACACGTTTATTGTGATATGTTGTGAGAAAATGAGTGCATCAAAACCCCGTGGAAGGAATTGGACGCAACAAGACAACAAGATCCAATCTTTGGGAAAAACAGAACGTTGAAAACCTATACGGCAGAGTATTTAAACTATACACTGCAAGAATAAATTTGAGTCTTATTGTGTTACCTTTTTATGAACGACCGGTGCAAAAGAGGGTGGATAAATCGAAATAGGAACGCTCTCTTGCATCACAATATTAGCCAGATACGAACCCACCGGTGAAGATGGTCTTAGATTGCTCAAAAAATGTATTGTTTCTGTCAAACTTAGTGGATTCATCATCAGGTGGCAGGAAAGCCGCATCAAATAGCGATGAAAATGTTCTATAAATTTTTTTGAATGCAGGCGATTATCTTCATCTTATCAATCGAAAAAGAAAAAAAAAAATCTTGCGTTCCAGAATACTTCTTTTTTTGCAGCAGATAAACTTACAAATTAAATGCTATTTTTCTCAGGATATAAATATTTGCAAATAAAGAATCTTCATTCATACTTAGTAAATAAATTAAACGAAAATTTTAACGTGCTCTATGCATCATATGGATCAAAGAGACCTTGGCGATCAATGTTACCCCGATTTATTGTGGAAATGTGGTAGTGCGGTTTGGACGAAAACATAACAAACAGCTGTCAAAAAGATTGAAAATGGTAAGCCAACTTTTGGGTTATCTGTGGGAAAACATACCATTTTTACTCGACTATAGACACAATAGAGAGCGTGTGTTAAACGTCACTAACCTTAACGGCACTAAAGTTCTGCTTTTGAGGAGGACGCACCTAAAGAATTGTTTTGGACAAGTTTGAATATTTTGAATTTAAGACAAAATAGCTCAGAAAATATTTTTATTTTGTATATCCCTCAAAATTTCAAAGACAATGCTAGATAATCGTATAAAATTGTCCTATCAGCTTCATCTCATCACTCAAGTAAGTCTGGATTGGTTGCAGTTACTTTATAGACTAAAAAAACATTTGTCCACTTGCCTGGCATTAATGCATCACATTTTTTGCTCAACTTACCATGCGTTTTTGTTATGAACAAATTATACATTGACCTGTGAGTATTAAACCTTTTCTTTAACGTCCTACAATTGCAACGATACGAGTTATGCTTTGTTCAGACTACAGACTATTATAATACAAGGGTGTTTTGAAAATTATCAACAAGAAAAATGCCATCAAGATAGCCTTGTATTATGTTACAACGCTGTAGTATGAACAAAGCATTAGAGTGTTCTTTCATCAGAGGGAAAAACACGAATGGGAAAATATAAACTACGGTTTAACCCTAAAATATAAATGAAGGAAAACCCCCTTCCCTAAATCGCCATGATGACTAAATACAAAAAAAAGGTTGAATTAATTATCCAGAAAACTGTGGTTTACCCCATGTCATATTCTCTCTGATCCATCCCTTGCACGCCAATGAAGACAAACTTCATCGAAAGACACTTAATGATGTAACTCAGTTATACAGTAGACGCGCATGTGTCATGCATGCGGTGTACTTTTAAATGCATATTCAATTTCTCCGGGGGGCATCCCGATCAGACACACGCCAAGTTGTGAGTGTACCTCGACGCCACATTCCGAGACATTTGAATCGAATAGAAATTAATCAATGATCGCAGAGCGGAACTGGGGGTTTTGTATGTACACAAGTGTGCAAAATGCATTCTTGCACCTGAATATATTTATTCCATTTTCGTGATCTAGGTAAAGTGCACACTTCGAGAATGACTGCAATGACGACATCCTCCCATTCCTTCGTACAACCAACCACTCACTCCGTCCCAACGGAACGGTAATTTATGTGCATATCACTTGAACACTTCCATTTATATGCGTGCACTTGTAGTTTAACAGCATAGAAATCGCTTCAAGTTATTCTCACATTTTTGTACTAGCTCTCCTGCAAGAATGTTACATTGACCATAAAAATTTCAATTTAGCAAAACATGGAGAAGGCAAAGAGCCATACTAATGGAATGCTGTCGGAGGAGCAAAGCAATAAACCGTCAGTGTGCAAAATTTGGTTCCAATATAAATGACATCTCGATGAGCCCTCTTTATAACAAGTTCCAACACATCCATGCATAAATAAACGGAAGTGGCGCAAAATTGACTTGGGATGATGCCCAACAACTGAATTTGTGAATAAGATTTCTGTGAGAAGATATGGCACGTTCCATAAGGCACGAGCCGAGCGATTGCTGATTGCTTATTAATTAAGGCGTACGATACTGTTGTTTGCCAGCTTCCTTGTCTTCAACCGCTTATCATCCAAACCTAACCGGTCCACTCCCATTCATAATTCGATAGTGAGGATGATTCGATACACACGTTTAGCCACAATCGACCTTATGTTTTATTCATCAATGGATCTGCTAATAGAATTACCTTTTCCATTCGATCAGCTGTTGCGTCTTGTTTGGCCTAATCCAGCGTTCTCAAATCGCAAGTTACTTCCGAAGAAGATGACGATTCTATTGACTACGGTTTCTGCACATTATAAACAGCTTTATGATCATCAAAATTAAAATAATTGGAATCTTTTACTGGATAAAACTGAAAAATGCAGAAGACATAAATATGATCGCACATGTCATATGTATTCCATCTACTACACGATTAGTATTTTTTCAATAGGTTATCAGAAAGAAAAAAAACTGAGCCAAAAATACTACAAACTCAATTGCAGGTGCTTCATTAGATAGATCCAGGAAGAATTGAGTAGCGCCACAATCAACAATGTGTTGGCCATTAGCAACGTAATTGATAAGATTAAAACGATGACGCTGTATCTTACGTGTTCTCGATAGTAAGTAGTGATGTGATAACAGCCCATATGCTTAGTAATGAGTAGTAAATTAAAAATCTTGCTAAATTTCGTTGATGTAAAGAACTGTTACCAAGCAAATAAACGGTAATTTATAATCACATACAGCTCCTTGCTTATCTTGGTGATGAAGTTTCTTGGAACCATTTTATCTTGAAATATTTGGGTAAATTTGCATATTAAATCTCACTTGCTCATTTCTGCTTGCTTATTTAACAATTACCGCTATTATTCATAAGCCAAGTAATCTCTCGCATAGTATTATCATGATGAAAAGCATGTTTGATCTGCCATCTGGTCGATAAGTTCTTTCGAGTTGTATTTTTGACAATCTGCCGGAACATATTATTCTCAATAATTCATCAAATGATTTTAACAGATCAAAATACCTTATGGCCAACAATGTGTACTGTACATAACAAATAGATCAATCAATTGAAAGTTTATATTACAGTTCGAATATAAACCCTACACAGGTTAAAAGAAACATTGAGTTTTCTGCGTTATATAATGCACATAAAGCGAATGCAAGATTTGACAGAAATAATGGGATATTTCATGTAAATTTAAGCCAAATAACGCCTGAATCTAGCCTGTTGTATGAAAGATTGCAAACATTGTTGTATGGCACATGAAAGATTGCAAACAATTTCGTTGTTAACGCCTCCTTTGGCTAAGAATTAAACGAGGGGAAATTTTACGCGCTTGTTAAAATTGATAATTTCTTTCTTTGTATGAATAATATAGTTCCATGTGTATTGGAATATAGATAATTTTAAAATGAATAGCGGAGGCTTCAAAAGTAAACATTGCCAATGCCAACACACTCGAAACCCTTATCAAACGCATGATAGTCGATGTGAATTGATAGTTTCCGTTCAAAACTTTCAAGAGAGAGGTATAAACATTTTTTTTAGATTAAAATTTTGTACACCTTCCAAATCGGATAGTGTGAAGAAATTCTTAAACAGTGAACTTGTTTCCGTCAATCATAGCTCATTTAAATTTAATGACTTGAATTTTTAAACATTCACACATACCAAAAAAAAAACAATTCATGATTTTAAGAGACGCCTAAAATTTCCCCTCGTTAAATTCCAAGCCAAATGAAGCGTTAATCCAAACAACATATCTTATTTAGGTGATATCTGGCTTAAATTTACAAAAAATATCCCTTAAATAAATGCTAAATCTAGCATTCTATATATGTGCATTAGATAACGCGGAAAGTTTGAAAGAAACATTTAAGTTTCTGATTTATCTAATGCACATTAAGGGACTGCTAGTTTTGGCATAAATTGATGGGATCTTTCATGTAAATGTAAGCCAGATATCGCTGGAATCTGGACTGTTGTAAGGAAGACTGCAAACAATGTTGCATGTGTTGTATGCAATTAAACGAAGACCCACCATAGGTAGCACCAGATAAATCGGCGCCAGATGACTGGTTCATCGGCTAAAGCAAGCAGTTAGTGGAGAAGAAGAATGCAGAAAGGGTGTGAACGTTGTAGCATTGCAGGAGAGCAAATGTAGAATGTTACAGCTCGGAACAGGCAAATTTGGTGAACACACATCATATGAGAAGCTGCACAGTTTCCACAACGGATGTATGCCTCGCACGGTAGTTTGCAAAAAACCATTAATGGGTGAAAAACACCCATTTTTGGTGGAAGTGCCTCTTCCCATTTAATGGGTAAAGCCGATTTACCCATTAATGGATAAGAGCAGTTTTTATCACAAAATAGGTATTTATTCACCCATTGCAAAGAAGCCAAAATGGGTAAAAAATTACCCATTTTGACGTAGGACTTACGTCTCTCTTTTCTATTCCTGCATAGGGGCGCCGTTCTAATTTTTTTGAAATCGAAAGCGTTACGCGGGTTTGGAGATTTTGAACGATAATATCTCCTCTCTGGCCCACAGAAATTTTATGATACGTATTTCATTCGAAAGGTAGAACATCAAAGCTGAAATCCCTGATGCTAACTTAATTTATTACATTTGTTTAAACTAGTTAAAAAGCTTAAGAGAAAAATGTCTAAACGCACAAAGCTATTGGTCGAAAATGACATCATATTTGCGCCACGCTCTGATTGGCCACAGTTACCGTGCCAGCGATTATGAAACATCCCAAGTAACACAACTTGTTATGTAATGATCGAAAATTCATCTTTAAGACATGATCGCATGTATTCTTCTAGTACACATATCTTATTTTTGGTATCTTATATGACCAAAACAGCGCAATAAATCGATCTATTTGAAACATCTTTGAGGTCACACAAGAAGTTTTTAGATACAGATTTAGGACTAATAATACGTTCTCAAGATACTTTGAATAACATGTTTTCAACATGATACTGTCTTATCTTGGTAGTTTATAGCATCATAATAACAAATAGGTTATAATCAAGCAATTCCAAAGTAAAAACAATTGCAGAAAAACATGAACATAACATGCTAAATTGAGAAATGTCAAACGAACCGAAGTTAACAAAGATTGAATTTGAAAATAATTTTTGTTTATGAGGAGAATATGCACAACTCATAATGAAAAATAATGACAATCGTTTTTGGCCAAATCGATTATTTAATAAATATCAGAATTCAGAAGATGGTTAACGCTCAGAATGCTTTCAAAATATCATATGCGAGGCAGCTTTTATGGTGCAACTTTTGGTTTTACCCTTGCATAATTTATGCGCCATTCTAAAGAAAGAAAAATGCAACAGAAAATTCTCTTATATTTTGCAATTTTGCAGCATCTTTGTTGGAAGCATCAAAAATCGCCATGGTAGATTAGGCACATGGTCTACACTGTCGATTAAAAATATTTTTAAAACATAAATAAATTTCCAGATTATCGAGCAATTTTCTTGCTGACTCAAAGATTATCATCTCAATCTTCGACAAAAAAAAAAACGCAGCTTTCGAAAATGTTTGTGATAATTATAATCATAGTTTTAATCTGCACTGTAGTTTAGTCCATAGTTATGGCGTGAAGTTGAAATTGAGTCTAAAATACATCATTAGAGCAGTCTAATAACATACTCATGATGGTCCATTGCAAATTATTTGAGTTAGTTATTATAACATCATAGTAACCATATTATAGCATCTTCTTAGTGAAATGTCATTTTACTCTAGAAATTAGTACGTGTCTTGTGGACTATCATAATGAATCAACTGCTGATGGTGATTTCTATTACATGCTTTAGTTTCGAAAAATATGTTTGTTTTTTCATGTAGTTAGACCAATTCTGTAACCGTTTCTTAAAAAGATATCTGGCAAATGAGCTGGGTCCACTTTTTAATCGGTTTGAAAAATTTATGAAAAACAATGAGATTTCATAAACAAATTAATCATACTCATGACAAAACCTTACTGTAAAATTCAGTCTGTATTTACATCTGCTAGTTTGACACTTGTGGAATTGAATTGTGATGCTCATGTATTTCTGCATTTATTTTCACTTTTAAATAACTTGATTATAACCTATTGGTTATAGTGATGCTATAAACTTCCTAGATAAGACATCTTCATGTCAAAAGCATGTTATGCAGTGCATCTTAAGAACTACTTATGCGACATAAAAGATGTTATCAAAATATCGATTAATTGCGCTATTTTGGTCATATTCGAGTCAAAAATTAAGTCATATGTTCTAGAAAAATACATGAGTGACGTATGAAACGCAATGTTCTGCGAGAACATCCTCTCAGCTTGTATACGACAAAAGATGTTTTTCATTTCATTCTTAATACTTAATACTTGTACAACAACATTTGAAGATAACTGACCAAAAAGATGTTTTTGGTGTTACTTGGGAGGGACGACCACCCACCCCCCCCTTCTCCCTTTCCCCCCCTTCCGCCACCTTTGCGCCCCCTCGGCACAAAACCCCCCCCCTCAAAACAAAAAAACCAGACCCATCCCCCCTCACCTCCAACCCCCCACCACCAAAAACTGAAAAAAAACTATTCTCCGGTGTGACCATTTCACATAGTGGTGTACTGTAACCCAAGAAGACTGAAAATTTCAATCGCGAACCATGTTCTCTCCGTAAACAACTAAAATCCGTCCTTTTCAGGACGATCAAATCAATTTACCGACTAAAGAGTATGTTTGATTGAAATTTCTCTTGAGCTGTTCGAAATTTTCATTACCACGCACCGGTTCAACATGGCGTTGCTTAAAAAGCCACGTCCCTGAGAAATTTTCCAAATCAATCGCCCACGTCATCTTCGTGGTCAAGTGGTTAGCGGCGTCAACCGTCGTTCAAGCGATGGCGATGAAGTGAGGGTTCGATTCCGGTTCCAGCCAGTGGAACTTTTCGCAAAACGAAAATGCCCATACTGGTCCACTGGGTGTTAGGATAAGTTGTCCGTTGTAATTCGCTCTTTGTTCAATGTTCAGTCTGTACAATCTCGAGTTAAAGACGGTTTAAATGTCTATTTTTATCGTAGTATTACGTGCTGCCAAACACCCAGGCTGTCCTGTAGCCCAAGATAACCCAAGAAAATTTCAATTGCGAACCATGTTCCCTCCGTAAACAACTAAAACCCGTCCTTTTCAGGACGACCAAATCAATTTGCTAACTAAAGAGTATGTTTGATTGAAATTTCTTTTGAGCTGTTCGAAATGTCCATTACCACGCATCGGCTCAACATGGCGTTGCTTAAAAAGCCGCGTCCCGGAGAAAATGGTCAAATTTTTTATTAGTATCCATTTTTAAATCTCTATTCGCCATGTGAACACTAGCAAGCACGTTGGACATTCAATAAACGAAATATTAACAGTTAATTCGAACCGAACTGCAACACGGTAGACCGACCATGTGTACACATATTCACATATTCAGTGTAGGGGGTAGGTTAGGTTCGTTGTAGTTGCTAGTTGTACATAGGTACATAGTGGATGAGTTGCAGATAATAGATTAGGTTAGTTGCTGGTAGTTATCAAATCAAACACAGGGTCCATTTAACACTTACAAGCACATTGGACATTCAACAAATAAAATATTATCAACAGTTAATTCAACCCGAACTGCAGTTTCTATAAATTCTCGTGGAGAAACTATAGTAAAGCCTCACACTAATAGCTTAGGGTTTGATGGTTCTTTAGACTGAATAAAATATAGTAGAAATTTATTAATTCGATGACATCAATTTGTTCACATCAACAAGCAGTCCTACGTCAACTTTACAGTAATGTCACAGACACAACTCACCCTTTCGTTTTTTTGCATATAGATTATGTAGCAGTTTGGTAGATTGTAATTTTATGATATTCATGGTAATCAATCAATAAATGCAAAAAATACAAAATGAAACACTTTTACTTGTTTTTATTCATGCCTTTTCTGGTAAAGATATGGATTCGACTTCTTAACAAGCTCCTCCATGTTCCGTGCAACACAAAAATAAAAAACTGAAACAAGCTGCGCTTTCCACCAACGATGTACCGAACGCTTGGATTTTGAGCTGTTTTTTCACCCATTTTTTTATTGTAAGAGTTTTTCTCTAATGGGTATTTTTTTACCTATTTCATGATTTAGAAATTTCCCCATTTTATGACAAATAGGCATGCTATTCGAAAATGGGTGTTTTTTACCCATTAATGGGTTTTCACAAACAACCGTGCAAACGCTTATGAGCCGAGGCAGGTATTCTCCTCGCAAACAATTCCATACATAAAAAGGGTGACAAGATGGATTGTTGCAACTATCGCTCAATCACGCTGCTGGACGCTGCCTATAAGTTTCTCTCAATCGCTAATTGATTCGTTGGACAAAACCAAGTAGAATTCATGAGTGTCCACGCTACCACATTATTTTCAGAAATTCCGGAAACATTACGTGTCCACATCAATCTCAAACCAATTTCACAATCGATTGAGACCAGCTATGGCAGATGAATATGGATTTTTAGACAAACTGGCGCAATTTGTCAAGGCAACGTTGGATCGTGTGATGTGCGTCATTAGAGATTCTGGGACGTTCTAGAGTCCTTCCGAATCTCGAAAAGGCTTGGGCAAAGGGATTGAGCACTACTGTTTAACATTGCTGTGGTAGGTGTGATCCATCCGGGTTGAAATGAAACAAATCGGAAGCTTTGCATGGTAGGAAAAGGCACCCCAAACCTTCAAACTTCTATCCCCAAAGTTTCACTTCGATCTCACAACACCAATATAGGTTCAAATCATGACAGTAGCAACATTAACTGTCCGGACCGGACTAAACTAAATTTTTTCTCGTCAGAAAACACAACATTTCGCTATTAGCCTGGTAATCCCTGTATTTCCAGCCAAATTTGAGCCGGTTTTGCTTATTAAGTTAAGTTGAGGTTTGACTTTCCTTGCGGTTTCTTCCATTTAATGTTCGGCGATTCATTGAAAATCCAAGCAATTCATCGGGGAGTCATCGGAACATCTAGTTTTTGCTTTATTTGGGAGCAGGACCGCCGATTCTGTGTGGCTTCATGTCTGATTTGGCCTTTAAGCCTCAAAGAAATTTTTGTGCGCCCTGTGGTAGGAGTTTCAATGACATATTTTGAATCTTTTTTTGGTAAAATTTCATATCGCTTTCTAGCTTCGAGCAATTGTTCGTACGATTGAGACGTTACAGTGACCTTTCGCCATTCCTGATAATATAAAATTTATCATCAATCAACAAAAAATAAATGCCATACGTAGAACGTACCTTACTGAAGTTAATTTTTAAATCTATACGTATGTAAATCAGCTGGAAGCCGAGATTTTTAAACAAAAAAAAAAGGTATCTTCTGCGACTCGGCTCAATGAATGTCTATGGTTAAAACGTTTTTTGAATGTTTACATCTGGCGTTATCGGTTTTATGTGTGTGTGCGTGAAAACTAATTCCTTTTCATAAAAGTGGTTCAAGTACACTACCGCAAGGATCAAAGATATCCCAATTGAAAACATGTTCTCGATATTTTTTAAGACCTTTTAAAAAACCATAGCGCTCGGCTAAACGAATGTCTATCACTGTATTTGCCTCCAGTTTCTCTTTTTCTTATTCAGCCTCTTGGACAGGTTCCTTGCGCCAAGGAGGTGTGAGGTAACCACATTTACCACTATATTACCGGCGCCGGCAAACTCGTTCAATTTCAATTTTAGAAGCAATGAGAATGATTCGATCAATCTCCAACTGACCAGCAGTTTAGCCACATGTTTAGCCCTGGAGATTAAAGGTGACCGCACTATTGATAATCCTACGATCAAATTCAAGAACAATAACGTCTATATAAGGTCTGGCCCAGTAGCCACAACAATATTAGTGAAATGAGCAAAATTCGCTCATTACATTAATACCACCGCGCTCCTTACGCACGCTACACGAGAGCTCGGAAAGTGCAACGTCAATTTTTTTTTTATTCGTTCGCTCTGTGATTGTTTATTGTGTACAATATAAAACTTAATTTTTCAACCGATTCTAGTCTATCGTTGACGGAAAATTGGTTCTATCTTATCAAGTCCCAGCGTTTGAAGGTTTATGTGGCAGAAATTCAATTACCTCAGTTAAACTCACTATAAATGAACGCGGGGAAATAAAAAAAAGAGAGAAAAACGAGGGCGAATATTGATAAATAAAAAAAAAATGAACCATGTAATCGGTAGGAAATGCTTCTGCTCACTAAATGACATTTGTATCATGGTTATTTCCACAATTCAGCATTTATAATGAACGTTTTAATCATTTTTTTTTTATTTATTTATTGTCGTCAGTCAGTAGTAGACCATTTGTTTAATTACATTTCATTCTTAACATTTATGTTCGTTTCACCTTTATACATTTTATTATTGACTTGCTAGCCTCAAAAAGATTTTGTTTTTTCAGTGTATTTCTGTCCATAGTAATATCAATTATTTCACTGTCTGTATTATAGCATGACATCTATTTTATGGCCCGTTTTTGGCATAGGCTGTTCTATGATTGTTGATACAAGACAAGTTTCTATTTCTTAGATCGCGAGTAGGAGCATAAAAGTTCATATTTTCTAGAATCACCGGAATGTAAGGCTCGCCCCTCCTATCTTCCGTAAAGCAAATAACAAAAACTGTTTTTGTACTGATTCAATACGACTTACATGTGAATCGTGATATGAAGACCAGAGTATGCTACAATATTCAAGGATGGGTCTAACATATGCAATGTACAATGTTTTGATTGTGTAGGGATCCTTGAAATGAAAACTAAACCTCTTGATAAAACCGAGCATGTTGGTTGCCTTGTAGATAATGTTATTATAATGCTCAACAAAGGATAACTTGGAGTCAATTATAACACCAAGGTCTTTAAGATGACTGCATCTTTCAACTTGCTTCTGGTCAATGGTTACTGCTTCTTGCCTTATAACGTGCTTTCTTGAATATGATATGGAATGACATTTTTTTACTTTTAGTTCTAGTAAATTTTTCGTGCACCAGGTATGAAATTTATCGATTTCACGTTGAAATATTATCAAATCAGATGCTTTACATATTTCAAAGAAAAGTTTCATGTCGTCACCATATATTAAAACATTCAAATGATTAAAAATCAGCTCTACATCGTTGACAAACAAAATAAACAGTAATGGTCCAAGATGAGAACCTTGTGGCACTCCAGATGTCACATTCACTACTGATGACAAAATACCACCAGATCTTACCCTTTGTGTTCTACCAGTCAAGTATGATTGGACCCGTTTTTGTAATCTCTGATTGAAACCTAGCCTCGATAATTTAAACAACAATAAAGGAATATCAACTCTATCAAACGCTTTACTAAAGTCAGTATACAACGCTTCAACATAATTTCCTTTATCCATTGCGTTTAGAGAAAAATGTTACAAAATTCAACAAATTGGTAGTCGTTGATCACCCTTTAACAAAGCCGTGTTGTTTGTTAGAAAATAAATGTTTACCTTGTGAGAAAATAGGTTTGTTAAATATCGATTCAAATAACTTAGGAATACAAGATAATATCGCAATTCCACGATAATTTTTAATGTCAGATTTTTTGCCGCATTTAAAAATCGGCATCAGAAAGGATTGCTTCCAAACTGACGGAAGAATACTTGATTCAAGGGCTGAATTGAATAGCCAAAACAAAGGTTTCACTAGCTCTTTCGATACTGCATTTAGAAAAGCTGGTGGCAGACCGTCAGGTTTAGCTCCCTTAGAATCATCAAAGGTATTTATTGAAAGTAGAATTTCGTTAAGTGACAAGTTATTAACTGTTACATCACTGATTGTTTCCGGAAGGTACGAGAAATACTGATTATCCCGATCATTGTCGTCATGAGTAGTGTAAACATCCTGGAAGAAGCCTGCGAATAAATTGCTGATTTCGTTAGCGGTTTTGCCCGTTTTACTATCTAATTGCATTTTTAATGGAAAATTATTCGACTGTTGTCTGGTCTTAATGGAACCGAAAAAAGATTTTGGGTCTAACTTTATATTATTTTCTACTTCAATGTTGTAATCCTCATAAGCATTTTTTATTTATAAGTTCAACATATGGTTAAATGTGTTGTAAGGTTTAAATCATTTTTATCTTTTTTGTAAGCTTTATGTGCTTTTTGTTTTCTATTTTTCAGGTTTATTATTTTTCTACTATAGCATGCTGGAGCTTAAGATTTGTTTGATTTTTTCTTTGCTGCTTAGGTGCGTTTTCTCTAAAATCTCGTATATTACTTGGTAGAACTTGTTCACAGCTAGCTCTATGTTCAAATTACCAATCAAATTTTACCATTCAAAGGAGCTTAGTTTATTTTTGGTAACATCGTATTTTGCATGTCTAAAGTCATAAAAGGTTTCGGCCAAATCGCCATCCAACATTGTAATGTTGTCATATATAAATATGGAGTATTCAATTGCGGTGTGGAATACTTCATTTTTCCATAGAAGATCGGGTGATTCCGTCACGCAGAAATCATCGGTCATATTAGTAAATGACAAATCTGGAAAACAGATTTCTGACATGGTTTATTTGATTAAGTCCCAGCTCTGAACTTTTGTCAAATAGAGTGCGGAGCGTTTCATTATCTCCCAAAATTGGTACCAAAAGAGATTCATTTTCGTCGTCAACGATCAAATTTGCTGCCCGCTGATTAAAGTCACCGTAAATGTGAAGATTCGTTTCAGGCTCAAATTTTGAAATTATGTTAGCAGCAGTACAAAAGAACGTATCATATGATTCTTTTATCTTAATCTATGCACGTCCATAGAAAGTTGAATAGTGTTGCGTCATCAATCGTCGGCACAGCAATGTTTACATTATTCGTTCTTTCAATACAAGCAAGCAGTGGGCAAGACAGTATATAGACGTCATTGATTCAAGAAGGCCTGTTCATACACATACATACATTCTGAGGTCATCTTCATGTGTAATAAGCCCCGCATGAAAACCTTCACATATCAAATGGCTATGTGAAGAACTTTCACACTTCCACACAAAAATGGACATTCTTGATCCTGGCGTGTATACACTAACAAAATGCCATGTAAATTTCTGTCCCCTGAGACCGACACATGCAAGCGCCCTTTACCACATAAAAATGAGTTGAAAGAGATGAGAAAATAAATTCAATCTAACACATCTTTCGTCGAATTGCGTATGTGTCAGTTTCGGAAGACATAATTTTACACGAAATCTTTCTTTACGTTATCCGACTTTTTACAAACAGGAATTAAGTCTCGTGTAAAATTCATAATTTTTAAGTGTGTATATTTTTGTCGAAGAAATCTTGGTTTGGGGGGATGGATGTGGGTCGAGACTTTATTTGTGTGATGTCTCGTCTCATGTCCAATCATTATTCTTTGAACGCTCATTTATACCGTGTTGGGCTGAGCGACAATAATCTCTGTGAATGTGGACAAGGTTACCAGGACGCAAATCACATTGTTTGGTCATGTACCGAGCATCGCGGAGTAAGATCTGAGCTTTATGATTCCCTTCGGGCTCGAGGTAAACCAGCCAATGTACTGGTTCGACATATTTTGGCTGTACGTGATCTTGAGTTTATGAAGCTCATTTATGTGTTTTTGACTAACATTAGCCTTACACACTACCAAAATGTCATGTAAATTTCTGTCCCCTGAGACCGACACATGCAAGCGTCCTTTAGCACATAAGAATGAGTTGAAAGAGAAGCGGAAATAAATTCAATCAAACACATCTTTCGCCGAATTGCGTATGTGTCAGTCTCAGGAGACTTAATTTTACACGAAACCTTTCTTTACGTTTCCCGGGTTTTTACAAACATGAATTACGTCTCGTGTAAAATTCATAATTTCTAAGTGTGTAGATTGTAGTGTGTTTAACATGCATGTTCACTATAATTTTTTTTTTTATCTGTGTTTGTGTATTTATTTTTCTTTCTCAAAAACGTTCAAGTCATAAGCAACCAAAAATTGTATATTGATATTTTTTTGTCAATTTAGAATTTAGAATAAATGTGTTTTGTAAACGTAACTTGAAGTTCCCTCCCATCTTCCCATCCGTTAGATTGTTAATCCTATTAACCTCCCGTGAGTAATCGGTTCTATCCCCCTAACTTTAGTTTTAAGATAACTGATGTATATAAATATGAAAACTTGGCCCTGTAAAGTTGATTCGATTGAGCCTGTACAAATAAATGATTTAATAAAAAAATGGTGTTTATTTGCGATAATATAAGCATTCAGTCATGTACAATCATACCTAAGAAATCGAGAATTTTTTCCTTACGAAAAATTCCTAGACCGGAAATCGAACCCAGCGACCACCAGCATGTTTTACAGCGTGTGTTACTTTGTAGCTGTGCCTATACCAACTGAGCTTAGGGAGGATACACGACTTATGTGAATGCCAATATTTTATAGGCCATTCATACTTATTGTTGTTTATTAGGAGCTGCGCCACAAAAAAATAAACAATTATGTCACACAAGCAGGATGTACTTCAAGTGCGTCTTAACTATTATTTTCTTTCGGTTATCAAGGAAATAAATGTTTATTATCCAAGCGATGAATGTACAAAAATTGGACGATCGAATCGAGCGCGTCGGTGTTATTTGTTCTATAATTTTCTTTTATGATTTCTGTTTTTTTTTATATTTATAAGGATAACTGGTGATAAAATGCGCCCCTCGAGAAACTGGTCTACTTTATCCACTAAATAATCGAAAATATTCACAGTATTTTAGTTAGCTTATAAATCTCTCATCTGAATAAGGAAAATCTTACTGAAATATGCTCTAATTACTGAAAAAATATTTTACAAAATATGTTCCCCCAAAATATGGTTTTGAGGAACATGGGCCTAGAATAAACCACTACATAAGGTATAATGCGCACACAAAACACTGAACGAAAACATCATCTTAAAATCGACTGAAATTTAAATCGCTTGCGCCCTGTAACAAAAAGCATTCGGAAATTGGATACTTGTCTTATTTTTGTATTCTAATTTATATACTTATACAAACATACATACATATATACATATGACAATCACCCAAATCGTTCATATGACAATCCTATGATGTTTGTTTCAAAACGGTATGTGCATCATTCATTTAAGAGTGGTATATGAAAGAAACCTAAATGAAATTTCATAATTTCGCATTCCTCACCCACTACCATCACCTATGGATAGATGTGAGTACACTAAAAATTGATATGTATGTATGTATGGTAGCCACCATCCCTTCATGCCCTTGGCTTGGATGCAGCTCCACTTAATAGCAAGATCAAATTGAGCCACCGATCTGAATTCACAATATCGCTGTATGAAGGGCCAAAAACGGAGGGGTGGGCCCGTAAGCAGAGACACTCACGCGAAATCCACGGGAAATTAAGAATCTCCTTCCAACGATACGATCCAACAATTCGAATAACCCAATTCGCAATACTTATTAAGCTTTCTACAGGATGGCTTGTTAAGAAGGGCGCGTCACTCTCACTGAAACTGTTGGAGTAGAATTCGCAGCATCACAATCGAATCGGTAGGATAAAGAAAATGATAATGCTCGTTCCCTCCTAGACTCAGGCAGTCAATCAAACCATCGTCCAGTTTCAGCTTGAATGATACCCTGATGCTCCCTCCCAACCCAGTATTTATTATATATAATGTACATAATATGTCATAATATGCAATATATGCAGTATGTAATAGAGCAATGAAATATACTATTATATTTAATTAAAATATGCCATGGTTGGAATTCGTCATCCTGTAATTTAAATATGGTTATAAATAAAATAATATGATGAAATAGTTAAAATAGTAATAATAGGCATATGATAATCAATCGCAGCTTGGTGCATCTTTACAGCTCAATCAGTGACAGATGAATATAACTCTGGAATGTGAAGGTCTTATTGCAATTAAATAAAACATAAACCATTTAATTATACATGAATCAAAAAAATAGGTATGTATTCATGACATATAGATACACATAATCAGCAGAATTAAAGAGCATTTATTAATTTTAATAAAATTCAATGACTTAAATTCATAGAAAAACACCTTTAAATACAATGAAATAAAATATCTGTACTAGCTGGAATCTATTTCCTTGTAACCTTGAAGCAAATGAAATTTAATTATTATTATTAATCTCTTAGTAAATATTTTTAATATGATTATTTTTATATATATAATGATGATATGATGAAAATAATACGATGTTGTAATAGTATACACATAAAAATTAAATGCAACTATTTGTCTCTTCTGCTGTGATGTTAGATGATTGAAACTCTGAAATGGCAAAAATTTCCAAAGTGATATAATGAAAGAAAGTTGATCACCGGGCAACCAAGCAGAATAGCAAAGAAAATTTAAGCAAACAATTAGCCGGAATAAATTTCATATGATTATGATTACTGCTCAAAAACGGAAGCTTTATAAATCTACAAAAAAAAAAACCAGAGAGAGAAAAGAAAAATTAAACTTGAATACTCCGATAACTCTTGCTTTCTACTGGGCCCATAAATAATTCCTTATATCTGTGCAATAGAAAATGAGAGATCATCAACAATTTTAGTTTTTGAATTATTAAACTTTTTTGGAAATTTTATTTAGTAGAATTTGTCGTATGATCCTTTCTAAAAAAAAACATTAAAAACCATTCTATCTTTTCAAATACATATCGTGGGTTAGGTGGGCTAAAACTTACGACGATGCATAGATGCGAACCTGAAAATAGCTTTAAAAATATTGTGAAGGGATGTTATAATATAAAATGATAGTAACAATTATATTTGTACTGTCTGCATGTCTGTAGACTGATGTCCAGCTGCAATTGTAGACGCTCTTGCATTATCATTGCCACGAAGGAAACAAAAAATTTAAAATTATTAAACAACATAATTCCATAGATGATCTGAAATTATACACCGTATAAAGAATACTTCCATTTTATGTGGTAGGGTAAGATTTCAGCATGCTACCTTCCTACATCGCGTTGGTGGGACTGCTTCATAAGGTATAGATGACGCGATACAGCGTTTCTTACTCAGCCGTTGGATGCCAGGACAGACGCTGTATGAGCTGCACCTCCTTGGTGGACAGCCGCTCGGAACGCACCTCCTCAATCTAGCTGAAGTCAGAAGGACAACAGTGCCCAGGCTGCACTACCAGCTAAGTACGCAACCCTTAGCTGGCGGTCTTTGTCATCTCTTGACCCGTGGAAGCATGAGGTAGGAACTTGTGAGGACCAGTGCTATGTTGCGGGGACGCACGCTCCATCCCAGTTGTCTACTCACCATTTTGCAGCCCACCCCCCATTCCTTTTTTCAAAAAAAAATAAAAACGAAGCAAAAACTCCTTAACATTAAACTGTCGTTTTAGTTATCAGTAATAATTTACGGTTATAAGTTGTAAAATTTCAATTTTGCTCAACGATTTGTGAAACAGCTTTGATTTGAAAATATCGGACAAAAAACTAAAAGTTTTCTGTAGTTCGTAGAGGAATATTGCTGAACATGTAAACATAAATAAAAGGGCACTCAAAATTGAAAACGACCCGTGCGCCAGTTCACGTTTCCCGATTACGTGATTCAGTTCACGGTGTATTTATACTTGTTCCCAAAATCATGACTGCCGTTCTCGAATCCAGACATGGATTTTTTGTGTGTGTAATATTTACTGAAGATTCCGATAAAAATTACGCCAGTCTACGCAATTTTTTTAGCTCGCGTTGAGTATTGAAAGTTTAACAAGTTGTAACATAAATATTTGGTACATATTTGTGAATAAAAAGTATGTGTATGTGAACATGGAAGCCCTATTAAATGTTCTTTCGCTCAAATATGGAGAAGCAAAAGAGCATTTTAGTAAGTATAATTGAAACGTTTTCTAAATGTTTTCAGCACTCCAACAAAATTGGCGGGGTACCGGTTGAATGTACTCTTCGAATTCGGCAGCGACATTATAGGAAAATGACTGACCGCCTCTCTTGGAATGACAACGTACACCTTTTCTTAAAATGTATTTTAATAAATACAAAACATTATGCGCTTAACTTTTTTTTCAGTGAACATTACCGTAGTGAAATAACCGGAAAATTCTAAAGCTGACTATTTCTTTCATTTTGTAAATTTTACCGAATTTCGGTATTGATTACTGAACTGTTCGGTAATTTTTAACAGTTAAATGTTGATCGCAAATTTGACAATCGTTCTGTAAAAATACTTTCTCTGAACTCTCGCTCAGCTGAATAAAAGCCAGTAGTTCGGTAAAAACAAAAAATTTTGCGAATGGTCCTTAATAAATTGATTTTTTTTTCGCAACTAGGAGGCGTTGCGAGAAATAACACTTTTCGCAACTGATTAAAAAATACCTTAAGCGAACGATATCACAAATCCTCTAACTCTATCCTCTTTAATGGTTTGGATGATACCCCAAATAGGTCGTTAAGAAAAATAACCATACGAAATTTATTAGGGTTCTTAGTGAGAAAAAGTATGCCTTTAATCGAACGGCGCCGGTGTTGAGCCGTAACCACGCTTACCACCGCGGTTGCCACTCACTCGTTGGGAATTTCTGAGCCGTAGGTTCCGGCCCATGTGTTGATAGTTCCGATATCGTGACTCGGCGTGACGAACCAGCCTCAGTTAAGCCTGAGTCACGTAAACACGAAAAAACAACAACAACAAATGGCAAACTACCCGGAAACAGCTTATGCTATTCGAGTTCATTTTTTAAATTATACCTTTTTTTTCGTCAATAATATATTGTATTTCTAAAAAGACCCATATAGAACATGACGAAACCAGCGTACACTAGGAACACTTGAAAACACTGTCATAAAAAAGCTGTTCTATCATAAACAACGTATGATCTTAGCAGCCCTCATTTTTTTCTCAATGCAAAAGCAACCAAGTTATTTATGTTTTCCTCTGAGGATCAATGTTTGTCTTCGGTAAAAAAAAAAAACCAAGGTAATCTAGTTCAGCGTAGGAACGAACAGAGCTTTCGTTCACCGGCACATGTAAGTTGTTCTGAATTGGGACCAAAGCAAAACAATTTTCAACACAACATTCGATCGCACTGAGCCTCTGCAGGTTGTGTATTAAAGCAAGGTGTGACTTCAACTCTATTCAAGGAGGTTTGTATAGAAACATCAGCGGAACAGGTTCGACGCGTTACTTTTCATTTATAATTTACCCTGTGATGGATAAACTCATTCATTCATGACTCACAACATTACCGTCGCGTCATTTAATTTGAAAACACCGGTACTACAATGCTGTGAATCAAAAGGAAAATAGCCGAGGTAAACTAATAACATCAACAATAACGAAGTCACACGGTTTCCACCCTGTTTATAACCGATCCGAAGAACATGTATTCATTTATTTTTTCGTATTTTTTAACCAGCAAAAGTGCTAAATTGCAAATTTCTCGTTCAAATATGCTTCACCTATCAAAGTCGATTGTGACGTTACCATAGGATTGGAAACCAATGTGATAAATATTTTTGTAAGGACCACGAGCGGTGCTTGTCTGGTGTTTCTGTTTATTTATTATCTTGCACCTCAAAAAGTAAGAAATCCACTTTCAAGAGCTCAGGCATTTCGAAGGCACGGGTGACAATCGTCATCATCGTAGCTAACTTGTTTGCACTTTGATAGACATGGAGTGAGAGGAGAGTAGTAAACATGCATAATGATTCAATTTTATCGTTATATTTTGCCATGGAGACAATTTGCTGCTCTTACGCTCACGATAGAAATGGTTTAGCGCTTAATGACATGTAATAAAGAATGTGTTAAACGTTGCTGAATGCTACCGCACTTGGCAGAGTGAAATTTTAAATTGCTTGTCGACGGATGATTATTCATTTTGTTGAGTTAACAGCTCCGGTGATTTCCTTTCGGTGGTTCTTTGAATGGATGCTTTGTTATCTATAGTGCTATTAATTTTTATAAGGTTAAACAGAAAACCTGAGCAGATGAACCTCACAGATTTTCCATGTGAATTGGTTTTATTATGTTCTTGGAAGCTTGGTAAATACCGGTGAACTTGTTCAAGGTGACGATGAAGCAAGTTCAAGATCAATTGTGTTGTTTATGTCTAGCTCAGTTACTCAGTTGAAACGGAAAAACCATTGACTATGCTGTTAAGATGTTGAAAATCATAGTGAAGGTTTGTTTTGCTCGTGTCCAAGTTTAAACCATTAGGTATTAGCTAAGTATTATCTAATCTAATAATTATATCCGTGATGAAACCGCATCTTGAAGCGAACGTCGTATCATCTATCGTCGCGTGTACTAACGTTTGTTTTACTTATGTGGCACTACGCAACCCGGCATATCCTTCAATAAGCTATGTTGGAACTGAACTTTGGATTTGAAGCTAAACAAATTGCAACAGTGGTATTCTGTCTGAGGAAATCGAACAGGAATTGGCGTCAATCTAGATCTCTGGATTCGTCCGAGAATGATTTTTGATATTTTACCAGATTATTCGGGTGAGTTGCTTTCATTCCGTTGGGTATGAAAATACATGCAAGATGGTGAGATATTATTTGAGTTCTCACAATACTTCTTAAACAATTTTAAAATCTAGCACAACTCATTGAAACCAATTCGGCATACGGCTGTAGCAGAAATAGATTCGCTTTGAGCTTTTTGTTTTAGAGCAATATTGAATAGAACATTCAAAGGTTGCGTCCGGTCCTTCTTTAGCTCAGTCGGTAAAGGTTCAACTACGAAGCAACACAATGCTGAAGGTGGCTGGGCATAAATTATGATTGTACTTGCCATACAATCATACTAACGAGGGCGATGAACAAATCAATTCATTATGCCAATTATACACGTTTCTTGATAATCATTAGATATTTTGTTTCCAGCCCAGTATCGTCAATGTCACAAGTGATTATCGAAAATCAAACATTCATTTTCATTTAAACCAAAATGATTATTTTGGATATTGTGTACGTCAATGACCCTTATTTCCGTCTATTATCTTCATTGCAACTTTAAGTAATAGTATCCTATCGATCTGAGCCTGGAAAGCTAAACAGTATGTTCTACATTATCAAATATCAACAAAATAATAAAAAAAAAACTTCATTTGATACACAAATCAATTCCCACCAAGATGACATTCCCTCTCTTAGGTCAAATATTTCACCTTGTCAACGGTGAGAAGGCTTATCTCATGCTATAAACCTGCATGTGAGACCAAGAATTTAAACAGTTGTGAAAGTATCACGTATCCTTCACATTTATTTCACTGACACGTCGTAGAACGTTTATATCAAGGCACAAACATCGGGGGTGATACTGGCAGGATATGCCGCAATCCACTCTTAGACTTCTTACTTACAATCTAAGGAAAACGACTAAAAAAGTTCACTTTTCATTTTCGTGGCAACTTATGTTGTAGCTTATCTATTTGTTTTATGGAATGAATAACAATAATACCTGGTTTTCTCAGGGTATATTAACTGAATGTAATTGCAACATAGTCAAAAAGGGTGAATGTTTTGATCAGGGTAATTATATGACTATACAAAATGAAGCACACAAGCACAGAAAAGTGTAACTTAAGACTGACGATGATAAGCATGTATATTAAAAATAGGACGTGGATACACCCCCGCTTAGGAAATACCATTTGAAGCAGTAGAATAGACCTCTTTCTGTCTGGGTGAAATTGAGAAGGAACATGTACGCTCTCTACCAAACGATGAATAAATAGAAAAGAAACACAAATAGAAAATAAATCCTCTAGATAGGAAATACTACCGTTAGTTTTTCTAGGTGTCAGATTAGTTCAGATTTAAAACATTGTATAATTTAGAATGCAGTTGATTACTATATTCCAAGCTTGAGAGTATGCAAGAATTTAAAATTTGACAATCATTTCATCCAGTAATTCTTTTTTTTTTTTAAATTATGACTGATGGAAACACCATAACTTCCGGTTGATTCTGATTGAAAATGGTTAGGTTGGAGTGATTTCGAATTCCTAATCAGAAAAACGGAAAGTTGTTGTGAGAACATCACCAATTATCTCTCACATACGCCCTGCATGCCATCAAATACTAATACTTTATTTTTCTGCTTCCTTTTTTATATAATTAACCTGCATGATCGAGAACGGTTATGTAATTCATGAATCAGTCGAAGTGCAGAAGACCTTCTCAGTCCTAGGCTGCATGCAGTTTTGGTAAGGAAGTAATCATAAATTTCAGAACAAAATTGCTATAGAATTCAAAAGAATCAAAGACAGCACACTAAGGCAAATATTATCAGTCCTAAAAGTATATAGTATGAAATCAAAACTGTATAACTCACAAATTTCATTAAAAACATACATATTTCTATAGAGAACATGCGTAATATAACGTTCCCCACAAAACAAAACAAGCGTTTCAGATCATTTTGTAGCGAGGCGGCCATCTCAACCGAAGAACACTAACTTAGCAGCACACTTGTTGAAAATCGTTTATTGTAATTTCTAGGTGCCGCATTTTAGTAACAATCAAGTAGAGTAAACCATTTCTGACTGTTGTGTGCTGCTCGCGTACAAATCCCTTACCTTAACCTAATCCGTATCCCCTCCAAAGGCGTTCAAGTAGTCCACATAGTCCAGTTCGCCATTACCTCTTACTAAACCTCGGCTATCATTGCCCCACCAAACGCTGCAAACTAAAAATAAAAATCATTCCCACCAAAATTACATTGAATTGTGATATAAGATTTTACACCAACCTACCACAATATGGTAAAATGAATAAGATGACTTTCAGTTGATAAGCATCAGCAGTTTAAACCTTGTTGATTATATGAACAAACCACTGTAAAGTATTGAACTTTATTTATAAGAATGAATACGGGGCTTCATACGGGCCGTCATCTTGTACAATGTTACTGACAACAGCACAGGCGATAATTAACATAGGGGCTATTCGTAAACCACGTAGACTTTTCTGGAGGAGGGGGGTGTAACCGAAGTCTACGCTCCATACAAAATTTCAAAAAAAAAATGAAGGGGGGGAAGGTTCTGAGATTTTCAAAAATTAGTCTACGTGGTTTATGAACAGTACCATATTTAGACGAATGAACAAAAACAAGAAATGACTTCGTATTTCAGTGCTCTGATCAAGAGAATGCTGTCATTTCAAAATTCAAATTCACGGAAGCGGTTGGGCTATCTCTTAAGAATGTCTTCATTTTCAGCTAATTTGAGTGTAGATGAATAGATTTGGTACTGGCATCCAATTAATAACTGCTAAAATGTATTTGAAATGATAAGCAATAAACTTGAAATTTCAAGAATGAAGAAGAAGATTTGGGTTTGAACTTAACTATTGCATCAAGCATATTATTGGATATTTTATATGGCATTCATGCATATATTTGTTGTACCTTTTGTTATGATAAAAAAAAACAAGGAGCCTCCGACAATAAACATTGTATAAAATTTGCCCATATCTCCTGTTCGTTCTGAAATGTAATAATGTCTTATCATAGAACATAGGACAGTGAAGAAAATGTTCGACAAATACCAATCTCTAATTTAACACAACTTTAACACAAAATTACATTTTTCTTCTTCTGCAGAAAATAATTTATTTTGCTGAGGGAAAAATAAAGAATGGGTAATACGGATTAATTTAAATAAAACTCAATAGACGAAAGGCTCTTTTCTTAGCTAACTCGTACAGGCAAAGCTACTCAAGCAACTCAAGCCACTACTACAATATACGGCTAATACATGGCTTAGTATCCATTTAACAGCGTTTTATTAAAATTTAGGTGAAATGTTTGTTGGTTTTGCTTGGTACCCAAGTATCCATTAAGCCGGATTTGAGTACCGACCAAAATCAGGTTTGATTCCCGGTCTGGTCTGCAAAACTATTGTGCAACGAAAGATTTTATCCCAAGCCACACAGCTTGTTATAAACATTTATACCTTATTTAATACGTTAATATGTAAAACGGGGAGTCTAATAAAATAATAATAAATAGAGTGAAAAAAGTTCTCCAATAAATATATAACATCTCCAGGCATCTCCTCTCATCTCTTGTACAACAAATACATCGTTATGCCACAAAACACGTTTTTCAAAACATTGCTGGTATCATTTCATTTCAAGTATTACAGTATCTATAAAATCTGGTTTTGTTTTATAAATGTATCGAACCATGGTTTTAAGCACAATAATAGAGAATAAACCACACACTGCAGTAAACAAAAAAGTATATTCTGCTCAATCGTTATTCAGAGTTATCTGATTTGGCTCATCTGTCATATAAAATAATTAAAGATTCAACCCGTTCAGTACATGAAATGTTTTGCAAAATTTTCATAATACATTTGTTAAATAAACTATTATTAGTCATTTTTTGACGTAGACTACGTCTTACGGCAAGGGTAGGGTGTCAATTGAAAATCTAGAAATAAGCGACCGTCACGAAATATTGTTACAAATTAAACGCTAATAACTTAATAAATACTCAATAGATTTTCAAGATTTTTACATCAATCGGTTGTAAATTTTCCCGCGTATCAATTCAATAATCAAAAAATTTCCGTTAACCATTTCAAGCTATTGAAAATAACCAAATCCTACGGTGATGTCTTATAATGCCGATTTTTCAGAGTAAATTTACTAAATGCACTGTACTTTACTGTCACAGATTTCAAATTTAAGCAAGGGAAGGCTCATATGCAGCACTGAACGATATAAAACGGGTACGCCTTCGCAAATTAACTCAGTAGTGTTGCAGTACTGGAGCTGTGCGTAGCAATGAGCCATTATGGATTGGCAGCTGGCGATGGAGGTACCCCGATGGCATGAAACCTGCAGTGTGGAGCGACAATCTGCCAGCGTAGCCAACGTAGCAGGTGGTGCAACATGCCACAGAAGGTGCACTGGCGACCAACCAGTGGTGAGCTAGTCGATTGGCTAGGCAGCCATTGTATATGCAGTAGTGTGCTAGGCAGTCGGTTGCCAAAGCCGGTGATGATTTGTAGCCAGCCGGTGGGCGCCATCACGAGAAGCAAAACAACGTGCTTGAGTGCGTGATATTCTTGGTAGCCATCTTTATCTGAAGCGCAACGTGCACGGTAGAAATAACCTGCCTCGTGAAAAGACCGAGCAGGGCTAATTTAAATCCGTCCTTTTCAGGACGACCAATCCAAATCTGAGAGAGTTTGTTTAATTTGAATTTATCTAACAACTAACTAAATGGCAGACAACGGTGGCTAAAACAATTTTTATTCTCTCTCCGTTGCATACCTTGAGCATTGTGCACAATTTACAAATGGCTGCCGTGATGAAAAATTGAAATGTCAATTGAAAATCGAAAAATAATCGACCGTCACGAAATATCGTTACAAATTAAACGCTCATAACTTCATAAATTCTCGATAGATTATCAAAATGTTTACATCAATCGGATGGACATTTTCCCGCATATTAATTCAATTATCAAAAATTATCCATTAACAATTTTAAACTATTGAAAGAAACGAAAATTAAAGGTGATGTCTTATAATTTGGTTTTTCATGCTGGATTTCATAAATTCACAGTACTTTCCTATCACAGATTTCAAATGTGAGCAAGGGAGGTCTCATATTCAGTACTGAACGACATAAAAGAAAATTTTCTCATTCGTGTCGCAGTACTGGAGCTGTGCGGAGCAACGAGCCAGTATTCATTGGCAGCTGGCGATGGCATGTACCCTGGAGGGTGTTTTATTCGGCAGAGCGGAGCGGCAAGGCGCCAACTTTGGAATTGGCTGCTGGCGGTGGCAACCGTTGCTAGGCAGCCATTAATTATGCAGTGTTGTACTAGGCAGTCAGCTGCCAGCCGGTGGGCGCAACCACGAGGAAACGAAATTAGGTGCTTGTGTGTGTGATCTTGTTGGTAGCCATCTTTGGTAAGGCGCAACGTGAAACGGCTGAAATAACCTGCTCCTTCAAAAGACCGAGAAGGTTTTTAATACTATGCGGACAGTTTCAAATCCGTCCTTTTCATGACGACTAATTCAATTTTGAATGAGTTTGTTTGATTGGAATTTATTCAATATTACTATCCAAGTTCTTACCAATTCACAGTCAGCTGTAGCTAAAACAATTGAAGTTCCCTCTTCGTTGCATACCTTGAGCATTGTGTATATTGTTCAACTGTCTGTCGTCACGGAACATTGAAACACCGGAAGCTAATAACTCGATCGTATTTTGATTGATTTATTTTTGAGATTTTTGCTCAAATCATTATACGATTGCCATTTTATATACTAAAGTGTTTAAAATTTTACAAACAAAAGAAGTATTTTATTTCGCGGAAAATTTTAAAGAATGTTGCGTTCCGAGAAGTATCAAGAATTTTTTTACGTTTGATTTTGTAAATGGATATTCCGAAGTAACATTCTCGGCATACTCCAGTTAATACAGTTATGAATAGTAATTCTGTTGTTTTAACGATTCGCGTTAGATAGAGTTTTACTTCTAGGAAGAAATAAATTTTGAGAAACTGTGAAAGTGAGAATGAGCACGATGTCTAATCGTTTTGATGCCAAACGTTTGCGCAAATTTCGGAAGCGCGTTAAAATTGAACATATGGAAAATCCTCCGACCATGTACCGATGCCGAGTGAACTCGTGATTATCAGGCAAAACTTAAACGTTGCCAACTACTGGTTGAGATGATGGATTTTGCCAACTACTGGTTTATAATGCATACTAACATACAGCGTCCTCCTGCCCGGTCTGGTCTAGAAATTTTTCGTTAAGGAAAAACTGTTTGCGTTGCAATATAGTTTGAAATAAACATTTAATTTTCTGCATTATCTAATGCGTATAAAGGGAATGCTAGATTTAACTTCAATTCATGGAATATTTCATTAAAATGTAAACTTGATGTTTTGTGTGTTTGTAATAACGAATTTTGCGCGTCTGCTAAAAATCATTATTAATTTGTCTGTGAATGTTCTGCTACGAAACTAACGAAACTAATCAAATGGTTTAACGTAGTCTACGTCAACCGGTCGTGTGTTAAACACAACCCCACTGATTTTTTTTTTCCCCCCCCCCCCCCCCCCCCCCCCCCCCCCCCACACCCCCCCCTCCCCCCCCCAACCCCCCCCACCACCCCCCGCCCCCCCCCCCCCCCCCCCCCCCCCCCCCCCCCCCCCCCCCTCCCCCCTCCCAAAAACCCACCTTCCCCTTAAATTACCCCCCATTATCCCCAATTTACCGCTCTCCCAAAAATTTAAACCACGAGTTCACTACCCAAGTAAAACACATGTTTTATAACGGTTGAAAATAGTTTTATATGACTAGATTTGGTTATATAGAAGCTAACTCAACATATAACCATGAAGATGTGTTACTCGGGTATATTCTCATGTACAAACAACTCACGGAATATATTCAAATGTCAACTTGGTCTTTAAGCATTCATTTGATTACGTTTTATCTACTAAACCATCCCGTTGCGTGATATTTTCTTGTTTCTTCAAAAAAACATACGCACTGTAAAATGCAGCTGAATTCTTACTGTCCACAACAAAGCAACTGTTTTACACGCAGCTAATGTGAAACGATAGCAAAAAGAACGATAGGCTGCCGGAAATATTTACATTCACTTGAAAAGTTTAAAGCTTTGTTTAAAACAAGCAGTTATGGATAATCCAGTCGATTGTAATAGATAAAGGAGGGAGGAAGGAGTAAAAAATTGAAGACACACAAAAATTTTGGAGAGTGTGCTCGTCGCTGAGACAATACTCCGAAAATGGTGAACTCTGCTTAGATTTCCGAGAATAGGTGAATGCACATTTTTTGCTTTAATTAATTTACTGGTGATTAAACACCTTTGTAAATTGACAACTTAAACTTTTTGTTAGTCAAGTCGACATGTTGTAGTTTCATTTTCATTATTTGGTCAAAAACTATCATTGTACTATCGCTCAACAATGCTTGAACAGTTTCAAACATAAGGTCCTTATTAGTCTTCCAAAGTTTAAATTTTATTGGAATCCAATTCCAGACAAACTATTTGAAGCAGATGAGAAAGGTAATGGGAACACAAAGTTTGTGTTTGCATCACTAAGCAGCTGCTTGATCATGGCAAAAGATTATCAATCTCTAAAATGAATAATAACTGTTTCCGATTTTTTGTTTTTGAAATACTATCTGAGACAAAGTTGAAGGTGAGAAAATTGAACTAAATGTAAACTTCTCCCAAGGTAATTTCCATGCAAACGTCAAATGGTTTATGCGGCGTCAGTTTTATCCAAATTCAAATTATAGGATGGTGATCAGGTTACGCTTTGCAAGAACTGTGTAGAGAAATATTCAATATTTGTATTAATCTACTTGGCATCCAAAGCTCACAATTAATAACTTAGGTAGTGCATCTTGAACAACAAGTTGAGAGAACACTGAAAATTTATTTTCGTATATTAGCTTTCACTCGTTTTGTAAACATGAATTTTGTACATAGAACAAACGTCTGGTATATTGTATAAAACATTCGTACTGTTTTTTATCTGGTGGAATGCTTTCATTAAACCTTATTGTATAATGCACGAAATGAACTTAGTGAAGACCAAGCAATCACTGTTTCTCTTTTATCGTACTTATGCAAGATGATGCTGCTGCTGGGATGGAAGGGAATAATTTATTTATCCCAAAATAAAAATTAAAATGCTGTCGGGAGTTATCACTTCATACTCATTTATCAAGTATCTTTCCACGTGTCTGATGGCCTAGAGAGATCAACCACGGATTCAGTATCAGCTCTTTCAACTGGCTAGAATTCCATGTCTGAAACATTTAAAAAAAAAACCCGGGTCAACTCCATGTGGTTGTGCTTTTTTTCAACTACATTTCGATTCGATATAGTAGATCTGTCTTTCTTTCATGCGACCACCAGAGAGACGATTCTTTTTAATTTGTAACAGAATACTTGTAGCTCTTTTTATTGTTATCGTTTGATGCACGAATGATCTTTCTGTATCAACACATGCTTCGTGCTTTTGATAGTGGAGTATGTGCCATAAATTACGAAGGTTCTTCGTAAAAACAACAAATCGGTTTCGTTGCAGAAAACAACGAATAGATTCATTAGTTCTACCTTAGATTTCGTAATATAAACTAAAATTAATTTTCAGTGAAGGCAATATAGTATTTAAAAAAAAGTATATCCACCCTTGACGTAATCTTAGGATTTACATGATTTTGTCGGTTTAAATCATTATAACACAGCGGCTGAAATGTCCCCGGTCTATGGATGAAAACAATTTTGTTTTGTAAAATTTGACTTTGTTCATCATCATAGTTTTCTTCAAGAGCCATTCACTCACTCCAGCGTTTCTCTAATATTTCTATTCCCTTCTTGTGGAACGATTTATTTTTGGCCTCAAAATAGTCGTTTGTTTCGTCGATTACCTCTTGATTTGAGCGATATCTCTTTCTAGCGAGTATTTTTTTTTAGATCTGCGAACAGATAGATAGTAACTCGAAACGTAATTCGTGCAATTTAGCCATGGTAGTCTTCGACTTGTGACACGGTGCGTTGTCTTGGTGGAAAAGCACTGTTTTCTTCTGCATATGGGGACGATTTACTTTAAATGTCTTTGTTCAATCGAACCAGTTGGCCCATATAGCGATCGCTATTTGATGGTCTGGCCTTTTTCAAAGTAGCCGATAAACAAAATCCATGCGTATCCCAAAAAACGGACGCCATAACTTTCCAGCTGATGGTTGCGTTTTTGGCCGCTTTGGGCGACGTTCACCGGCTGCTGTCCTCTCAGCTGTCTGACAATTAGACTCAGAAGTGAAGTAATGGATCCATGTTTCGTCTATCGTTACATACTGACGCAAAAAGTCCTTTTTATTTCGCCAAAACAGCTTCAAACAGGACTCGGAATCGTTGTTGGTTTTGGTCCACTGTGAGCAAACGCGGCACCCATTTAGGAAACAGCTTTATCAAGGACAAATGTTCATGCAAAAAAAAGTTCACGCATTCCTTTGAGATCTTCAAAGTGTCAGCTATCTCCTGCAACTTCACTTTACGGTTTGACAAAACGAATTTGTGGACTTTTTCAATGTTATCCAGTGTAACCACCTCTATTGGCCGACCAGACCGTGGCGCATTATCGGTGTCTTTACGACCGCGTTTAAATTCAGCATACCAGTCAAAGATAGTCGATTTTCCTGGTGTAGATTTTGGATAATACTTATCAAGCCAAATTTTTGCTTCAATGTTATTTTTTCCCATCAATGTTTAATTAACACGCGAAACTCTTTTTTATTTATTGTCTTGAAAATCTCATGAGCAGCGTGACTAAAACCACTGTAGCTTATTAACTACTCGAGCAGGAGACAAAAACATATGAATACCTAATTTTGATCTTGATAACTGGCTTTGGTATTAAAGAGCTCAGATTAAGAGGTAAAATACCTAAACAAAATACCTAAGAATAGCAAGCCAAATATCTCTTGAATAACAAAACTTGTTATTTCGGACACCTGGGAATACCTGAGAGGTACTATTTTGGTATTGTCTTACCTCATTTTGGTGTTCGCATAATATTGTGGGGACAATTTTATGGTATTATCCACAGGTATTTTACCTCTTAATCTGAGCTCCTAAATACCAAGGCCAGTTATCAAGTTATTCGATCCTGCTCGGAATGCCGTGAAATTTGACAACTATCTTTTGAAGGTTGGTACTTTCTAAAAAAAAAAGTATTCATTTTTTATTTGTAAAGCCGCCTGGGTGTCAGACCGGGAACTTGTCAGCCGATATGATAATCTAAGACATAATCCACACATTTACTTCATTTCTTATACCCCTACAAAGTTCATTTGCAGAACATTTTTGTTTGATGGCGATTCTGAACAGAACCAAAAACATCAGCCAAAAATTTTGTAAAATGAATATATCCGAAACAGCTACAGTTAAATTGCTAAAATCGTTGTACTTCGCAAGAATACCGTAGCAAACGTTGTGCAAAGGTTCAAAAAGTGTGGTGTGATGCTTCCATCGCATCGACAAGGTCGTCCGTAGAAAACAATCTCCAGGAGAGACAGATCCATTTTGAAAAAGGTGGAACAAGACCGAGAATTATCCGCTCCTAAATTGGTTGAAGAACTGGAAGATGAGCACGGTAATAAGTGACAATACAAACAGCGCAGAATATGATGAACGAGCATAAATTAAGGGGCAGACAAAAATGTCAAAACTAGGCTGTAATGGGCAAAAGATCACATCTCATTGACAGTGGACGACTAGAAACCGGTTAATTTGTCGGATGAGACTAACATAGTGCTATTCGGGTCTGATGGAATCACAAGGAAATGGAAACGACCAGAGCCTGAAAAAGCAGTGTTCAAGAGCTACAGTCAAACATGGCGTTGGTTTGGTTTTCAAAAGTTTTTGTATCGTAGAAACTCAGGTTATAACTTTCTTTAATTTTTTAGCAAGCGTCAAGGTTTGGGGTTTAAGGGCATTGTTAGGCCACGGAACGCTTGAATTCATCGATGGAGTTCTGACTAAGTCAATTTATTTGGACATTTTGAAGCGAAACTCAAGCCAAACCTTCCAAAAAGTGTGCGAAATCTGAAAGCGTTCCGCAGGTACACAAATTCAGCAAGACGGAGAACCAAAGCATACCTCGAAACTGGTGTCAAATTAGTTCAAGGAGCATAAGATTAATGGCCGACACAATCCCTAAGTCTCAATCCGATAAAACACCTGGGGTCTATCCGGATGATTTAGGTCCAGCAGCATCATCCACCAAGTGTTCAAGAATTAAGGCAAGCTATTAACGATGAATGAAGCAAAATCGATTCGAACACTACTGTGAAACTCGTAGAATCTATGCCACAACAATGTCGAGCTGTTGTGAAGGCAAAGAGCGTACATACGAAGTATTAATCGTTAAGCAGATATACTGTTTTGTGCTATTTTGAAGCAATATTCAATTTTTTGAAGTTTTCTTCTATGTTTTTACGCCCAAGTCACATTTTGACTTCTTATGCAATTCTGAACTTTACAAGAAACGAGAAATTTGAATATATTAATGTGAGTGGATATACTTTTTATACATTTGAATGGAAGTTTTCATCATCGAATTTCGATTACTTACTCGATCAAGCATTAACATGTGATCTACTTGTCATCAAACCATACATTATTAGCCACCTGTTTGAATAGTAAAAATATATCAGCTCTGTTTCACACCCTGTTTACTAGTATTCCATGTAGAATATTTACGGAGAATTGAGAATTTGGTCACTCAGTACAAAATAGGATACAAATTATTCAAAATATTCTTGTTTGTTTTCTAAAATGTTCCGGATTATTCAGAACATCAGTTAAAAATATCATATAATGGAGCTTATAATTTGTCTGAGCTTATCTAGGGTCTAGATAACCGTTAAGAATGTATAATATGTAATTAATTTGATACAACAGTGCTCTTATTTTGACTTCGGGAAAAACCAATGACTCCCGCCCATCTCAGCAGCAACACCAATATGTACTAGAACGATAGAAGAAGAACAGCGATTGGCTGGTCTTCTCGAAATTCATTACGTGCATTGATGATGATGAATGAGCTAGCACTCATTGTAGCACGGAGGCTACGTCCGATGGCAGTGGGCTCTCCTCCCTATTAGATTTGATCAAGTTTAACAACCTCTGATTGCCCTCACGTCTCACTGTATGAAGGGCCAAAAATAGATTGGTTGGACGATAGGCAAAGTCACCTAAACATATAATCGGGGTAGTAAAGAATATCCTTCCAATAACAAGATCAAACTATTGTTCAAAAACCAAACCGTCTAATAGGAGGCCTGCTCCATCCCGGAGCGAAGAAATCCGTCATCACACCGCACTTTGTGTAGGCTGGATACAGCCGAGTGACCATAAGAGGGTCCTCTTTTGGCTGATCAGTGGGAAGTAGATGTCAAAGCCACTCTTCTTCTCTTGGGACTTGTGGTCAACGGGGAGGGGTACAGCACGAAGTGCTTACTGGAAGTTTTGGCCTTCATTACGAAACACGACTGGAAGGACGATGTCGTGTCGTGTCGGCTTTGGCCTCCGCATATTACGCGAAGCGGTCACTGGAGGAGACGGAGCGTTTGAAAATCCCAGTCGTGCCCAAGAACTCCAGCTCCACCAACGTGCCTCAGGTGTACTAATTGAAAATTTCTGGGTGAGCCTGAAGCGGAACATTCGAAAAATGTCGTGGCGAAAACCGAATAGGAACTGATCAATAAGGCGACCAGAGCGTTGAAGAATATGCCAACATCTTTTCTCTCGATGGCTATGGAATAAAAAGTTCCGGCCTCCTGTCGTAAGGCCACCCGACAAGGAATATTTTAAAATCATGAATTAATACAGGAATGTGTTTTGTTTTGGTATCTTTAATTGTTTTTTCCCATCCATCGGAAATTTGTTTTAGTTTTTTTTTTAACCAAGCGTTAGTACGCGTCATATTAGCTTAATGTGTTCATTTCTTGAAGCCCTAATAGATATAACTAAATTTTATTTCTCTGACATAAATAAATTGTTAGCTCTCATTACTAGCTTCATGCCATTTTATACTATTTTCTTTACATTATTTTCTCGGTACACTTAGCTTACGTATTTTAAATTATCAGTTGCAGCTCTATTTAATGGAAATAATTTTGTTTATGTACACAGCTCGAAAAAGTAGTGTGAATTTCTGTTCAATATCATGCACATAAATGGAGCGTCACAAAACTTACAAACTTACATTATAAATCGTGTGAAGTTCTAGGATATTCCCTATATTGTCGAAAAAGTTGTATGCAAAAGATCTTACTTGTTAGAACTATTTCATGCAAGTGGCTGCTTCGCATGGAATGTAATACCATTTTATAAGCTCTGAAATTTACATCACAATGAAAAGTCAGATTTTTTTCTGTGTACCTTGAAATAGTATTATAAAGGAAATGTTTTAATAACCAAAGAAGTTCACGCTGTAGCTTCTCTGTAAAAGATTGCCATAAACATCTGATGCTCCACAACTTCATAAATGACGTTTATGAATTGGTCGTCACACAGAAAAAAAAGTAATGAATTTAACAGCCGCGTAAAATTTCCTTTCGTTTAATTCCAAGCCAACGGAGACGTAAACAACGATTTTGTTTGCAATCTTTCATGCACCATACAACAATATTTGCAACCTTTCATACAACAGGCTTGATTCAGGCGTTATCCTGCTTAAATTTAAATGAAATTTACCATTATTTTCTGCCATATCTAGTGTTCCTTCTATGTGCATTAGATATCGTAGAAAATTCAATGTTTCTTTTTATGTGTGCAGGGCCACGACGGGTAATTTAGTATCAGTATGACTCAATTGCCGGTGACTCATTCCACAAGCCAAACTTCACAAAACGGTGTATAATAAACTTGAAATACGTGTTTTGTTAACAATTTTGTCTAAGAGTATGATGTTAAAACTCTGGCACAAGTTCATCATACACACTAAAAAATTATGAATATTACATGGAACGTAATAATCCTTGACAAAAAATAGAGAAAGGTAAACAAAGATTTCATTTACAATGATGTCACCCGAGACCGAAACATACCTAAGTCGACAAAAGATGGGTTTGATTGAATGTATTTTCTAGCTTCTTTCAACTTATTCATATGTTCTTTTTCCGAAATTCACATGACATTTTGGTAGTATGTAAGTCATTTTTTTTAATCAAGTTTGTGAAATAGGTTACCGGCAAACGAGTCGTACTCATACTGAGTGACCCGTCCCAGCCATGATCTGGCAATCAACAATCAGACAATATATATTTCGAAAGCTTAAAAAAATGCCAACAAATAAATCACGTGCTATGCCCTATTAACACATGTGTCGCATAAATCGCCATTGAAGGAACACACAAGGTGCAAGCAAGCATAACTTTAACTACAGTGACGTTGTTAAGTCCTCTGTTTCTCATATATGTTAGCGGAATAGTTTTATTTTTCTCTTCGTAAATAAATCACCGATCAAGGCTGTTCAAGGCGAAAATTTTTGAAACTGAACCAAGCCTACAGAAGCCGCTACAGATTGTATATATACACGTTGTTAGCCGGTCAATTCAATGATTCAATGATGAGTGCCACGATCAAGATTTGTTATTGTGGGCTTACGGCTCAGCGTTTAGCTTTGCCATTCCCACTCCGCATATTGCTCAACTCGAACATGTGCGAATCACGAGTATTGTTTAGCGTGTTACTAGCATGCTATATGTGAATGGAACGATGAACGGAACAAAAACCACCGCACCGCACCCGCTTTGATTATGCTGGAGCGGTTTAACTCCTTTCGGATCCTATCGCCGACCGGCCGACGGACGACCGACAACGACGACGACGACGACGACAACAACGACGGTGACTTAAATGCTAGAGTAGAATTGCTTGAAAGACGTTATTCGTCAGAAACCTGTTTCGAGGAATCTGTTTTGTTTCGTTTTTTCTGCGAACGGTGTACCTATGATTAAGTGAATGTATGAAATGGGTTGTAAATCTTTTGCGACGACTTGCTCTGATTTTGTCCTCCAACGAATGATTTCCAATCTCTTTTTATTGATTCTGCCAATCATTTATCACCTTTATTTTGGCATTAATAACAGCAAACATGTTTAGAACTACAGAACATTTACTATTGCAAATCACACACAACACAACAATGTTATATTTAAATAATTCTCGTTATTTATTTCGAAGACTAGATCGTATATTGCATCTTTGGTTATGTCATTCTTATGTCCGATTTCCGTGAACTATTTTAAACCACAGTACTGAGGTCAATAAACCGTTTTTTTTTTCTTTCTATCATTCAACTGCAGCAAAGAAACTATCCCTACTCTCTGACTAGACTAATAAATTATGCAACACATGAAGCGCCGACGGCTACGTATGTGCCTCTTAAAGTGCTACAATTGCGATAGAAGAAACGCGCGTGCATGCATTCTCTACTCACTTAGGAATTTGATGCCAAACATGAAGAAGAATCCAGTAAACACAGCCAGATACTGCCACAATCCCGAACGGTCCTTGGAAAGTACTTCGAAGAAAATAACATACAACAGCGTTCCCGAGGCCAGGCCTTGTAGAATAACGGAAATCACTTCCATATCGTCGGCGTTGGCACCATTGCTCAGGAGGATTCCAATTGCCATGCCAAGGGGACTGACAACTGAGTACGTGAAGATGTATGCTACCGCCAGCCAGAACTTGGTACGAGCAACAATCAGTTCTACTCCCACGCAGAAAGCAATGACATATTTGTGTGCCGCTACTGCACCGAACATGTACCATACTGTTGCAGCGGATCCTTCCAGGCCAACAGCGAGACCCTCAAACAGCTCGTGCACCGAGAGAGCCAACACAATCAGTAGGCCACGAATAGACGACACTAGTTTACCGTCTATGTTAGTTGGCGGGAGATGGTGGTGAACGTGGTGGTCGTGAGGATGCTGCGAGGTTACAGGAGCCATATCATTCGAGACCACAGAAATCCCCCGTTTCTGGTTCTCCATATCATTGGAGATAAGATCTGCGGTAGAAATACTTCCGTTGCGATTTTCACTGTTTTTCTTCCGCAATATAATGCTTTCTCTTGCATGTGTACCTCTCATAATAGCGCCACCAGCTACCTCCAGCTCGTTTATTCTGGCTTCATTAACTTTGCGCTCATGTCTGTGCAGATAAACGTGTACCAACTCTTCGACCAGATAGATGATGAAGAAACCAGCGCACATTAAAAATTCTCCTAAACTGAATGTCAGTTCAGGCAAGAGTTTTAAAACTGTGAGTTCGTGAATGGTTTCGTTGATTTCCGGTAGCAAATGTTGGAAAGTCGTGCACAGCAGTGCACCCCCACCGAACGATAGTAATATCGATACCACAAAACTGCCTTTGGCGTCCGATGCACTGTCAGTCCATTTGAACCATTTGGCCAGTTTGAATGGCACCATTCCACAAATCATGCTCACCGAGAACAAAACAACCATGGCCGTTGCCTTGGCGACTATAATTTCATCATTTTCATCTTCCTCGTGGTCATGATCATGGTCATCATCAGCTCGACCGATTCCTAATAGGTTCATAACCGTGCTATTTGCCTCCATCGCGAACCACTTTTCACTAAAAATTGAACAATGCTTTCTCAAAGACACGCTTTAAAATATTTCTAACGGAGATATTTTCTTTGTTCAATAGTTGCTAATAGTGGTTATTATTCAGCGTCATTGGAAACTACGGAACACTGTTCACTATATCGGATTGTCCCTTGCTAGGATCGACAAACAACACGTAACACAATCGTAGGTACCACTCTCAACGTGCCCGAGCGCAAAAACCAACTAACCAGAGTGGATATAAGCTTAAACGTCTTATAGTCTTCAAGTCAACTCGTACTGACTGCAGAGAGTATATTTAATTGTCGGCGTTATTTCCTCTCCGACTTCTCCAAGATGACTATTGCGCTCAACGCTCAAGACTGGTTGGTATCGTTGGTGATGGATTGACGACGGCTTAATGACGGCATGACATGCGGGCACCTCGTTGTCGTCGCTTGTGTTGGTAGGTGTCCCGGTGATGGTGAGATGAGTACTCCCAAACGGATTGTTTATCTTGTGTCTCGTATTTCCTTTGTGTTTCCAACGGACGAAAAGACTGCAGCAAGCAGAGTGTCGTTTGCCCGCCTGTCCAGATGTTAATAGATCCCGCTCACCTGTCCGTAAATGGTTTTTATATTACAACTCTCACTCGAACGTTCAGCGCACATTACCGCAGATCATGATCTGAATATGGATTGAAGTATTTTTATCTCCCTACGTGAGATGCCTATCAATATACGTTGGCTAGGGTTACATTAACAACGCATTGCGTTCGCTGCAAAACGTGCAAATTTTTTTCATATGTTAACTGAACTTTCAAAGGTCAAGATCATCTTTGTTGTCGTTTATATTGTAATGGTAGAGTTTTAATTAGTAGGCTCAACGGTAGATATGTAGTAAATACTATATTACTTTCGATTATCATTTGCAAACAATATGCTCCTATCAAACTAATTGACATGATTCTCTGTTTATGGTCATAGGTATATGAGAGAAAATTAATGTTTAAGTCAGCATATTTAATATTATATCTCTTAAGAAATCTTCATGGTGCTAACTATGTTTTTCAATAACTCAATCTCTATTTTCCCTCAATAATGGGCATACAAAATATGATTGGGTGTTTTTTTTGTATGCAATAATTTACATTCTAGAAATCTTGTATTCTTCTCGAATGAAATAAAACCCAAATTGAGCTTCAAGTGTATAAAATTATCTACAGTGAAACCTAGCATACCTAGCCGATAATTAGCATACTTTGTTTTAGTAGAAAAAAAAGATACTAACTTTAATGTTTCCATATCGATGGAAACATACGTATGTAATAGCCAGCTGGAAAATAAAGGGCTATGTCAAAATTGGTCTTATATTTAACAAAGGTTCCACACGTAAAATTCATATAAAATAGAGAATCTCAATAAAAAAAAATCAAAAGTTTGTCATTAAATAAAAAAGAGTGCAATAGAAAAATTAAGAAATCCCATAGAAAAATTAAAATGTTCACATTTTAATTGCAACATTTATATATGAACAATGAACTATTCAACAAATTTAAATTAAAACATTCAGATAAATGCATGATTTTCAAGCTAAAATAAAACGAAGATTGCAGTAGATCTTTATTCAAAGCCCATAATCATATTTGAATCCAAATATATCTTTGGAAAATCATCAATTATCATCAAAGTGTCACAAGTAGCAATAAAAACAAGAAACTTTCCATAGAAAGAGTATAAAGTAACCATAGATAATAATGTTCAGAACAATCTCATAAGAAGCAATGGGAAAAAATAAAATGAGCAATTAAAAAGCCAAATTTACATTTATACAATGGAGAGTAGTAATTAAAAATCACATTCACAAAATTCCAAATAAAGAAATAATTCATTAAATCAAAAAAAAAATCAGTAGAGCAAAACTGTGCAATAGTATTCAAACAAAAATACAATGTTTGCTTAAATATCACGCAAGTGAGCAGTATTTTATGCCCCTAGATCAGCTTTACCGCATTTAATGAATTTTTCCTTCATGAATCCAGACACAAACTCAAATCTTTTACTCGTTCAATTTTGAGTAAAATGGGATTTTATTCACGATAACACTTTTTTTTCTAAGATGCGATTTGAGTTTTTATCAAGCTGGAGTTTGGCTTCACTCTTTGTTTCTCAGACGTGAATTATATAGACTGTTTTAGAAATTATAAGCTCACTTTCAAAATATTGCAAATGTGTTTTTTTTTACGATTCAATTATTTAATTTGGCAAATTATTTCAGCACTGGTTTTTTTACATAACATTTCTCTTCTTCAATCAAAATCTTTGATTATAACCGAGACATCGCACTTTTCCTCGAACCTGACTTACAAGCTTCTGCACAGTTGCACTTCCCACCATTTTCACTTATGTTCAATCCTTTTTAAATTTTTCGATATCATCCGCTGGTTTTACGAATTTCCGTAGCTTTGCTTTAGTCAAAGCTTAGAAAGTCTCGATTAGCCGTGCCTCCGGGAAATTTGGCGGATTCATGTCTTTCGGCACGAGTTCATTGTCTCCGATGTTACGTTCGGGCTAGATATTTTTCCGCATTCGCATATTGCCTGCCACATCATCACCATCTTGCCAAATTAACGGTGAAAATAGCCTTCTCCGTTTCGGAGATATCCCTGTTCTTGCGTACAGTGAAGTATTGTGGTCCGGGAAGGGTTTTATAATCCAATATCACATACGTTTCATCGTCCATGATTATACACCCAGAATTTTTACACAAAATTGTACCATATAGTTTCCGGGTTCTCGGTTTCACAGACGCGGCCTGATTTGAGTTCCTTTTGGGTTTCTTTTGCTTCCGGTGTATCTTGAGTCCAAGTCGCTCTTTTGCACGCATCACGTTAGACGTCGAGGTCCCTATCTATTTCGCCACATCTCGAACGGAAGCCGATGGTTTCTGCTTATAGGCATCCCTGAACTTCTTGTCAATAGCAGGACTCATAGGACCGGATTTCCGACCACATTGTTCTCCATATTTTCTAACTGCAGTTCGTACCGCTCCGATGCTCACACCCTCTTCCTTGGCAATTTTCATAAATAGATTCCTCTCACAGTGTACCATTTGTGCACGATACTTTTTCTTTGCCCCGGGGTAAGACCACGCATTTTGAAAGTCAACCAGGCACTAAGTTTTTTTTATGCTATGACGTACAGAAATGTGCAAACAAAAGGACGCAGCCAAAATAATTTGAAAAATGTCATTCAATTAAAAAAGGCCGTTAACATAAGGTGTGCTTATAATTTCTGGAACAGTGTAGATCTAGTGCAGTGCAGATTAAATCAATTTGAATCCATTTGAGATCATAAATGTTTTGAAGCTCGTCATAATGTTGAGAATAAATGGGTTTGTATCAATAAAGCTGCGATTTTTCATGGATTAAGATTTTTTTGTTTTTTTACTTAGTTCGTTTATTTGTAAGGCTCAGACGTGTGTGACACTTTGCGGAGCCGATATTCAATTTTGTTATTTACAATGATTTGCTTTATGGTGTTAGTAAGTGGGTACCAATAACTCGTGGCTGACTCGAGGTTAATGGGTCACATTATCGCTTGGAAGGGACTAGGCAGGAAACTTATTTAAGTTAATAATTGCTGCTCAAGTCCTCGGTTCCTATAGCCCATTTCAGGAGCTAGGCGCAGATGGTTGAGCAATAGCTTGCTGGGCAGGTACTAATAGCACGGAAACAAGAGGAAAGTATAGCTGGGACACAATGGCGGGGAATTTACTAGCGTGGAGGGGAGGTGGGTGATGACATTACACATTGAGGTCAGACAAACAAAGGAATTCGTAGATCGCTTGCATGTAGGGGAGATCACGCATTCCCAAAACATCTCTTACCTCGCGGAAGGGTTGTCTACCTCGGGCCACTAGGGTATTTAATAGTCGTGCTCTGGAGGCATCATTATCCGGGCAATACCAAACTGCGTGATCGATGTCATCATAACCGGTTCCGCACCTACATATGTTGCTATCGACGAGGTTAATTCTGTAGAGATGTGCGTCTAGCGAGTAGTGGTTGGACATAAGTCTTGACATCACACGAATAAAACCGCGACTTACATCCAGACCTGGATTAAGATTTTCTATTTGAAATTTTGTGAAAGGGATCTCTATGAATCCATTGGTGATCATTATTTTGACGTAGTATGTGTAATTGTTGAGACAAACATCATATTCACAAAACTACAAATTTTCATGAAGGTTTGGAATTTCTTTATTGGACAATATAATTCTGGCTTTGTCCAGATCAGCACATTTATATAATTTATCGATTATAAATATTATGACCATATAAGGACCATTAATTTTTCTTCCTAGCACTTGTTAACGAAACATTGGTTTAAAATAATAAAGCAACGAAAAAAAAGTTTTGCTATTGAAATTGAATTAAAATTAGAAATGATTTCAGGTTTGCTCCGTAGATATGAGGCTTGAATTTTTATAGTATGGACCTCCGGAAATCCATTGCTGACTTGAGAAATCCATTGCTAGTTTAGGTACGTAAAATTGTTTAAAAAAACGAGATTCACATATTCACAAAACTATGATTTTAAATGGAAATATTGCATTTCTGATTGAATAGAAAAAAAAACTAATTATGACTTCGCTCACGTTTGAAGTTTATAGAAACTACATTACTGAATCCATTTATGATCAAAAACTTTTTTTAGTTCGTGAAATTGTTGCGGAAAACTGTTTTAAAATCACAAAAAAAAAAACTGTTCTGAAATATATGATTTTGCCTCACTCGGTGAATTTTGAATTTTATGGAATGGATCTCTTTTAATGTTGTAGTGAGATTATTAATAAAAAAGAACTTTATTTTCACAAAACTACGGGGTTTCAAGAAAACTTAGTCCAACTGTAGTGAAAGGTGGTATATCTGCTTCCTATAGAAATAAGACTTAAAACTTATAGAATGATCATCCGTGAATTAATATATAATTATTGTTTTTAAAACAACACGTCAAATTGTTGAGTTTAGGGATAGGGATCGACTAGAGACCTACGGCATAAACCGAAAAAAGCCGTTCCCAAAATTAGCTCACGTTTTCAAGATTTTTACCTCAAAAAACGCGAACAACTATGAAATTTAGTTGCCTAGTATGTAATTTAATACACGGTGCATTTTTGCTGGTTCTTGAATTCATGATTAATGTTCACGGATCCGAGTACGGGGTGTTAAACCCCATTTTTATCCATCGTGACGAAAAATGCAAACTTACCTGTGATCCTAATATTAAATTCAAACAAATGATATATTTGATCAAGTCATATGAAATTGTTAAAAAATATGGGGGTTAGATACACAAAACAATAAGTTTTCATTGGAATAAAATTGTCTACTCGGAAATGTTGTAGACTTATACTAATTAGGTTAGCAAATCTCGATTTTACAAAAATACTTTTTGTTGAGGTTAGCATAAATGATGATAGGCCCTTTTCTATTGTTAATCCAGATTTTAGTTGTTGTGCTTTTGTAATACGTTCATGTTGCTTTGATATAATTTTCGTTGAAATCATGGAAGATGCGGGTGGTTCGAGTTGTGGAAAATGGGGAATCGCAGCGGCTTATCGCCGGAAAGTACGGTGTCAGCAAAGCAGCTGTCGGACATTTTTTTGTTGAAGAACAGAACGTTTGAATCGGTGGCGGATCGCAACGGTAGAGGCAGGAAACGCAAATCGGATGCAAGAATGTTAAGAAAAACCCAAAACTATAGGAAGATAAGAGAAACCCTTCAGCCACCAATAACGGATTGAACAACCCGCCGTAGATTTGCAGAGCATGGTTTAAAAAACAAGCTTGCCTGGAAGTTGCCATTCATCAGCAAAGCTAACAAAGCCAAAAGGCTAAAATTAGCTTGGGAGATAAGCCTATAGAGTACTGGAAGAAAGTTCTGTGGTCGGATGAATCGGATGAAAGTAGACCAAGAGAGTAGCTTCAGGAATGACATATTCAAGGTAAGGTGAAGCATGGGGGAAGTAACGTTATGGATTGGGGGTAGTTTTGCTTGGGCAGGAGTTGGGAGTGTTGTGAAAATCTATGGGATTATGACTGCAGACTCCTACATCAACATTCTGCAAGAAAATCTCGAGGTATCGTTGGTAAAAACAGGGCTCGAAAACCAGTTCGTGTTCCAGCAAGACAACGACCCGAAGCATACAACAAAGAAACCAAAGTCTTTCTTTCGTTCATGCCGAATCAAGCCCACAGATTGGACTCCACAAAGCCCGGATTTGAACCCCATCGAGAATCTGTGGGTAAAACCGGAGTTACAAATAAATTTCTGAACGCCTTGATAACGCGTTGGAATGATCTACGATAGGAAAATTAAAGAAGCGGACACTTTTTTGTCAATGCTTATTTTTTAACTTAACCCAATTATACGATTAGTAGTTTATTTTTATTTTTTCTCAGTGTTTTATGAATGAAACTTAAAATGAATATATTAAATAAAACTCCTGTCAATATTTCGATGTTTTTATTCATTTAATAATCAAGTTTTTTAAAGTTATTTAAAGAATAATTAGGTGGGCACTTTATTTTGCCAATGAGCACTGATTTTTAATTTAAACATTAATGATTTTTATTTTAAACTTTAATGCGGTATAAGTCTTGTGTTCTGCTCATTTAAGTAAATTACAATAAAATATGAAACATGGCTCTTCTTTTCGCACCAATTAAGGCATGCCCCACTTAGTGATGGAACTAACAATTTTGCTTATTACAGCGCTCATAGTGGACGCTTTATTAAGCTTCTGACGTATATTTGTTGACACAGACAATAAAAATAACAGTTTTTTTTTTAATTTAAAAAAAGCTCTCGTTTTGGAGACAGTCACCATGCAAGAGGAGCGTAAAAAAAGGAGGAACAGTCACCTGGAAAATCATCGTGGTCATCGTGGTCATCGTAGAGTGTTGATTTTTTTCCAAAATAAAACCGGCACGTGCTCAAAACGTTCAGGGTAATCTTGACAAAAGCTAGGAAGCCTCAAAGTAAACGCCGAAGTGAAACAGCCAACCGTCAGCTCAGTGGAATGGTCGTGAGCTATGTGAATATGTCTGATCGCGATTTGAGTAAAAATTATGATGCCACTCGTAGTACAGTGCAGTAAATTCTCTGTCACGAAGGCTTACAGGCATACCACGCCAGTAGGCAACCAAATCGATCACTCAAGCAGAATACCATAGCTAGAGCCCGTGCTCAAAAGCTTTATGACAACCTGCTAACAAAGTCAGTTGAAAGCATACTTATGAATGATGAAACCTATGTAAAGGCCAAATTCGGACAACTTCCAAGACTAAAATTTTACAAGGCGAAGGCTCGAGAAGGTGGCCCTATTAGATTCAAATTTGTTTTTGCGGATAAATTTTCACGCAAATGTATGATCTGGCAGGGAGTTGTCGTCACTGAGAAAATGATGAACTCGGAGCTTTACAAAACCGAATTTCTACAGAAGCAAATTCTGCCCTTCATTCAGTCACATGATGGTCCGGTGGCATTTTGGCCGGATCGTGAGAGTTGTCACTACAGCCGGGAAGTACAACAATGGTACAATGACAACGGGGCCCTTTTACACTGAAAATTTATTTTCGTAAAAACGTTTTCACTCGTTTCGTAAACATGGATTTTGTACATAGAACAAATGTTTCGTATTTTAGTATGAAACATTCATATGGCTTTTTATCTGGTGAAATGCTATCATAACCCCTTTTTGTAGAATGCACGAAATGGATTTCGTGAAGACCAGCCAATCGCTGCTTCTCTGTTGGTCTTGCTTCTGGGATGGGCAGGAAGAATTTATTTATCCCAACAACAAAATTAAAGCGCTGCCGAGAGTTATAGCTTCATATTCATTAATCAAGGATCTTCTCATGTGTCACCATGGCCTAGTGAGATCAACCACGGATTCAACGTTTCTTTTTAATTTGTAGTAAAATATTCGTAGCTCTTTGTATTGTTTTTGCGCAATGAACAAATGTTCTTTCTGTTTCAACAAATGCTTCGTGCTTTTGACAGTAGCGCGTGTGGCATTAATTACGAAGGAAGCTTCATAGAACGTACAAATCAGTTTCGTTGCAGAAAACAACGAATGGATTCGTAAGTGCTACCTTTGATTTTCTAATATAAACTAAAATAACTAGAATTATTTAGACGAAGCGATTCTTAGCCGTGACAGCTATCACAAAAGTAAGATTCAATAAACTTCATGTTGTCGTCTCTAACCTGAAGCAGACTAATGAAACTTCAGAGCTTTAAAATCTCACATTCAAATCTCAAAATGCACCCTGACTGAGACAATATATTTTTCATCACATGCTGCCTCTAGCGAACATGAAGTAAACACAAATTTGCTTACATGAATCTGTAGCGCAAGGTGAATCATCTGGTTTTTTGCTGCTTTACTTTCATCATTCATTCGTTCCAGAAAGCAGTGAATGTAAATAAGCGCAAACAACTCATTCAATTTCAACGTTCTACCGTGAAGAAGAAAGAACAGTCCTTCAATTGAAGAATCGATGAAGTGACAAAACCAATGTATTTTGCTTGCACGTATTTGCAGCAACTTCTTGAATCGATCCTGCAACTTGCCTTTTCCCGATCTCGAACCACAAACTCTGTAGCGATTTCGGCCATAAATCGTTTGCTACAGTTTTTTTTTTCTTTTCCTTTTCTTTTCTCTCGTTCGGGGAAAAAAAAAAAAAAAAAAGACCTGCCCCCGACGAATTCACTCACCAACCCGAAAATGAATGACTGGATACCAGAACATTCAGTCAAGCAATCAAAACTTCTTGACGCTTGAATAGCCAGATCAGTGCTTTGCTGTGGTGTGAATGAGTTGTGTAGAACACAGGGACAATGGAATGACTGAACACGGCAAAACAAGTCGACAAGCATGTGTTGTTTGACTGATAGAACGAAATGAAGATAGAGAAAATAGTGCACACTGAATATTTTTTTTACTCGTCGTTCACGACGGCAGTCAATTTTTTCGAGCTCTGGAAACTATTGTCTCCCAGCATTTTACACTAGAATAAAGAGTGTATACCCCAGCACGTGGTGTGGAGATTGAAGGAGTGGTCACCGAGGCAAGTCTGAGCCCTTAAATCTCGGAGAAGCAGGCGGTTGGCCCATTCAAGAACTCTCTGCTACAATGTTCAAGGCAGTCTTTCGCAGAAATGTTTAATGGATCCTCACCATCACCCATAAATACAAATACTCCTCTGTCAGATAACGAGCTTGACCCTGACTTGGCCGAGAAGTGAACAGCTTTCAGTTTTCCGGAAGGTGCTTTACGGAAGCGAAGCCGCTTCCGACCACGGAAAGTATTTGAACTGAAGCCCCAAATATGCTTGCCCAATTCAAAAAGTGGTGACAAAGAGGAAAATCTAAATCCTCCTGGTTTTCGAAGTACCAACTACACACAGGATTTTCCATCACTCCCGGGGACATCCAAAACCCCTGTTGCCCCGATTTTAAGAGCAGAAGCCTCCTCTTTGTCTAGGCTGTTCTCATTTAATGATATTGTGGAAGGTATCTTCAAGTGCTGTTAGAAAAACTTTTCTTGTTAGGGATATTTATCTCGCCCTAGACTATTGTCTTAAACCTCAGGGTCGTTTCATCTTAAGCTCGTTAAGAGGAATTGGGTGAAATGGCGGAATGATCTTCCCTCAAAATGCGGCCAAGGTAGAATAATCCAAAAAGAGAATAAAAAGTAAGGAGGTAGTAAAGAGAAAGCTAAAATGTAGATTTACGTTCACATTTTAATTAGCTTTAATTCTCTTTTTTTTTTTATCCAATAGGATAGGATTAGGATAGGATTTTCTTTTTATTTTTGCACTTCTACTACCTTGGAATCGATGCCGAATAATGACAGGTGGAGCAGCGGGACATCAGTGGGCGCCAGCTCTTCTCGATCGCTTCGGGGTTTTGCGAAGGATCTTGCTTACACCAGCTATTTTACCACAGTAAATTACCGATTCCCGCGGTTTGACCATCACGCGACCAGAGCTTTTGCTCACCTTTTCACTAGCTGTGAGCACCTGCAGCAGCAACTGAGATGGCTGTAACAAGACACCTCCCACTTCCCGAATTATTTCGGTTTGTCTCGCCGAATGGACACCAACGGCCGGATCTGATGGCGGCCAGTCACTTTTTTCTTCGTCCGAGTCACACGGAATACCACAATGCCCGACTTTTTGTGGTTCGGTTCACTGGCAGGGATAAAAAGCAAAACGAGTAAATACGCGCACTGTGAACTGACTTGTTCGGTGGTTCACCTGCTAGAGAGCGATTTTTTGTTGCCAAAATCGATCTTCCGTTTCATGATTGCAATATTAACGTTTGCATTAAAAAAATGAACTTTTTTCGGATGGTGATAAAAAAGCTAAGACAGAACACCGCGTCTTCACCCTTATGGTATTTCTTGATGTACGACGCAACTTCCGGCAGGCATTTCGTACTATAAATTTCTCCGTTCACGGCCAGTCCGGAGCGAAAGAAGAGCGGCTTTGACATCCCCTTCTCGCTGATTGTCAGCCACATCAGCAGCTTCTTGGGGAACTTGGTGTGTGAAATGAACTTCACCTCGGAGCTCACTTCCTTCGTGGGGGAAGTAAAATACGAAGTGCCCTGCCAATCGTTGCCATCCAGGGTGAGATAGGTCTTGTCGTCCATCACCACCGCCTCGTCGCGATTCGCCGGGAAAATCGAGTTGACCATCTTATTCAGCCGCTGCCGCTGCGTCATTGCCTGCAGCTCCGAAACCAGTGGACGCGACTTCCGCTTCCTGACATATATGTTCATGTTCGCCAGGTTTTTCACTGTGTGGCCGGTTGAACCGACCTCCCAGTCAAGCGCACGCAGCGATGTAGCCACTTTTCCCTCGGACTTCCTCTTCAGCATCCTTTGGAGCTTCTTGTCGCTCAGGGTCGTCGGCCGTCCGGAACCGGGCTTTCTTTCGATGCTCTGATTGTTGTCTAATAGTGCCAAAATGTTGTACATGCCGGAACGGGCGTATCCGGCGTCCACAAAGTGCCGCACGACGTCCGTTTTCGACGCGGCGGGGTGCCGTTCTTTGAACGCGCACACTTCTGAACGCAGTTGCTTCACTGTTTTTGCCATCACGGTTAGAGTACGACTGATAGAGCTGTCAAACTCTGTCTGCTGGCTCATGGATTACTATGATTGATGCTGCATGGGTAGTTTTGTCAGTGCGGGTGAAAGTAAATCCATGAAAAATCGGCAATTTTTGTCCATTTTTTTTAATGCAAACCTTATTCGGCTTGATTCATTCAACCTTATTCGGCTTGGTTGAGGAGGAGTACTTTTGGGGATCTTAAAGTGCTTCTCCTTCTACAGGTCGGTATCGTGTTCGAAAGAAATTTCTTTTTCTATCCCAAACCCATGTTAAATTCCGTTTACTGAAACGGAAAAGTAAGGTATCGAAAAGAAATTTCTGCAGCAGTAACCACATCAAAAGAACGAAAAATAAAATTGGAATTTGTAAGGTTTCCACGCAAACTAATGGGAGCTGTCACTTTTACTTTCGAAAAAATATTCCGCTCGATTATTCCGTAGGTGAAGGTGTCACTTCTTTCCATGCAGATCAATTGTCCAAATTCCGCTTGGTAATATCGAACAAAATTCCGTTTCCTCTCTACTTTTAAAGTCGAGTGAATTTCCAAATTCCAGATATTTATGTTGTCGGATGTCATTATAGCCTTTGCATTGCTTTTATGTACATCTCCCGTTGAGCCTCAATTAATCGAAAACTACGTTCAGATATTTATTCGATCTCCACGGTTGATAATTTTAACTCTCTCTTTTCAGGTTGGGGAGAACTGTACAATGACAACCGTTCTTCTTTGATATGTGACTTCTATGACAACTTCAATATGACAGTTCAGTAATGGAGTAACGCGTTTGGCTGGTCCATCCTCATTTGGCAGCACATTAAACCACACTCTTTGTTCGAATTTATTATCGTTGGATTGCACATGGAATGTGAGTCTAGATCCCGACGGTAGTGACCACTTGCTCATAAAAATGTCGGTTGCCGCCTGGTTCAACCCATCGGAAATAAAGTTTGTCAAAATTTAATACCACATACGTTATGTAAATGTCCTTTTGCCGCGCTACTGCGATTTCGAATATAGGTTAAACACTAAGTGAGTCTTGTTGATTGAGCTTGATTCTAAACGAATTAAATAATCTCAAGGACAATTTTTTTTTTAGAACACAATGTGGAAAAGATCATTAAGATCATACTATGCCATCACTTAATGCTAGCCCAACATTATTTCCATTTTATGTAAAAATCTTCATGGACCATCCTATCTATAGTTTATTTGAAATTAAATTCATAGGTATAAGCAACAGGTTTGCCAAAGACACCATAGATCTGAAGTTTCATTTTCAGGTCGAAAATAAGTTTTTCTTGCTAATTTTGAATTTTGGCACGTGTGCAGTGTTAAGCTTTGTCCAACCATTTACCAAAAATTATCTACCTTAGTATCTTTATTACTGTTATAGTAAGTAATCAATATTTCAAATCAAATCAAATCAAATAGTCAAAGGGATCCTTTCTGCAAAATTTTAAAACGATGTCTCTTTGATACTATGCATATCGAACTCAGAAAGTAACATGTGAGTCGCTAAGAGATCTACAGCTTTATTGCAGATTTTCACTATTTTCACTCACAACATGCGGTTCTGCAGATGATTTTGTTTTTCATGAATGAGAACTACTTCAAGACTCAGTTCATGGTTAAGTTTTAGGTTGAAAAGCATTATGTTGCGAGCAGTCTCAAATATTTATTGCCCATCATTCTTATTTACCGGTAAGCAAACAATATGAGACTACTGCATTGGGTGTAGCTTGATAGCTTCCCTATTTATTATACACCCAACACAGCAATTCCATAATAAAAGAAAACAAAACAAATCTACATTCTTATATTATCGTAGAAACAGCATTACTCTTCGCTATGAGCACTCATCCAGTTCGTGGATTTATCAGAGACTAAATCTGTCCACTAAAACATTATACTGCTCGATTGATAAATCAGCAACGCCGGTTGCGAAACCCACAAGTAACAACAAGCAACGGTGAAACAAAAATTCCTCGATTGTCACGATCTGATTCCAGCTTGTAATCTTATACTCTACATCAGTCAGGTTTGTCTAATTGCATCCACTCTCTTGTTCAATCCACCCCCAAAATCGGAGAATCACCTTCAACTACCCCAACATATTCCGAATCAGTCAGTTTCAAATCGAGATAGCACTGACACAGAGGATTGAGTGTGAAACAGAATAGATGTGACGATTTCGTGGTACGCTATACATAGTAACTGATTCACATTTTTGGAAACCGCTTTTGGGCGTTAGTGTTTTTATAACTCTAGAGTCTTGTGACGCGTGGAAAGCAACTTTGCTAACCTTTTTTTTTAAGTGGAAACCAACTATTTTATGGTATATATAAACAACCGTTATAGAGCGTTTCAAAACTTTTAAAAAGTGTTGTGCAACATTAGAGTATAATTTGTTGGTTAATTTGTTTTTGCCACAGAGAACCGGATATTATTGGTGCTTCCACTCAATCAGCGGAAAATGTCCATGAACATTACATATAATTTTCATGTTATCTAATAATTGGATAGTTGAATAATTGAAACACAATATCACGTGATACATTTGTTGTTTAGTGAAACAAGTTGTCTAGTTCTCAATTGCGATTGTTTAGGCTCTGTGGTATTCTTCCATGTCGGGTATCTTCATCACTGCGACCAATTTTTAGATCTTTTGTGACACAACCCCCCTTTTTTATTGCTTTAGATATTGTCAGCATGACGCATCACTATTGCAAATGTTTGACTTAAAGCATTGTCCCAGGACGGTATAACACACCGAAGAGAGATTGCTCTACCGTACTGGGGTTTGTTCTCAGAGGGTTCTAGTAGCCCTTAGCAGAAGAACTTTAATGTTTTGTTGGAAATTGCCAGGCAGTGGTATAAAAGTATCCGAGTCAGTGATATTAAGATAAAACTCAACACAAAACATATTAAATTACATTAATGTTATGCTTCAACTATGTAAAACTTTGATGTCAAAATAACAGTTCATAGTTAACAGCAACACTTAATTAAAATGTGTTCGCATTAGGAGCTTATTGGTTTTGACTATTAGCTCATTGCTAACTCTGAACTGTTTCAAGATGCTATTTCATAGCTATTGATGCATTACATACATTGTCAAGCAGTTTTAGGGAGTCATTCAGATTTACTTCCTTCGGTCGTGTTTTACTCAGAGCGCTCCTCAAGTTAACTCGGTGATGTACCTCATGGTAGCACAAAAACCACCCGGATGCAATTCACAAAGATGTATCTGAGGAAACAAAGAATCAATTGAATGGGGCTGGTATTGACCGTTCCTTCTCATTCTACAAGTTTCAATGATTCCATATTTTTATGATCAATAAGGGATGGGACAGGAATTTTAGTGAAGCCTTTGTTGATTTTTGGCACCGTGTTAACCTCTGCGTCCCAACAAAGGTCACAGGAAGAGGGTTTTGTTAATAGGGCAGGGTTCGTTGGATCAGGATTCACCTTGATGAGCGATGATATCATAGTATTTGTGTAGCAAAGAAAATGTTGGTGTTTGGGACCTGAAACTCGCTTTATTGCAAGCCGAGCAATTTATCGATTGAATTTATTGAAGATGTTCATTGATTTTAGTGTTTCTAGCATGGGATTTGATCCTATGTTTTTGAAAAGAGCTGACATTGAATCCGTGGTTGATCTCACTAGGCCATGTTGACTAGTAAGAAGTGACATGATAATTGAAGATGAATTCAGAGCTTTTCACGACGCTTTTATTTTCATTCCGTGATAACCGAATCCCGAGCAAAGGATAATATAAAATTGATAACAAATTACAATACCAAGTTATCATTGTTTGATCACTGAGTATGTTATCATTGAGGTTGAATTAACAGCCAAAGTAATAGAATGACTAAATTGTTGAATATCATAACAATAGCTTATTTTATTATCACTGCGAACATTTTGATAACAAATTCTGTTTTGTAAGCAAACTTATTGAAATAGTTTCAAATTATGTTATCAATTTGAAATTAAATTCTTACGCTAATATCTGAAAAAAATTCGTTCAAAAAAAGCAGCATTTCTCGTTCAAATATTATGGTAAAATTTATAGTTTGATATTCAACTAGTAACTTTCGTCAAAAAGAGTATGTTGGAAATGATTATATATAATAACATAATTAGCCAATGGTGATAATGGTGCGATAGCAGCGGAAATCAAAACGATATCTGGGATTTCAGAACTTGTTAGAGGCTATCCATATACCACGTGTACGGAATTTGACCGATTTCTGACTTCCGCCTCCCCCTGCGTGGACAAACATTCATATATTATCTCAATAGAATGTATGGATCGTGGACACTTACAAAGTCCCTCCCATCCCCCAAACTGTCCACGTGGTATATGGATGGTCCCTTACTAATATGATACCAGCTTGTTATTTTCCTTTGCTGGGGATGTTATATGGCTCACGCCATGTTGGATTCCGCAATGCCATTCGGATTAACCTGCGCTGTATTCTTTTGATACTAAAGCTCAAGTCAATTGATAAGGAAACCAGACCAAGGAGGCATTTTCAACTATAGGTCGTACCGGTGAAATTTTCGTTACAAACCCTAGCTGATGAGTAGCCTTAGAGATCACAGCCGAGCGGTGGAGGTTAAACGTTAATTTATGATCCAGTAGAAAACATAAATCGCTGAACTGGTCGGTTCTATGAAGAACTACCCAAAGTAACCACGAGGCTATAATAGCATGCATATATATAGAGCATATGCATTATGTCTAGTGCATCATTGAAGTTGGATTAAAGCTGAAAAGGGCCCCACTAAGATCGAACTAGTGCCATATCTTTTGTTATGCCATAAGACATTGCTAAAGTAGCACTATTGCATTGGTAATGCATCACTATATTCTTAAAGCTAATCTAACGCTTCATTACTTGACAACTGTTGAATTGATGCGATCCCGTATTAATGTTGTTGATTTTGAGTCGAATAAGTGCAATAATATAATGCTTGTGGTTTCTTGGGACACCATTGATGGTGTAGCCGAAAACAATCGGCTACTTAATGCGGTAATATGACATACCCATACATTTTGGTGGGGTGAATAGATCCAATAATGATAGAAGATGAATACAATCCGTACCACAAAAACAGCTTTAGATCACTACACTGAAAATTATTTCTCGTAAGTTAGCTTTCACTCATTTCGTAAACATGGATTTTGATCATAGACCAAATATCTCGTTAATTGTATGAAATATTCATATTGCTTTGTCATCTGGTGAAATTCTATCATTACACCTTTTTGTGCAATGCACGAAATGAATTTCATGAAGACAAGCTGAATTTTCTATCATACTCACAAATGTTAATGTTGCTGCTGGGGGGGTGGGAATCATATAGTGGCATTCCCACTCTCCCCATCCAGAGTGCTTCAATCGGGTGCCCTGATGGTCCTTCCCATTCCCGTGAAATATTTATATAATTGTGTATATATTTATATAAATGAAAAATACTACAAGCATTCGTATCTATTATATATGATCTTCATTCGGTTGATCCTGAAATGCAAGAAATGTTGTAAAGTGTTAAAGTGTAGAGTTCTGTGGTTCCGCGCTTAAGCACGTTTTCGTTCATTTTAAGTCGATGAAGCAGACCTGTTAATCATTCAAGCAACCAACAACGCGATGTTTCTTTTTTATTTGTAACAACATATTCGTAGCTCTTTTTTATTGATCTAGTGGTACGTGCCGTCCATTTTTATTTTTCACACCAAGTGTTCACGTACGTTTGCTCCGAACTTAGTTTACTGAATCCCGAGCTCCGTCAGTTTTGCATCTGACCTAGCTCGTTATTTTAACGTAGAACTACGTTTCTCTATTCCATACCGGGTGTCATTTCAAAATTTTGAAAAATTAGAGCGTTACGCTAAAGTGAAAGGTTTTTGAACGCTAATAACTCTCGTTCAACTGAACACAACGACTTCAATCATACACCATTTGATCACAAAAACCTACAAAATGTTTGCATTGAAATAACAGCTAAGTGCTGTAAGTATAAGAAGCTCATTTTTTTACTTAAAAATGACCTACTTTTGTTCCCATACAAATCTCCCTATGAACAGGTTAAACATATTTCTTTCCCTATCCGGGTCCTCAAAAACGGGTAACAAATGGTTCAAATTGTATTCTTCTTTTTATTTCATTTCGTTCCATTCCATGATGAATATAGAAATAGCCACACCCCTCAGCTGCAAAATTATTTTGCATTGTAGCCGATGTCTGATTTTATTACTGCGACCCGTCCTCTCTTAAGAATTTTGCTTCGTACTGTATTTTTGTGCCTCTCTTCATTCAGGGCTATGCTATCAACGCTAGTATATAGCAAGCGAGATGAACCGAAATGATTTCAGTTTTCGATACGAGCTCCCAGCTGGTAGTTCGAACAGGGCCTTGTCCACCCGCCACAGTCCGCCCGGTTGTGGTATGGGAGACAGAGTCGGACAGTAACCGGTTCCCATGTCTACCTAATGCAATGGTAAAATTTTGGGCCACTGAAAACTGGCCATTCATCCCTTATGAAACAATTTCGGTTCGTCTCACGTGTATATAGCACTACTAGCGTTGAATACATGCTAAGATAATCACGAACGTGCATAACTCATAAGAAGGGACGGGTCCAAAGCCTAATTATAGAACTATTTTCATGAGAATGGCAATTAAATTTACGGATGTCTATTGCTTTAAGAGCCTCTACTATTCCCTGGTGCGATCCACGCTGGAGTATTTTTCAGCAGTATGCAACCCTCACTATCTAAATGGCTTTGATAGAATCGAGGCAGGGCAGCGAAGGTTTGTGCGATCTCCGTCGTTTACCATGGAATAATCCACGTGAGCTGCCTAGATATGTACACCACATGCAACTTATTGGCCTGGACACACTAGAAGTGAGGAGAGATCTATCACGCGTCATGTTGGTTCCCGATCTTTTCATGGCAAAAATGGACTGTCCGATGCTGCTTAATCAAACCAATATTCATCCAAAAAAAAAAAAATTCACTCCCCATTTTTTGACGTAGACTACGTCTTACGGGAAGGGTAGGGTGTCAATTGAAAATCTAAAAATCAGCGACCGTCACGAAATATCGTTACAAATTAAACGCTAATAACTTAATAAATGCTCAATAGATTTTCAAGATGTTTACATCATTCGATTGTAAATTTTCCCGCGTATCAATTCAACTATCAAACATTATCCGTTAACAATTTCAAGCTATTGAAAATAACTAAAATATGAGGTAATGTCTTATAATGCCGATTTTTCAGAGTAAATTTACTCAATGCACTCAATTTTACTATCACAGATTTCAAATGTAAGCAAGGGAGGTCTCATATGCAGCAGTGAACGATATAAAACGGGTACACCTTCGCAAATTTTCTCATTCGTGCTGCAGTACTGAAGCTGTGCGGAGCAACGAGCCAGTATGGATTGGCAGCTGGCGCCGGGCTATAGCATGTACCCTGGAGGGTGCACTTGCTTCATTCAGCGGAGCGGCAAGACGCCAATTTGGATTTTGCAGCTGGCTGTGGCAAGCACCATAGAAAGTGCACTGGCGACCTACCAATTGGTCAGGTAGCTGATTGCACTGCAGTCTGTTGTTACCAAGCCGTTGGCTAGGCAACCGTTGCTAGGCAGCCATACATTATGCTGTGGTGTGCTAGGCAGTTGGTTGCTTGGGCAAATAATGTCTTTGAAGCCAGCCGGTGGGTGCTACTACTAGGGGCGAAATAAGGTGCTTGTGTGTGTGATATTTGGTAGATAATGTCTTTGTAGCCAGCTGGTGTGTGCAACCGCGAGGAGCGAAATAAGGTGCTTATGTGTGTGTGATATTTGGTAGACATCTTTTGGTAAGGCGCAGAGAGGGTTTTAATTCAAATGCGGACCATTTCCAATCCGTCCTTTTCAGGACGAACAATTTAATTTTGAGAGAGTTTGCTTGATTTGAATGTTTGGTTCTTGCCGATTGGCTGACAGCGGTGGCTAAAACAATATTAGTTTTCTCTTTGTTGCATACCTTGAGCATTTTGCACAATTTACAAATAGCTACCGTCACGAAAAATTTAAACACCGGACGCTGAGAATTCGATTGTTTCTTGATGGATTTATTTTTGAGACTGCTCTTATCAAGAAATTTATACGATTGCCATTCTATTTACTAAGGTATATACAATTTTACAAATAAATAAAATAAAAGATTAATATATTTCGCATACATATTCATCAATTGGTGTATGAAAATTTTATAAGAATGTTGCGTTCTGGCATGTTTCAAGAAATTCCCTATCACGAACAATGTTTTGATTCTCGAACATGCACATTTCAATGAGTACTGTTATGAATAGTTATTCTGTTGTGTTAACGATTCGCGTTGGATAGCGTTTTACTCTAGGAAGAAATAAGTTTTCAGAAACTGTGAAAGGGTGAATAAGTGCAATGCCTATTCGTTTGATGCCAACCGTTTGCGCAAATTTCGGAAGCGCGTTAAGATCGAACATTCGAAAAATCCTCCGAATTGACCATGTACCGATGCCGAGCGAACTCGAGGTTATCGGCCGAAACTGGAAGCAACCAGAGGTACCAGAGGTAATGCGTTGCTAACTACTGGTCGGAAAGCTAGAGAACGGCCTTAAACTCGAGGTGGGAAATAAAATCAAGTGGTCAACCAACTTGACAAAGTGCAAACACTTTTCAAATGCTTTCTAAAGAATGTACAATAGATTTTTGCTAACATACTTACTATCTAATGCTGGTCTAACGATCTTTGAGGACAAACATCAACGCTATTTTGATCAGACTAGGCCTTACGGCAAGGGTAGAGGTCAAATCAACATTTAAAAATAACTGAAACAGTGTGAACTCTTAAAGCTTTATCATTTATCGATAAATTTTCGAGATTACGCGGTATGGATAATGATCTCCAGCTGGTCGATCATATCAACACAATCACTACAGGCAGCACAATTGTTGCCCTTTCATCATACTAACATTCAAACCAAACGTCCCTTTCCAGGGCTGCCAAATAATTTCTAAGAAGCGAATCATAGCATGTTCTAATATACTTTCTCACTTATTTATGCTAACCCAACGTCCCATTAGAACAGTACACTACGAAACTAATCAAACGGGTTAAAGTAGTCTACGTCAACCGGTCGTGTGTTAAACACAACCCCACTGATTTTTCCCCCACCCCCACTCTCTTTTTTTTTTTATTCCCTCCTTTTTCTTTTTTTTCTCTCCCCCCCCCCCCCCCCCCCAATATTTCTCCCCCCCCCCACCCTTCTTTTTTAAAACCACAACAAAAAGTGTTTTGACCACGAGTGTGTATTACAGACAACACCCTTTTTTTTTTTTTCCGTACGCCGGTGGGGTCACGCACGCCACCCAGTCCCTTTTAAATCAAAGGAGTGCAAGTAAGAAGGAAAATCATTTGGAAGAAAACAAACCATCATTGCTCTGCATGTGCCAGAAAGAGAGTGGTGACTAAACGTCAAAAAGCCTAATATCAGCCTTCACACTATGTTCGAATATTTTTTTGGATCGTGCAATGCTATATTCTTCACAGTAAGCTGTGCAAAGTAAGAAACGTCAAATGATTTGTTTACCTAATGAGCTAGAATAATGAAGCTAGATCAATCAGTTGGTTAGTTATAATAAAGGAATATTTTATTATTTATCTATATTACTACACTTTGTACGAAAGTTCTTTCTGTGTCAACAAACGTTTTGTACTTTTGACAGTTGTCCGTGTGGCATTGAATACGAAAGTAGCGTCATAAATAATACAAATCAGTTTCATTGCAGAAAATAACGAATAGATTCGTGAGTCCAACCTTCGATTTCGTAATATAAACTAAATTTAATTTTCAGTGTAGCATACGCAAACTAGCAGCCATCTCCAAGTAGAAGCAATACGCCGTAGAAGTATGAAACAAACAGCAGCGGGCCAAGGTTGCTGTTCTATGGAAGACCTGATGAGTTCATAAAACAAGAGGAAATGCTAGAATCAAGTTTCACTCGATGAGACCTATCTGTCAAATTCGAGCACAGCCACGATGTCAATCGTTCCACCGTACTGAATTTGGATAGCTTCACCAACAGAATTACATGGTTGATAAAATGAAACGGTGCTTTAAGATCAGTATAGACAATGTCTACTATTTTTTTAGTACCTTGATTATCGAGATTTTCAGCCCTGGGCTGGTTCATCTCTCGTCGTAGTCACTCAAATACCTTTTGGGTATTTTCGTAACTTGTCCGGGGGTGAGATTCGAACTCGTGACTTTGGCGTGTTAACCACTACGCCGGGGTCGCCCCCTCACAATGTCTACTTGTGCCTCCTTCTCCAATTGCTAAAAACAGGTAAAGTATTGAAGATTGGTGTTAACCGAACTTCTGGGGCGAAAAAACTTGGTCACGAGAGTAAAGCTGTTGGTCCCGGCTCATGTGTTGATGAGTACGATATGTAGGGTCCAGGTCGTCTTCCTGGCTTCGGTGGTTGTCACGTTGTGAGGAAATAGGCCGACGGAAAATAAACGAATAAAAAAAAGGTTTCGGTTGACACAATTTCCAGACTGACACCATGTTGATTACCAGAGATGTAGATGAGATTTGGTGCGCTCAAGAATGAAACCACTCACTATTATCTCAAACAGTTCAGAGGCAGCTGAGATATTAGTGTTTATTCAGTAGTTTTCAACGTCACAACATTATGTACCGGAACCATAAGTGACTCCTTCCAGACTGCGGAAAATTTTGATTCGACAAAAGATTTGTGGAAAATCCTGCGAAGTGGCTCAACAAGAGCTCTATTGATGCGACAATACACTGAAGACGGAATACCATCTGATCCAGGTGAGAATGTACATTTGACTTTGGAAACTACGATACAGGACTTGGGGATCCTAATCGACTCTAAATTGACCTTCAAGGATCACGTTGGGTACGTTGTGTCAAAAGCTTCGTCGCAGTTGGGCTTCTTGTTTCGCTTTGGCAAAATGTTCAAGGATGTTTATTGCCTGGATGCTTTATGCAGCGCAATTGTACGCCCTATCCTTGAATACTCGTCCGTCGTATGGTCTCCATATTATCAGAACAAAACTCAACGCATAAAAGCATTCGAAAAAAAATTCATCCGGTCCGCCCTTCGTCAACTCAGATGGAGGGATCCAATCAATTTGCCAAGTTATACAAGCCGCTGTAAGCTAATTCATCTGGAACCACTCGAGTCGAGACGCAACGTGGCAAAGGCTGATGCTCCGATGCTTCATCGGAGATATTCTTCAAGGCAACATTGATTTTGCATCGCTGCTCAGCCTGCTGGATATTAACGTTCGTAGCCGAAACCTTCGAACACATCTGTTTCTTGGCTGTTCTCCTGCACAAAACAATTACCGCTTCAATGAACTTATGCGATTTTCGTCCCGTATTTTTAACCGTTGTTACCATTTGTTTGATTTGAATGTGTCACGAGAAACAAACAAATGTGCTTTGAGACGTCTTTTATGTTAGTCAATGTTTACTAGGGTTTTTTTTTGTTTTTTTTGTTTTTTTTTGTTTTTTTTTTTTTAGGCGGGATGGAAAATCTGCAACCAGACACCTGAAGAACTCAGGGTGTGGGGATGAGGGTGCCAACTCCTCGACCCACTAAAAACCCACCCGTGCCTTTAGCCCTGGTCCCTCCCCGGAACCACCTTTCGGTATTACTTCGGGGAGGGGGCTATTGTGCTTGTTAAGCACCCACTATGTCTAACTACTTAGGCCTTTAGTAGTTAGGTGGTCCCTGCGACCTGCCTTTGGTCGTTTCGCCATTTTTGTTGGAGATCAAGGACGATCTGGGAGGCTGCTACGCATACCGCGTCCCAGACGTCCCGGTCTTGACACATCCTCTGGAACAAGTTATCCGGAGTCGTGTCGTGACCGCATACGGCCATCATGCCGGATCTCGCGCCGTCGAAGCGAGGACATGCGAAAAACACATGTTCTGCAGTTTCTTCGACTCCCGCGCACTCACTGCATGCGGAGGACTGTGCATGCCCATATTTGTGCAGGTATTGTCTAAAACAGCCGTGGCCAGACAATATCTGCGTTAAGTGGAAGTTCACTTCACCGTGTCGCCTACCAACCCACCCGGTTAATTCCGGGATTAGTCGGTGGGTCCACCGACCATTGGTGGAGTTGTTCCATTCCCTCTGCCACTTAACCATGGATGCGGCTCTAGTGGTCTTTCGGATACCTCTTGTTCCACGTTGCTCGAAGCACTCTACGTCCTCTTTTATGACAATGCCTATTGGCATCATCCCCGCTAGGACGCAGACCGCGTCGCGTGATACCGTTCGGTATGCACTCACCACTCTTAGGCACATAAGCCTGTGTGTACTCTCGAGCTTATTTGCGTAGCTCTTGGTACTCAAGGCGGTGATCCATGCCGGCCCGCCGTACCTAAGTATGGACAGGGTGACACTGGCCAGGAGTTTACGCTTACTCCCTTGCACCGCCGAGCTATTCGACATCATGCGGGATAATGCCGATATAGCCATAGAGGCTTTCTTGCAAGCGTAATCGACGTGACTGACAAAGGACAGCTTGTCGTCGATCATAACCCCAAGATACCTCAAGAACCTCTTCGATTCTACTGTGCAGTTACCTGCACTAATCGTCGCATGACCTCGGTCTTACTAGGGCTTAGAATATTATGTTTGTATGTTAGTCTTAAGTTAAACACGATTATCATTGGGGTGGATATTTCACCTGTTGACGAATACACTAATAATAATAGTAATAATAATTTTCTTGGTGGCATTATTTACCATCACGGGCGTTATTTCAAAAATATTCATGTCTACAAGGTTCGTGGGAATGTCCAAAACAACGGAGTCAAGTTCATTGAAGATGAAAATAGATTAGGCGGCAAACACTGGCGAAAAATAAGTACAAAAATGCTCACATTTTTCCCCACTTATAGATGATTCAACATCATTGAAAAACAGTCTAGCTGGGTAGCATTAGTATTTACACAGCTCCACAAATTCTAAGGGTTTCGCCTTATATAAGTTTGCTCTAGTAAAATTTACGATTTGACGAGTAAAGAGTTATGTTTACGGTACTCATTACACGGCAAGTGAAAACTACGCTTGTTTGCCAAATTCTCTACACTTCCACGAGAAATCACTGGGATGTTGGATAAAAGGGTTGGGTTGATAACATGATTCGTATCAATAAACGATATGTTGAATTTAGAGCAAAAAAAAAAAAAAAAAAAAATTTATTTTTTTTTTTTAACACCCCCCCCCCCCCAAAAAAAAAGGATGTTGTTTTTTTTTTTAAAAAAAAAAAAAAAATTTTAAAAACCCCCGGGGGCCGATTTGGACTGATTCAAACCAACAGCATACAAAGCTCGAAATGTAGTGTAAATTTCTGTTCAATTAATGGAGCGCCACAAGTTCTGAGATATTTCCAACATTGTCTAAAATATTGCATGCACAAGCCTATATTTCACAAAGTTTAAAAGCAACATTTAATTTTCTGCGTTATCTAATGCACATGAAGGGAATGCCCAATTTGGCATAAATTAATAAGATCTTTCTTGTAACTTTCAGCCAGATGTCACTGGAATCAGGTCTGTTGTATGGAAGATTGCAAACAATGTTGTATGCTGTATGAAACATTGCAAACAATTACGTTGTTTACGCTTGCTTTGGCTTGCAATTAAACGAGAGAAATTTTTAGGCGTTTGCCACAATTCATTATTTTTTTTTCTGTGAGAAACATTATTAAAATAATATTTCTTGCTAGTTGCGGTATCATGTAGAATGAAATACAATACACGCATCAATATTTACATCAAAATGAAAATTCCGGTTTTTTTCTGTGTAGTATCGATGCTGTTGGAGCCACTCACAAAGTGTGATAATGGATTACTTGATCTTATGTCGTACGGCGAGTATGGTGAGTCAATAGTGTGGATTATAATTAATTATCTGTTCACTTATGATCCACACCTCCGGATGACCACATTCAAACCACAACATTGCAGCGCGAAGCAGCTGTTCGTTTTCTACGCTCACTCGATCACTCGTGCCACCGAACAATCCATTTGTCCATATCAAAATAAAGTCCAGAAACTCGAATGATTACTAATTCGTTTGCTTCTTGTTTCCCCATCTTCCCTTACCTGTTGATGTGGTGGAATATTCAATACCACATCATCCTTTCTAATGGTGTCACCCTGCTCCATTTATAGTACAATAGGGTTTAACCTTATCGATATGATTACTCTCAATCAACCACGATGGTTTTTATCACATTTGTTCTACGATCGTTGAAATGGACGTACATGCTAACGGTCGTTATCAACTGTAATACACCATGCATTTTTGAACGTATAATGATAACGGCACCAGTTGGTTGAATGTGTCGTTAATAAGTAACTCGCATGAGTAAGAGAGATAGGTCGGGTTTTATAACGGATGATTACGGATTTTTCCTTCTAATTTATTTATATGCGGGGGAGCATTACTTCAGCAGTTGACCAATTTCCGTCAATCATCACTTTTACTCTGCTCTTCATAACTAACTAATACTAGTACCAAAACATTCCTAAAAAATATCAATTTTCTATACTATGAACATATGATTGATTTTTTATTTATTTATTTATTTATTTATTTATTTATTCATTGATTCGTCAACAGATAAAAATGTTTATCCCAATATTTTGAATATGTATTTAACTATTTCAAACTATGAAACTTAAAATATAAAATAAGAATGTATAAAACATATATAACATATAAAATAAGATGAAAACTAGCACATGATTTCTTTTCCTAAACTTATCCTCTGTGGCTCCATTTACCAGACATAAAATGTATTGAGTACTACGATATGTTCCTTTGACTACAAAAAAAATATGCTCACTAGTTTGAAGTAATTCGAACTAGAGTTTGGTGGTAGATCCCCGTAACGCACCACGAAAAGATAATCTACCAGCGATACGGGTCTCCTTATACCCTTACACGTTCTGTGTTAAGTTAGGGAAAGTTTTTTTGCACACACTTTAGTATCATAAGCTTTGTATCATTAACCTTAAATTTAAGTTTGATCTACATGTATATGTAGTATGAGTTTTCTATGTGTTCTCCTGTAATAGTTATTGATGGACTAGTAATATGAAAAAATATAGAGCAATCAATTATTATCAAAGAATAGGAAATTGAAAATCAAACTCCGAATTCCCTCCCCACTTTCCGCATTCACAACACTGAGGCATTGCATTGCAAGTTGGTCATTTTCAATTTTTCTTGGACTTTGCACAGTTGACTAATGATGCCGTTTTGCTACAGTAGTTGCTCATTTTGGATCACGACTACGTTTCCAAAAGGGTCTGTGTAAAATTGAATTGATGATTAAGGAAAATTGTAAGAACAAAACGATTAGTTTGATTGGTACGATGTCTTTGTAAAAATTGTAGATGATTATTTATCTAATAAAAATACAAACTGTACAAAAATAAAATATGAAAGATTTTAAAAATTACAATCAAATCATTTTTTATCTCACACGGGTATTAATCCTCGCCTATTTAATGGCAAAATTCCTAGTAAAATTCCACATAACATTTATTTGTTCACACATAAACAGAACTCTTGAGAAACACATATGAAATTTATGTGGCAAATGAAAAGTATGTGTGGCCACACATAGTGGCTATGTATACACATAGGAAGTATATGTGGTATAGATATCTTTTGTTGATCTTATTACAAAAACTCATATGTGTGACACATAGATATTATCATAACTTTTTTATCAGTGCAAGTGCGAACATTTTAAAACTTTTATTTTTTTAATGTTAAAGCCCACAATGTTTCTTTAAAACTGACGATTGACTGCTCCTAGAGAAATGAAAACCAAAAAAGTTATGTTTTCTTTGATTTTTTTAACCTAGTATTTTTGAAAGTATGTATTCGATAAAAATGACACACTAAAAATGTTCTGATACTTTTGATCCGTATGCGTAAAAAAAACAACTGTTTCTCGAGTAATAAGAACCTTCAAGGAGCGTGTGAAATCCCCAAAGGAAGGAAGGGAGTGGTCGTAAAAGTGGTCCAATGGACAGTAAAATGGCTAGGAAAGTAGTGCAACAGTTCAAGAACCGTCCAAACATGTCATTTCGAGATGTCACTAAAAATTCCAAAGTTTCAGTCGGTTTTGTGAAGAATACCACGAAGGTTACATGCTTACAATGTGCAAAAAGCCCCAAACCGGAATGAAAAGCAAAACATCACTGCGAAAACCCGCGCCCAGAAACTTTACACGAAGTTGCTCACCAAATCGTGTTGCATCGTGATGAATGACCAAACTTACGTCAGGGCTGACTTCCGTCAACTTCCTGGGCAAGAATATTTCGTTTCCAAGTCTAAGTTCGATGTTCCGGAGGATGTTCGAAAGAAGGAATTAGCTAAATTTGCAAAGAAGTTCCTTATCTGGCCGGCGATTTGCGGATGTGGTGAAACAAGAGCTCCCTTTATCATTTCCGGAACAATCAACAATGCGATTTTCACGGGAGTACCTTAAGTCTCTAGGCATTCATGAGGAAGCACAAAGGATCAACTCTGTTTTGGCCTGATCCAGCATCAAGTCAATGTTGTGCCAAAAGATATGAGCTTCGCCCAATTGAAAAATTTAGGGCAATTATGACCCAAAAACACCCAGAAACTATTAAAACAGCTCTGAATTTGAAGAAAATTTCGGTAAAAACAACAAAAACACTGTGAAAATCGATTGTACAAAATTTGAAAAGAGGAGTGAAAATAAAGGTGCGGGCATTCGAGATGGGAGCTGAAATTGAAAAAAACCAAATTTCTCCAATCCAATCCAAACCAATCTCATTAGTAGTTTTGCATTCTCTGAAAATTTCAAGAAAATCTGAATACCGGTTTGATTTTTTGAGTAAATAAGTGTGTGCCATTTTGATCGAATACACTCTTTAACATATGCAACTTTTATCTTACATTATTTAAAAGCGTAACTAAACTTTGAAATTCCATTAACGAAATAAATTAACATGCTACAATTGATGGATCAGGTGTCTAGCATAATTCTACATAATTGCAGGAGTAATCTAGTATTCACTGACGGCACGCCGCTAGAGTTTTGTTGATAATTGTTATTTTGCATTGATCAAAACATATGCAACTTTGTGATTTCACTTGCTCTTCAGTGTTATTAACCTTGCAGAAAAGTTTCATTTTATAGTAAAACTCTTGTTTACTATATATTTCAGTGACAACAAGGTAAGAGTTGCGCTAAATACTTTTAGAACTTAAAAAAATTATATGATTTTTGTATTTGTGACATCAAGTGCTGATATGGCTCGAGACAGTCTTGAAATGGATATTTGAAAGAAAATAATCGAAGATTACGTGGGCGAATGTCACAAAAAACATTTCTGACAAATACTACTTGTAAAAATCAACCATATCAAGACTGTGTTCTAAGTTTCGGTCTACCGGAAAATTTGCCGCGGATCACTGAGGAGGACGTTCCACGACGTCAAGCGACGACTCGAAGATTGCAAGAAGCATCGAGTTTTTTTTTTACATCCAAAAGAAATAACAGCTGCCTGTGTCGGACCGGATCCAAATACAAAAGGCTTGGGCAGATATCCCACAAAACATTATTGACAAACGATCCACTCAATGCTTCAAAGGTGCAAGGTTGTAATCGATAATAATGAATTCGCAACGAAATATTGAAAGCCAAGGACAGTTTGGTGGCTAATATACGAAGTTGCATTTGTTTTGCCCAGGAGGATAATTTCTTGTTTTGTGCATTTGATAATATTATCATAGCTTGTGAATAAATTCAGTTTTATTCGGCATAATAAATTCGATTTTTTTTTTATTCTGATCACTTGCATGCCATTTTCTGTTTGTACTGTACAATGTTATGATCGTCTTTGGTTGGTTGAATATGTCTTGTCCAACACTGTAGTTATACCTAGCCTATGAATAAGGATATCAAAAACAACTCACGCGAAAATATTTGGTAATGGTGAACAGTGTAGTTTGTTTCTGCAGTGCAGTGATTAATTACCAAAAAATGAGTGTGAAATAGCGAATTTGGTCACGTAATATTAATGCAACCGCGCACATAAAGTGTTGTTTTCAACAGTTACGTCGGAGACGATTGTTCTCCCGTGCAGGTTTTCGTTTAATTTTGAGAATTTTTGCCCCTGTGACGGCTGAATTTTTTTGCACATTGTTATACATATTTCCTCTGTGTTGTGTGTTGTTTGCAATCCGTCTGTTTGATGTGTATAGGTTGTAAGCGAAATGGCAGAGTGCTAACAGTGTGGGGATTCTTTACTGCCTAGTGATATCCCTACTGCTTGCTCAAGTTGTTCTAGAGTATACCATTATAGGGTACGGAACGGGTTTTAGGCCGTTTATTCAGCACCTGGGACATTTGATGAAGCTGTATGTAATCTAAAATTAGAACTGCCAATATTTAGACGTTGATCCCTCCGCATATTTCTGATTTATCGGAACATACGTTCAGCATCGAGCATTAGACTCAGAGAATTCCATAACCATGGAATAAAGTTCTCAATTGCAGGGACTTTTTAAAAGCATGCGGATTGATTTCCGATCAAGAAAATGTTTTCTTCAGCTCCGCAATCTGTACATAAACTAACAATATTGTTGAGTTCGATTCCGTGCATGTGTTCGAAGGCGAACTGAAATAGGCCAGCTCACGATTTGCTGCAAACGTCCATTTCATCAACCCGCTCCTTCGTTTTACCCATCCGCTCTCGAAAACAATCAACCAAAACATGTCGATTGCTACGATCACAAACTCGTCTACTTGCAGGTTATGAGACAGACGTACACGACCAAACTTTTAGTTTGCCATTGATCTTTAGATTGGCAATGTGTATTTCTTATTTCATTTACCCTCACGCAAATGTTAGCCAAAGCGACTGTGACGACAAACGGGATGCTTCGTTTAAAGACAAACAAATGTAAGAGACAGCAGGCTTCACGTTACAATACCGGTGCGCTATATCCATGGTGAACAAAGAAGAGAGGAAACATGGGCTTTCTCAAAAGCAACAGTGATACCATATCTGCCGCTCAACAGCGAAGCATTATTTATCGTTGAGTACTATTGGACAGCTCCGAAACATATTTTTTATTGCATATGATAGTGCCAGATGATGGACAATATAATCATAAGCATAGATCAACCTCAAATGACTGGAAGAAACATGAAATAAATAGTGATTTCAGATCATCTAAATATGAAATAAATTTAAACTCAATTATCAAAATCACATTCTGGCAACGAGCCTAAATGCGAGAGAGAGGGAGCTGATGAAGACATACCTCCGGGTACACGCGATCAAATGCAAAATGCGCAAAGGCAAAATTTAAGCAAACTTCTTCAGCAGATAGGAAACTGATGGTTTTCTAGATGATGTATTTTAAATCTTCACTCCCCCCAAAAAATTTAAAAAATTTCCAAAACCCCCCCCCCCCCCCCCCCCCCCCCCCCCCCCCCCCCCCCAATATTTCCCCCCCCTTTTTTTTTTTTTTTTTCTCTTCCCCCCCCCCCAACCCCCCAATTTTTTTCCCCCTTTCCCCCCCCCCAAAAACAAAAAAGAAGAAGTTTTCCTCCGTGTTAATACGCCCGTCGATTCGGCGAACCCCTCGTATCGCTGTCAATCTACGACGACGCCTGTCATCGATTGAGCATGAGCACAAAGCCGCGGTCGTGAGCTGTCACGTAGGATGATGTAAGCGAATTTATCGGGAAACAATAACCAGAAGAATTTGTGCTCTATACGCTAGTTTACGATATAAAAGTTTATAGTTATTAGTGATTTACATATATACATACAATTCAACGGTTGAATATTAAAAATTAGTTGATACCATTTATGCTAAGATAGCAATAAGGTGAGATGAATATTCTCTATGATACAAGTTTGTTTATTGACTATTGTTCTTATGATAGCTTAAAATTACAACTATGAACTAAAATCGAATTACAACTATAAAAACAAACTAGAAACCACTACTAAATCAACACACTACCTAAGTGAACGGTAAGAACAGAATTCATTACATTTTAATTCAAAGTGATGTATATTAAACACTAATTTGCAACAGTTAGAGCTGCACCTGAGGTTAGGTTAGCACAAGTCGGACTCGGACTGTTCGAAGAGTAGAAGAATTACTAAATGTAAGTCTCGAAGTCTGTACTTCAACAATTATTTAATTATGTTGCTCTTTTTAGGAATTTATAACATTTTTGTTACACGCGGTAATAAAAGGTTTATTGGATTCGGTTAATTCTGGTGACATTCGCAACTATTCTTCCAACATCTTATAAATTCATTTACCGAACCGAGAAATGTCGTCGAAGCATGGTAAAGTTGGATCTAGAAAGGAGGCGCGTCCAGTGGTGATAACCGAACAGCAAATCGCACAGCCAGCGACCAACGCTACACCAGGTTCATCAAACACTGTCGAGAATCTCCCTCCTTGTTCACAGGTAATTGTAGATAGTACCGGTACGTTGAATCGCCCTCTGACGGGAACAGTTCCTAAGAAACCTGCTGCCGGAGATAATAAAACCGGAAAATCTGGTAGTGGAACAAGCGCCGTGAAACGTTACCCGCTGCGAAATGTACGTCCGAGTCGAGAATCAGATTGTCATTTGTGTGATGAGCCAAACAACATGGAAATGGTTCAGTGCGATAGCTGCAACAGGTGGTTCCATTTTACGTGTGTGGAGGTGACGGAGGACATCCAATACATGAGTTGGAGCTGTATCGACTGTGCTACCGTAGGCAGAAAAGTACCGACGGCACCCCCCGTTATCGTTCGGAACCAAACACCACAAAATGCAACTAATTCACAACGATCAATTAGTGTTAGAAGTAGCGCCCAAAGTGATGCGAGAAGAAGATTAAAGCTGCAGTTGCTTAAGATCGAAGAGGAGAAAAAACTTGAACAGAAGTATTTGGAAAAGAAATTTGAGGCACTTCTTGAGTTCGGAAGTGATACTTCGACGGTGCTAAGTGACACCGAGGCGAGTAAAACATCGAAGATTGAGCAGTGGGTTGCTGATACTGAGCGTTGCGGAGAAGAAGCGGATTCCGGTTTAGAACCTGAAGAGACGGAAGGACCTATACCAAGAAACTTGCCAGGACCTGCAGAGCAACATGCTCCCAATCTCGGACCCGGTATCGACCGACCAGCATATTCTCATCAATGTCCAATATCATCCGGTATCCCTGGTTTTCAACGTGTTGATGCACCGGTCATTAGTAAGCATCCGTCGTTGATTGATCCACGTTCGTTCGCTCCAGGTCAGAGATCAACTCCGATGCGTCTTCAGCAAATTCCAGTGCTTCCATCTGCGCCCCCTATCGCCGATGAAACAATATGCGTTTTGAACAGGAGTCAGATTGCTGCACGACAAGCGGTGTCAAAAGACCTTCCGGAATTTAGTGGAAATCCCGAGGATTGGCCGCTTTTCTTCTCTGTTTTCAGCAACTCCACTCAAATGTGTGGATTTTCCAATGAGGAAAATATGCTTCGGCTTCGCAAGTGCCTAAAAGGAAAGGCATTAGAAGCAGTAAAGTGTCGTCTGCTTCACCCTTCCAATGTTGTTGGAGTCATGTCGACTCTAAAAATGTTGTATGGCAGGCCGGAAGCAATTGTGCAAGCTATTGTCAAGAAGGCTCGGGCGTTACCATCGCCAAACATCGATAGGCTAGAGACAGTAGTCAACTTCGCGCTCACAGTAGAGAACTTGGTCGCAACAATCCAAGCATGCGAAGTACACGACTTTGTGTATAATGCCTCTCTACGATATGAACTGGTGGAACGACTACCGTCTACGTTGAAACTAGATTGGGCCAAACACTCCAGGGATAAGCCCAATCCAACGTTGCTCGATTTCAGCTCGTGGCTGTATACCACAGCAGAGGACGCCAGTGCAGTAATGGTATCGGTAACCTGTGACTCTAGACCTCGCTCTAGCAAGAAAGACGGATTCCTGAATGTACATTCCGAAACAGAGTCAGGTAGTAGCAAGCCTTACACGACATCATCAAAGGCAAAACCAGTCGCCCCCAGCGATGGTGCGAAACAATGTCCTATATGTAAGGGTAGTTGTCTGAGCGTTCCAAAGTGCAAGCGTTTTGCTGAGTTTAGTTATGATTCGAGATGGGCTGCTGTTCGAGAATGTAAGCTGTGTCGAAAGTGCTTACGAAAACACAACGGGTCATGCAGACAGCAGAAGCCATGCGGGACGAGTGGTTGCACCTATCTACACCATCCTCTTCTTCACGGTGTGAATATACAGCAAGCCGGACAACACACAAACAGCGCTTCAATTGGACTAGCCACTGCTACCACATCCGAGGGAACATCGCAGCAGAGCTGTAACATCCATCAAGGCCAGTCAAAACTGTTGTTCCGGATTCTTCCAGTTCGCCTCTATGGACCATCGAAAACAGTGCAGGCTTACGCATTCGTTGACGACGGTTCTGAACTGTCATTAATGGATCAAAGTCTAGCAGATGAGCTAGGATTGAAAGGACCGAGGAAGACACTGTGCCTAAAATGGACGGGAGAAACGCAGCGTTTGGAGAAGTCGTCACAGATAGTAAACCTGCAAATCTCCAGCTGTGATAGTCAGGCAAAGAAGTACACACTTTCTTCCGTACATACTGTACAAGGTTTACAAATTCGACCGCAAACTTTACTATATTCCGAGATACAGGAGAAATACCAGCACCTCGCTGGACTACCAATTCAGTCGTACGAAAACGCGTGTCCTCGGATACTAATAGGTTTGGATAACCTCAGTCTTGGACATCCGCTAAAGTGTAGAGAAAGACACCCCCAGGAACCGATAGCCGTCAAGACCCGACTTGGATGGACTGTGTATGGAAGTTGCGTCCCAGGAGACGTCGCAGAGCATTTTGTGAATTTTCATTCTCTACAGATCTGTCAGTGCAACCAATACAGCGATGAAGATCTTCATCAAACCGTAAAAAACTATTTCTCGTTAGACAGCCTTGGTATTGTAAAGCCAAGCCGTCTTCTACTGTCCCAAGATGACCAGCGTGCACAGATGCTCCTCGAAACGTTAACGAAATATCAAAATGGACGTTATGAATCCGGACTTCTCTTTAAATATGATAATATCCGTCTACCGGACAGCAAAGCGATGGCGTTGAAGCGGTGGGAATGCTTAGATCGGAGGATGAAACATGATCAAGTATTGGCAGAAGCAGTGAAGGAAAAGATTGAAGATCACGTTGCGAAAGGTTACATCCGAAAGTTGACTGATGAGGAGGTTCAGGCAGAATATCCAAACGTCTGGTACCTCCCGATGTTTCCGGTAGTAAACCCCAACAAACCTGGAAAAACGCGGCTCGTATGGGATGCGGCGGCTACCGCTCACGGAGTATCATTGAATTCGGTACTGCTAAAGGGTCCGGATCTGCTAACATCATTGCCGTCAGTTTTGACTCAGTTCAGAGAATTTCGGATTGCTGTTTCTGGGGACATACGGGAGATGTATCAGCAGGTCCGCATGCGGAAGAGTGATCAATTCTATCAGCTCTTCTTCTACACTGACAGTGATACGTATCCAAGCACCTACATAATACAGGTTATGACCTTTGGAGCTTGCTGCTCACCGAGTACTGCCCAGTTCGTAAAAAATCTTCATGCCAAAAAGTTCGAACAGGACTATCCTGCAGCGGTTGAAGCGATCGTCAAACGGCATTACGTCGACGATATGCTCGTAAGCGTCGAACAGGAGGAAGAAGCAATCAAGCTAACAAGAGATGTGAGGAAGATACACGCATTGGCAGGATTTGAAATTCGAAACTGGGCATCGAACTCTCCCGTGGTACTGAAGGCACTGAACGAGTCTGCTTCTGCAGAAATAAGCCTTAGCGGCGAAAATACGGTTGAAAAGATACTTGGCATGTGGTGGGATACTTCTTCGGATCACTTTACGTTCAAGATCTCAGGTCGAATCGACGAACTACTTTTGTCCGGACACCGTCGGCCAACAAAACGTGAGGTCCTACGAACTTTAATGATGGTTTTCGACCCGCTAGGACTCATCGGCCATTTCCTAATGATCCTCAAGACGCTTCTTCAGGAAATATGGCGATCCTCAATCGGCTGGGACGATTTGATCAACGACTTGCATTTCGAAAAGTGGTCAACATGGTGTGCATCTCTTCCTGGAATAACTACACTTAAGATCCCTCGTTGCTATCGGATATTCACTTCTACAGCAGAAGACAACAACATACAGCTACATACTTTCGTCGATGCGAGCGAAACAGGCTTCGCCGCAGTAGCCTACCTGCGGTTCCAAGAAGGACCTATTATCGAGTGCGCCATTGTTGGATCCAAGACAAGAGTATCACCACTCAAGTTCCTGTCAATCCCACGCTCCGAACTTCAAGCTGCTACGATTGGTGTACGATTGGCAGACTCTATCATTAAATCGCTGACGATCAAAGTGAAGCAACGCTTTTTTTGGACGGATTCCAAGGACGTACTTTGTTGGTTGAACTCCGATCATCGTCGTTATAGCCAGTTTGTGGCCTTTCGAGTTAGCGAGATCCTTGAAACGTCTGATGTTTGCGAATGGAATTGGGTACCTAGTAAACAGAACGTGGCAGATGAAGGGACAAAGTGGAAGAATAATCCCGACTTGTCTGCTTCCAGTCGGTGGTTTCGTAGTCCGGAGTTCTTGTGGAAATCAGCGGAAGAGTGGCCTATCTCCAAGAATCGTATCGGAAACACAACAGAAGAGCTGCGTCCACACTTGTTGTTTCATACGAAAGTCGTTGAACCTGTAATCGATCAACATCGCTTCTCCGATTGGCAAAACATGGTTCGCTGCACGGCGCATGTTCTTCGCTACGTACGCAATCTGAAACTCTCAGTATACAAGAAAAAACGCACCAGCGGACCGCTACAACGTCGTGAGCTTTGTGATGCCGAAATCAACTTGTTCCGTGCGGCACAAAACACTGTATACGCTGATGAAATCATCATTCTTGGAAGAAATCGGCATATGGAGAATCCTGACATGTCAATTCCTAGTCACAGTCCAATTTTCCACCAATCCGCCTTTCTCGACGAAGATAATGTTCTTAGAGCTCGAGGTCGAACGCAAGCATGCACATTCCTAACCCGAGACGCCGTTTGTCCAATCATACTCCCTCGCGAGCACCCGATCACACATCTCATCATCCTTGATTTTCACAAGCGGTTCAACCATCAGAATCATGCAACAACGCTAAATGAAATACGTCAGCGATACCATGTTCCGAGATTGAAGGCTGTCTACAGGACTGTACGTAAGCAGTGTCAGGAATGCAAAAACGACCAGGCGTCTCCAAAGCCTCCAAGTATGAGTGACCTACCATCATGCCGTCTCGCCGCTTTCACTCGACCTTTCACATACATGGGCGTGGATTACTTTGGTCCTATGACCGTCATTGTAGGACGACACTCCGAGAAACGTTGGGGAGTCCTTGCAACATGTCTGACAACCCGCGCTATACACTTAGAACTAGCACACACACTGACAACCGGCTCGTGTATCCTGGCGATACGAAACATCATGTCTAGGAGAGGAGTACCTGCAGTCATTCTCAGCGACCGCGGTACTAACTTCCAGGGCGCCAGTAAGGAGCTGAGAGAAGTAATGCAGACAATTGACCAGCAGCAGCTCATGCAAGAGTTTACAACAACTAATACAGAGTGGACCTTCATCCCTCCAGCTTCACCACACATGGGCGGAGCTTGGGAACGTCTCATTCGCAGTGTTAAGTCCAACCTCCATAAGTTACAATGGAAACGACTTCCGACAGACGAGATTCTCAACAGTACCTTACTGGAAATTGAGAATATGGTAAACTCACGACCACTGACTGATGTACCAACGGAAGACGATGGATCACCAGTACTGACCCCCAACCATTTCCTGTTAGGATCGTCGAACGGGATAAAACCATGGGTGCCATTCGACGATAATTCAAACGTACTCCGAAACAACTGGAAGCAGTCGCAAATAATGGCCAATGAATTCTGGCGACAGTGGTTGAGGGACTATCTTCCTGTTATCACCCGGCGTACGAAGTGGTTCATGAAAGTGAAGCCAATCGCAGTAAATGACGTGGTGGTCATCGTAGATCCTAAGGCTCCTCGTAACAGTTGGCCTTTGGGACGAGTCATCGCCGTTAGATCAGGACCAGACGGACAAGTAAGGAGTGCCACCGTCCAAACCAGCCATGGTATATACGAACGGCCCGCAGTGAAACTCGCCGTGCTCGACGTAGGCGTTAGGGATCAATACGCTTCCGTAGGACCTTCTGCGCATTCGGGGGGGATTGTTAATACGCCCGTCGATTCGGCGAACCCCTCGTATCGCTGTCAATCTACGACGACGCCTGTCATCGATTGAGCATGAGCACAAAGCCGCGGTCGTGAGCTGTCACGTAGGATGATGTAAGCGAATTTATCGGGAAACAATAACCAGAAGAATTTGTGCTCTATACGCCAGTTTACGATCTAAAAGTTTATAGTTATTAGTGATTTACATATATACATACAATTCAATGGTTGAATATTAAAAATTTGTTGATACCATTTATGCTAAGATAGCAATAAGGTGAGATGAATATTCTCTATGATACAAGTTTGTTTATTGACTGTTGTTCTTATGATAGCTTAAAATTACAACTATGAACTAAAAACGAATTACAACTATAAAAACAAACTAGAAACCACTACTAAATCAACACAGTACCTAAGTGAACGGTAAGAACAGAATTCATTACATTTTAATTCAAAGTGATGTATATTAAACACTTATTTGCAACAGTTAGAGCTGCACCTGAGGTTAGGTTAGCACAAGTCGGACTCGGACTGTTCGAAGAGTAGAAGAATTTCTAAATATAAGTCTCGAAGTCTGTACTTCAACAATTATTTAATTATGTTGCTCTTTTTAGGAATTTATAACATTTTTGTTACACGCGGTAATAAAAGGTTTATTGGATTCGGTTAATTCTGGTGACATTCGCAACTATTATTCCAACATAAAAAAAAAACCAAAAAAAAAAAAAAAATATATAAAAATCCACCTTCAATATAACAAGTTTAATACGGTAATTGAAGTTGATAAAAACACCTATAATTGTCTATTGACCGCGAAACATGTTAATATTAAATTTGATTGGTGTCGCGTTGTTCCTGAAATTCAAGTTTTGAGATGTTTCAAATGTGGAGAATCTGGGAACATGAGCATGGATAGTAAAAATAGTGTAGCTTGCTCTAAGTGTAGTTAAAGTCACACGACATCTGAAAGCATATAAACTGTTTTGAAATGTTTTGATTGTATAAAAACGAATAACGAACGTAAAATTAACTTGAACGTCAACCACGGCGCATTTAGCTAAGAATGTGGAATTTTTAAGCAATTATATGAACGTAAAAATAGCAGCCTGCATTTCAATGAATAGAAACCAAGTTCCGGTAGTGAGTCAATTCGATATTTTGTACTTCAATATTGCCGGGTTATCTACAAACTACGTAGAATTACGTCAGATTGTAGAAGAAAAACGTCCATATTTAGTTTTTTTTATCAGAAATGCATATAGTTGACATGAGCGCATTTGATCAATATAGTATTCCGGGATATAGTGTGGCTGCTTGTTTGTCACATTCTAGGCACACTGGTGGCGTTGCTATTTATGCTAAAGAATTATTTCAGTTTAAGCTTCAATTGAACGAAGTTTGTGACAGCAATTGGTTTTGGAGCATTCCAGTTGTTCGTGGCATGCAGATCGGTAATTATGGTGTATTGTATCATACTCCCAGTTCTAGTGACCAGCGTTTTAATTTATTGTTGGAAAAAGTATTCGAAACAAGCTGTTGTAAGACCTGTCGAAAGAAGTGTGAATCTTCAAACAAATACCGGTTCTCTAGATCGAAAATCAGCTGTTTTGACTTACGTCTTAAAAATATGTACCAATAAACTAGTCGAACATAAATTTGTTTTAGTAAAGAACTCAAACAGCGGGTACAACTTTGATCTTTTGATGATGATGATGATGATGATGATATAATACTACCATCTATTATAGCAAGGAAATTTTCCATAGCAGTGGAATAATCTGAGAAACGATTTGATCCGGATTCTATTATTGTATGTGATCATCAAGCTGTATGAAGGGCCAAAAACGTTTGGGCGGGCCCGTAAGCCAAGACACTTACGTGAAACCCGCGAATATAGGGAAAAGAATCTCCTTCCAAAAGCAAGGTCACACAGACAGTACTAGAATCGAGCCCTCGATTGACAGAATAAACCCAATAGATGGGGTCCCGTGCTCCCAATCCAAATCGTTTTACTTGGGTGCCCTGATGGTCCCTCTCTTTCCCAGTTATATTTTGTTTAATATTTAGTATATTTTGTACACGAAAAATTAAGATTACTGAAAAATAAATAAAAATTAAATATGTATTAATATTAGGTGCGCAACTAAGTTCCCGCTGTTTAGATGGCGCCAGTAGTAAGTGCTGGTCGAATGTTGTACATCTCAAGCATCATAAACCAAGCTCAGACATATGGTAAACAAACCGCTTTGCCAAATCAGTGATTTTGGTTTAGTGTTATATATTTTGGTTGTTTGAAGATGTCTGATTTCGTGCCAAATAATCGTCATTTGCGGGAAGTGTTGATTTTCTTCTTTCATTCGAAGAAAACGGCGGCTGAAGCACATCGAGAGCTCCAAAAAGTTTACGGTGATGCTGCTCTGAGTGAAACAACGTGTCGTGATTGGTTTCGTCGCTTCAAAAACGGTGATTTCAGTGTTGATGATCATCCGCGTGAAGGAAGGCCAAAAAACTTCGAAGACTCTGAATTGGAGGCATTGCTCGATGAGGATCCGTGTCAAACGCAAGAAGAGCTGGGTTCAGGATTAGGAGTTTCCCGCCAAGCCGTTTCTAAGCAATTGCATGCGTTGGGAATGATTCAAAAGCAAGGAACTTGGGTTCCTTACGATTTGAAGCCAAGAGATGTTGAGCGTCGTTTTTTCGTCTGTGAACAACTGCTCCAGCGGCAAAAAAGGAAGAGTTTTCTACATCGCATTGTGACGGGTGACGAAAAATGGATTCATTACAGTAACCCAAAACGGAAACATTCATGGGGACTGCCCGGGCATGCTTCAACGTCGTCGCCTCAGCAGGGCTTGGAAATCATTCATGACCCTACTGAACAATAGTGTGTCAGACTGCCACCCGTTCGTGAACATAGAATCGCAAATTCGTTCAGATTCAGTAACCGTAACAGAACCTGAATATTCGGTGGTTGTTGCACTGTCTGAATGCTCGAAGCAATGATCCATACTTGTCCATTGTACACACCATATATTTTTAAAAAAAAAAAAAAAAAAGGTTATTGTTATTCATATCTTCAATAAACAATTTATATATATATTATACTTTTTTCTATATATATTTATTTTTTCATAAGGAGAGATGTAAGGAATATGCAACCCGGGAACAAGTTGACACTTCTAGTACAATGTAACTGAAACTCAAAAATTTGGTCCGGTGGTACTGTCAAGCGTGTCAAACCGAAAAAAAATCTAGAGTATCTGCGAAAAAGGTCGGAATGCGGATATCACATGCGATATTGTGTGAGATAAAAAAAAGTTAATGCAAAGTTTGATAAATTTTACCCTTGCAATGACCACGGAACCAGTGGAAACATAAAAGTGTGTCGTACATAAATAACATCACGCACTGAAGAGAGGAAGAGGTATTAAGTGTGACAATCGGTACAAAATTTTGAATTGCTTCATATAAAACGTGTTTCAAAGCGGAAGAGGGAGCCCATTAGGTCGATCCCAACGCTGTTCTACTTTGTATTCTACTTTGTACTTTGTAAACAAGCCATTCCTAATGCTGTGTTGCAGTTCTTCTTTTCGAGCAAATTTTAGCAACAGATTTACAAGATATACGAGTACCAGTCAAAATTGGTCTCGATAATTATATGAGATACCTTAAGTCGGAGGTATTGCGCTGGATTCACAAAGCGATGCACCATTCGTCGCAATACCTCCGATGCTGTAAATAGCTACTCACCTCGGAAAATAATCAATTAAGTAAGCCTTTTTCAGAGTGTATGCTTTGCATTACCAATTGTTTTTGCATATTTTTCCAGTCGCAGCTTTAGGTAAAAATCAATGCACAAATTTATCATGATGCAACATGGTTATTCACTAAATCTTGATCCAAAATGTGCCGTGATAGTTGCATGAAAACATGCTGATGGGCGTTGTAAATTGTCATGACGATCCTATTTTCCAGCTTCGCATAATACTTCGAAATGTTAAAATTATCGTTTTCGTTTGTCAGTATTTTAAACTCTCTTTTAGAAATTCTGCTAATTAGCAGAATGTCTTTATTAACCCCGATGTATTCGGCATCCCGAATGAGCTCTTGCAAACATTGTTCACATTTTAGTTTTCCAACTAGTTGTTTCTGAAAGTGAGTAGCGAATATCGCAGCGATTGAATGAAAAACTCATCATCCTTTTGAGAATTTGCGCTCATCCAATGGTCAATGAGTTCTTGACTGATTCAAGGTAAAACGCAGATTTTTCTTCAGCATGAAGCATTTTCACTTCATCGAAGTTTCGGCAATTAGCATAAGCCGATGAAGTGACATTGTTATTTACAATCAACCTTTTATATGCTGCTTTAAACTGCACAGTGGTTGGATTGTTGTTGTTGACCCCTTTTGCCCGGATAGCAGCAAAAAATGTTTCCAGGTGGTCCTGGCTGAATCTGCAGCAGGGCATTTCACTCAGTTCCTGGCGTTCTTCCACGTATCTCATATACATTTCATTGAAACTCTGTATCGCGATTAGAAAACCAACGAATTCCGTTTTGTTGATAGTATCCGTAATATTAGTCCATACTTTCTTCTCCTTTCTCTCCTGTTGCACCTGTAGTTTGTATATGTACTCAAGAGCTCGTTCAAAGCATTCTCTACACTCCTCGATGTTTTCCGGATTCATTGGTTTTTTGAAGCCCTGAGCAGCATGGTGCTTGCTGTTAAATATGTCGAAAAAGTCATTGATTAATTCAACGCATCTGATGGTCTCATCGCAATCCTTGAATTCTTTCCGCTACGATTGCAACTTTCGCATTGCTTCTGCAACACTTCGACTCATGGTTTGAGCTGCTAGATCTACTCGCATTTTTTCGTTGTGAAAGTTTATGTGCTTATTCATCAGCTTCCCAACCTCCATTCGATCAAATTTGATCCAATTTTGAAGGCCCTCTTTGCTGAAAGCGTATTGCGGAATAGCTTCAGCATGTGACAGACATCCATTATTATGTAGATTGGCTCATTGGTACATGGGTGTTTAAAGTCCGTTTTGAAGTTTTCATCGTACTTCAACGATGCACCCAGAGATTTGGCAGTGCTGATATTGGTATTTAAGCCATCAAATGTGAAGGCAATAACGGTAATATCAATTTCGTGAAGGCTGATAATTATGTTCTCAATAAGACTACTTTTCTGTTCAGTATTCAACGAGTCTGTGAAAAAGTATCCCGCAGGAATTTTGAACTTTTGCGCAATACCGGTCACCATGAATACAATTGCATCTTTTGCCATTGGTAAATCATCCGATCCTTCCGGAAAATATCCAGCGAACTGCACTGACCCTTCAAACTTCTTTATGCGGTGATTCCATTCAATCTGTCTTTGGATTGAAATTTCGTCCATCATCAAGCAGATCAACATCCGCTCATCTTTCGCCTTTTGTTCAGCAGCCAGTATGTGTAACGCAGCCAATGATTCTGAAGTTATACCTGGTTCACCATCAATCGATCGATACCATCTTGATATGGCCTTTGGATGCGGCAAACGATTTCTAAACGATTGTCTGAGTAATTGGTATGCGCGAGGAGAATAGTAGTGCAATGTAACAGCAAAGCATCTCAATTCTTCACTGTACTCTCGTCCTTTGCCTTGTGCAAACTCCTCCACCAGTGAGTTATTGTCACAACAAACCTGTACAAAACTCAAAATATAAATAAAAATTCATACAAAGCGAATAATAAGAAATACTTTTAAATGGTCTACTGCGCATTGCGAAAATGGGTAATTTAGTCTTAGCATGTCTACATGCTACATGAGTCTACATATTACGTAGCACAATTATCGGCAATTTTCAACTCCCTCTCTCCCTCACGTAAGAAGATTGTAAATACAAATACGGATATTGACACCCGCTTCCTCCCAACGCAAATGTAAATCTTTCATGAAGTACCTCAGTAAAAAAAGCAAAACAAAAATCATTGTTTAAACGGTTTCTATGGCCAATCAATAACTTTCAATTATTCTCAGATTTATTGGAAACAATACACCGCGCGACGTAATGTCCACAAAATACAACGCGGTGTAACACTTTCGAAACGCTGCGGTTGTACCTTTGCTCGGAGGAAAGCCGCGTGAAATATTTATTTCAATATTTAAATTACTTATAACTGAAATTATATCATGAATATAAAAATAGACTCTTTTGATATGCTACGCTTGCTTGTTGTTCTGCAACCACTCATGATGCAACAAATACATGCTCCTCCGAATAGAAACATCGGTGCATCTACTAGGGACGACCCCAATGTTTACGTTGTGGAGCGACATCTACGATTTGCAAGTGGTTACACGAAACTAAGTTATGTTGTGGGGGGGTTGGGAATATGAGACAACTTCCCCATACATAATATCATGATATACAGTGCGGAAGAACGATAGTATGTCCTGTCCTAATAATAAATCAAAAATCGCAAGTACAGGACGGTTCTCGATCGGTCATATTTCCGCAGCTTATAGTACAATAATTTTAAAATGAACACGTATTGGTTATAGGCAGAGAGACACCTGACAAACATTTAGTCATTAACAAATAATGTACTGCAAGTTTAAGTACCATCAATGCCCATAAATACGTAACAGTCCCATTATCATAGGGAATAACGCAATTTTGTTAGTTTATGCTTTTGTGGGTAGTTAAGGATACATTTCGATGAAATTTCTTATTTTTTTAGAAGCGTAGAAGTGTATGCTTTTTTATTACGTATTCAGTAAAATCCTATATTAATATTGAATCGACTTAAGTACATGAAATACAATAGTCGAATTACCATTTGGATGAGAAAATCTTCAACAGTAATTCAGTGGAGTTTACTAGTTACTTGTTTTACTTACTTTTACGCGGTTCAACTGACGGACTGCTTTAATGAAGTCTCAAAATATATAAATAAACCTGACCTGACATAAGTCAGCCTGACATAAGAAAAGGGCTTAAAAACTTCTGTGAAGACGGTGCTAAGGAGGATTTGCGGTAATTAATAATATCGTTCTATACAGGCAAGTTCGCCTCAATTTTTTTTTTCACTTTATTTCATATATAGTGGAAAATCAAAAACAGGTCCAATGGGTCAAAATAAATTTAATCAAGTTGTTGACTACACAGCTCGAAAAAGTTGTGTGAATTTCTGTTCAATTTCATGCACATAAATGAAGCGTCACAAAACTTACAAATTAACATTATGAATCGTGTAAACTTCTGGGAAATTCCATACATTGTCAATAATGTTGTATGCAAAAGCGCGTCTTTGATAGAACTATTTCATGCAAGTTGCTGCTTCGTGTGGAATGAAATACAATCTTACATGCTCTGATATTTACATCACAATGAAAGTTCAGATTTTTTTTGCTGTGTATAACATATCTGATTACCAACTGAATTTTTTGTTGCAATGCATACCAAACGAAATTTTAAAGAATGCAATTTGTTGTTTAAATTTTTACATAAATTACATAAAATTAATCAATCACATCCAATAATATCAATATCGTATAAATTTTACTTTCAATAGTCATTAAAATACGTTTAGGTACTTTTAAGTTCTTTAAATACTCTTCAAATAATATCGAATACTTTGAGCACACACTTAATACGTCTGAGTACAGAAAGTTTTTCTAAAATATTATTGAGTGCTTTGAATAATCACGAAATACTTTTGAATTATATGATTCCTCATGAATTACACCGTGTCCAATATATTCTCATACAAAATAAAACTCTATTTATTTCAAATCGATAATCCAGATTTTATTGATAACTTTACCCATTATATTGCAATATAATACTGATCAACTACAGCATATGATTTGGAATAACCCCGCCTTTAACCTTCTTGACCAGCTCCAGACGTTTTCCGAAACCGTCACAGGCGGCACGCACGACTTCCATCGACATTTCGTTCCAAATTCGTTTGATTACGGTTTTGAATTGGTTCATATTAGACGCCCTGTGGTCATTTACCTTTGCCAGCATGTATGACCATACGAAATAATCCAAGGGATTCAGATCTAGTGAACTGGGAGGCCATTCATTCTTGTCCAAAAAGTCGGTCAAATTTTCTCGGCACCAGCCCTGAACGAGATTTGCAGTATGCGATGGCGCTCCGTCCTGCTGAAACACATAGTGATCATCTCCAAACACCTCTTGTACATATGGCTTGACAGCTTTCTCCAAAACTTCCGTCTAAATCCAAATTTTAATATTAAAGAGTTTAATTGAAATGAATACAAAAGACGATGTAGCGAAATATCGTCAGATGGGCCGTAATTACGAAAAACAGGATCGCCCTTAGGTCGTGTGCCTTTATTTCCCTATCGGTGCAAAAACGGACGGTCTTGACGTCGTCGGTCGATTAAGTCTGAACTACTTCTGCGGTCCATCCCAATCTTGTGTCGACTCGTCTCGCCAACCAACTGTAGCACCAGAATCACTGGACTTCGTCGACAGGAGTGCTATGAAAGCCGAACGTCTAGTTAATTAATTTGAATTTTTGAGCGGCCACCTAGAATCCACGTAACCCAAACAAGACAAATCTTTTAATGTCTCATATTAACCATTTACTGCTGTTAAATAAGTTAACTGCCTAGCCCCTTCCAAAAGATGATGTGACCCATTAACCTCGAATTAACCACGAGTAATCGGCACCCCACTTTTACTAAAATCAATTATAAAACATTGTTAATAACAATATTGAATATCGGCTCCGCAAAGTGTTACACACGCCTGAGCCTAACAAATAAACGAACTGATTAAAAAAAAACATTTACTGCTATGCTGCGAAAAAATAAAGTTATTTTACAGCGCACATTTCCAATAATCTGCACTAAACTGTTTTTTTTTTCATGAGTTATATTCGCCGGCTGTAACAACCGGTGAACCATCATATTCAGAATCAGCAACATACACAGAATGTGAATGGATCAGTTTTTGTATACCATATGAAACTAGTGGGCCCCGACACATGCATAATCGTTGTGTACGCTGAGCCAAACTTTTACCGTCTCCTTTTGTGTCGTGATCCGTATCGTTCGGTGAAGCGCATTTGCCAGTGTAGTAAATGACGCCTGTATGTTCGCAAGGAAAACGCAGCATGCGATTTATTCAGTGACACCCAAAATCGGAAAGCCCTGATCCAACCCACCCCCCCCCCCCCCCATATTCCCCATATTCCCCCCCCCGCTTTTTTCCCTTCATGCCCTGGTCCCCCTGGCCCCCTCCCCCCCCATCATAACAACCCCAAAAGACTGATTTTTTGGATAACACCAAAAAACGACAAATCCACCCAAAAAAATATACACCACCCACCACAAAAAAGAAAAAAAAAAGTCGTAGCTAGTGAGCAATACTTTAAAAAATTCTTTTTTAATTTTTGTTTTTAAAAAAAAAATCCTTTTTCACCAAAAAACAGCGAGAACTTAGTTGCGCACCTAATATCTTTCTAGTCCTGGAAAAACTGACAACAGAATAGATCATTCCAAATATCAAAGATTAAATTGTAATAAAAGATATTATTTTATAAAACATGTTGTAATATTTTTCTGTATACTGTTCTAGTAACATTTCAAAGATAGCAATTGTAGTGATCGAGTCCGGTTTGATGATTTCTGAAATAATAGCTGTTCTTACCAAAATACCACTAAACACAATATTAAAATATAATCCTATATTGCTTTTATGCACATGTCAATCTTTTGAGAATAAAGTAGTTAAAGTTTAGAAGTGCATTTTTAAATTAAATGTTATGCTGAAATGCTGAAAAACAAATTGAGCCTTTGACGCCTGTCATGTTGCTCCAGGCTCTTACATGGTTTTGGAATGCAAAGATCATTCTAAAGTGTTATTATATATAGCATTTCAAGCTTATTGCTTTCACAAATTGCTTATTGCCTGCTCTCAACTCAGTGTTACAAATGCACTTCCACAGTTATTAATTGAAAGCTTTCGATGCCGATGACTCTAATGCGTGCTGAAATTATTAATAAATTGAGAATGGAAAATATACAATATGACAATATGACAACACGATCTTCAGTCGCACCCCCTCACTTCGCTATTGTCAGATTGACAACATTGCCCAGGCTACGCCAACCAACGTCTCCATGTTTCAGCTGGCAGTCTTTTGTGATCCTATGGCTCGTGGAGGCGTGAGGTAGGAACTTGTAAGGACGAGAGGTCGGTCACACCCTCCTTCGAAGTTGTCAACTCATCATTTGAAGCCCCTGGTACAACTTTGATCTTTTGCGTCTTAAACGTAAAAAGGACAAGCTGTACAAAAAAATGGCGTAGAACTAATAGGCATATCTTTTTGAATAGGAACAATCGATTTGCATCAAAACAACAGCAAAGAGGTATGGAAAATTTTGAAATCTTTTTTCAAACCTAGAAATTGCAAACCACGATCCATAACCTTCAATGGCACATCAGAACAGTCAGCGCACATCGTAGCGTGTAGATTTAATGAATATTTCGTCGATAGTATTTTCTCTCAATCAACCCCCCAAAAAAAAAAAAAGAATTAAAAAAGTTTACCCAACAAACCCAAAAGAATTAAAAATTTTAAAAAAACCCCCCGGAAGAAAAAAACAAAAAACAAGAAAAATAGAATACCAAAAAAAAAAAAAAAAATTTTTTAATTGTCATCGGAAATAACCCGCAGGACCCAATTAATGAATCGCTGGAAACTGGCCACGTGCCCCACATTTGAAAAAAAAATTTGAAAATCCCCCCCAAAAAAAAAGTTCCACCAACAAAAACCGCCAAATTCTTCCCACCCAAAAATTTCCCACATTAAAAAAAAAATAAAAATTTTTTTAAAAAGGCCAGCTATTAACGTATTTTAATAGTAATAATTTGATTGCGTCAGAACAATAGGGATATCGCGAAGGTCATTCTTGTGAAACAGCGTTAAATTCAGTTTTAGCTAAATGGAAAGAAGACGTAGAGTGTAAAGATACGATTGTTGCTGTTTTTTTTTTAAATCTGAAACGCGCTTTTGAAACGATTTCTCGGCCCTTGTTGTTAGAAACAAGCAAACACTTTCGATTTTCGGGTTCAGCATATAGATGGTTCGAAAGCTATCTCAACGGACGGCTTTTAATGATCCTGTTTCAAGTCCTGTGGAGAACAGCCTTGGCGTACCACAAGGGAGTGTATTAGGGCCCATTTTATTTATTTTACATCTAAATGACATGCGACAAGTCTTGCGATTTTGTGATATTAATCTTTTTGCTGATCATACCGTGTTATTCATTGCAGTTAAAAGCCTTGATGAGGTCGTTTAACAATTGAACGCAGATTTAAGATCTCTAAGTAGATGGTTGAAGTATAAACTATTGAAATAAAACATAAGTAAAACTAGATTCATGGTAATTTCGCGGAATCGAGTAACTGAAGACGTCTCTGTTAAAATTGAATATCTTGGCGTGATTATTGGTGATTGATTAAAATTTGACTCTCACATTGACGATGTCATCAAGAAAATTGACAAGAAGTACGGTATTCTCTGCAGATTGAAAAACGATTTAACTATTGATAGTAAAATAAAATTATACAAATCAATCATCTCTCCTCACATTGAATTTTGCCCTTCCATTTTGTTTTTAGCTAAACAAACACAAATATCGAGATTACAGCGATTGCCAAATGAGATATTTGATTTTGATGTAATATGTTCACTTGCTGTCTATTTGACAATAGGGTTCATTTTTTAAGTAATTAACGGTTTGCTACCTCGATATTTGTGTAATCGAATTGAAAAGGGAGGTGATATTCCTAGATATAACACTACAAACACGGATGATGTTCGAACACCATATTTTCACAAAATTCTTTGTTTTTTAAAGGTAAAAATGTTTTCAATTCGATGCCTATACACATCAAACGTGGAGTAACACTAACAGATTTTAAGAGACAATGATTTCACACATCAAAGCTGCCTTTTGAACAGCTGCTCTGTTAACTTTTTACTCTTGACCAATTTTGTATCTTGTCGATGTAATTACAACGGATTTTTTGTTAAATGTTTAATATTTGGCATGAGGCAAAAACAAACTATACTTTTCTCCTTGATGATGATGATGGATTTATAGTTTTTTATTTTGCTAATATAATTCAAATAGTATCTTTTTTGTGTAGTCTACAAAAGTTTGAGCCACGCCCGTGTAAACAGGTATAGATGACTGTTCTGCTTTTTTTTAACCTTATGCTGTTTGATGGATACTTTGCACCTGTAGTGAGCCGTCTGGTTGAATGTCAGAAATGTCTTGAAAATGCTATTGTTGCCCATATATTTTTACCTTAATTTGATTTTTAATTACTGGCAATGTCCTGGATTTTGTCGGCCTTTTTGATCACTGGGCTGTGCTCATGAAAATTTGAAGTTTAAATCAACGGAATTTTGTATAACTTTGCTTTATAGTGATGGAAAGTGTTCCAGGAGTTTAGATGAGTAAACTTAATCAGATCGGTTTTGTTTTTGTTAGTAAATCTGATTTAATTGTTGTTCAGTATTAAATTATCTTAAAGATATATCATCTAGCTAAAACTTTTTGTGTGGGTATGTGGCGGGCCATCATCATCACCATCAACAGTAGGAATTATGTTGGGGCCACACACAAAATGTGATGATGCTTGACTAGTTTGTGTCGCCCTTTACTTTGCTATTGTCAAATTGGCATCATTGCCAACATTGTCATCATCCGTAATCCAGGTTATCAACTCACCATTGGAAACCTCTGAACAGCATCTCAACAAGTATTCTGAGAAAAAAATTCACGAGAATTACAATAAAATCTACAGTACTATAACAAAAAAAAAAACAATCAGTTAATCATAGGATAAATTGTAAATTGTACAATAAACGTACAATATCACTTTTAGCTTGATAGCATAGAATGCATGGTTAGTGAAAAAATAACAATAGAATAGGGGGTTGTTATGTGTTATAACAGTAAAAATTCAACTGCTCATCCAACTTAAATCCAGAATTCTACACTACAACAATATTTGAATGATGCTACAAAAGGTGAGTTTGGATTGTATGATAATTAAAAAATATAACCAAGCGTCTGGAATGCTTTGGTTTCAGAAAGGTATTAATCGTAAAACTGTCAAGAAAAACATTTGTAAATACAAAACAGGAAATCAGTACCACGCAAGAGCAACTGAAATTTCATAGTTTACATACATTGGATTAAAATGGTACTTAATGTGCTTAATTGCAGTTTTTTGACAGCACTCAATAGAATTTAAAAATAATTTAAGTTTGTACTAAACACTCAATGTTTTGACTAAAACAGAGAAACCGAAAATAAAACAATAATTACTCATCATATCAAAGTTTAATTTGTCCTTATAATATTATAATATAATTATAGTAATATAATTTTATCACGACTAAATCCACGAATTGAAAACCGAAAAAAATATTATAAGAATAACGTTGCAAATGATTGTATGGTTATTTTATTCGAGCTACAATAGAGGCATAGCTGTAATCGACTCCAAAATAGTACAAATACAATAAAATCTTCACAAAATTTTTTTTCTAAAATAACCCCCCATTATTTTTTTTTTTTTATTATCTCTATTTCCTCTCATGGCGTTCGAATCAATCTCAGAACCATTATCAAACGATTCTTGCTCGCTATTTTCAAGCAATCTAGTGCAAAAGTCAGAGTGGATTTTGTTCGGCATTCTATGCACAAGATTCTGGTAAGGAAACATGTTGTATCCTAATTGGAATATTATTAGTAGAAGATTTTATTACAATCCCTATCTGGATGTGAGAATGTATTGTACGGCATTCTAAAAATTTCTTGTGGAGCAAAAATGAATCAGACTTTTAAGCTTAAGCAGTTTTTTAAATTCCGAGCGAAAGATCCACTGAATTGTGAGCAATTTTTTCCAAGCATTGAATCAAGCTTAGAATATTAAACAAATCCTACACAGGATTCTCAAAGAATCTTGATCAGAACGACGAGCATTATGCTCAGCATTTCAAGCAAATTCACCGGATTAGGATTAGAATACAGGAGACAAGCTCAACTGCAGAATGCTTTTAAGGTAAATCGCTGCTCCGTGTATTTTTTCCTATCTTTTATCTCACTCTCGCAATCTTACCTCGCTGTTTCAAATTGATAAATCTCGATTGTTAGTGAATGTACATCGAATCAAACTCCATCAGATTGGTCACAGCAAGTAAACATACAAACTGATGTTATTAAATATTCACTATCTAGTAAAGATTCTGAGTTATATCAATTCTAAATTTTGAGGTAATGGCTGCCGTCGAGAATGCTTCAGCGTAAGCCCTTAATTCTAGAATATATTGTCTGCGTTACTGGGAACAGCACAGCTTATTCACCTCCGAACGTGTCAAATATGGATGGATGAGATGATAAAAACTCAACAACCCGATGTTCACTATGTATCCTATGTCGATATCCAACTCTCGAATCACTCGTTTTGAATGCTAAAAAGGCTAAACTCTGATCTCCTGCCATCGTTTTCCGATGTGTCAACGGATGGATGTTGTGATGTGAATTTTGAAAACACAAAGCACAGAACTAAATTGCGTCCATTTATGCTAGGCTCTTAACTACATGTTTATGAATGTGGTCCCTGTGCCTAGAACGTTGACGAACTGATAAAACCAGGAACAGTTTGAATAATTTGGCCGCATCATTATTTAGCCTTTTGTGAATGATTGTATAAGCAACATCTATGCTTGTTGAAAAACACACTAAATTCCTACCAACCAGTAGGAGATTTGTCAGCTCCGTAAATTATGCATAACTGGTACACTGAATTTATGCTGTAGATTAAGGAGATCACGTTTTGCGAAGAAGATGTAGTTGATTAATAAGGAAAACATGCTTGACATGTGTACATTTAGTTTAGTATATATATATTTATAAGACTAAACTTTTCTAGACTAGACTTCTTCTTCTTTAGCATTTCAAGCTTATTGCTTTTACAATTAGCTTATTGCTTGCTCTCAACTTAGTGTTCTAAATGCACTTCTACAGTAGTTAATTCAGAGCGTTCGATGCCAAGTACCATTGTTGCATTAGTATAATTGTGTGGGCAAGTACAATCATACGCTATGCCCAGAGAGTCGAGAAATTTTCCTTAACGAGAAATGCGTAGACCAGACCGGGAATCGAACCCAGCCACCTCCAGCATGGTGTTGCTTTGTAGCTGTGCCTTTACCGACTGAGCTAAGGGAGGACCCCTAGACTAGACTAGACACTGCTGAATTCCCCATGAGGGCAATTAAGAGATACGGCGCTGATGTCATCAATTTGAGTAATTTCTTCTCTCGTTAATTATCATTATTAGTTTGAACGTGAGATAGTGACGATTGTATTGTCCTTTTCGATGTTGTTCATTGGATATGTAGTATGTAACGGTTTCAACTTGCATTTATTATTTCATCACTGCCAGTTTTTTATATATAGCATAATTATCATATAAATCCCATGAGCTAGTCATGTGCAAAATAGTAAAACTGTATTGAATACGACCGAGTTATATCGAAAAATTGACGGGAATTTCGGTCCGCTGCTGAAGTACTGCTCCACCCTTCCTGTACCATTTTGGCTTTAGTATGATCAGTCTTCTAATCTAAAAAATTTTCTAATCTTAAAAAGTCCTGAACTAAACGCAGGGCACAAAGGCCAAATTCATGATGCTCGGGGGATGTGGGAGTGAGATTGAGTCACCTAACCACGATTCCCAAACCACACGATTCTCCTTCAATATGATTTTGCTGTGCCTCTACCAAATAAACCAGTTTGAGCATCCGTTTTGTTGCTAAATAAGCTAATTTTATCAAGTTGGTATCACTTAGCGTGCCGTCTACGGACTTTGATGGATAAGTCAATTCTGGATACACAGATATTCATTTGATCCAATGCATCCAATTTGATGAAATGGAAGCCGTTTCTCCAGTTATAGATAATAAGGGCCAAACAACCAATTGCGAACTATGTCTTTGAAAGTCGATCTCTTGAATCTCAAAACACTCTCGCAAATTGAAAAAAAAAACATCTGGTAGAGGAATGTTTTATCTACCATATGGTGTAGTTGGACATCGTCTTGGACTTCGTGAAAGATCGACGTTTAAAATCATTTTTAACAATTGACTTTTAGGCCCTAATCATGAACTACTCGAGATTCTATTCTTATTGATTGAACAAGCTTGAGCTTTACAAGACACTGATTAGCTCAAGCTTGTTCAATAAATAATATAATAAATAATAGAACTTACTGAAGTACGTAAATATCAAAATTCTTATCAGACTAATGATTGTTTCAAGACAATATATATGTTCCACTTATTACCCTCATCAGCTCGCGACTGTTTTTCTCGCCTTTTGATGCAATACCCAAACTTTGCTATGACAGTTGGCTGGACCCCAGCAACTCATTGCATCACAAAGATCATGATTCATTTTATCAAGATCATCAAATGTACTGGCACCCAACAACCGAAGATCGCCCATTCTCAATTACAGCACCCGCTTAGGAACTCTATTTCTGTCAGTCTTGAACAAAGAGCTAACACGATGTTCAAGTGTTAGCTCTTTGATTTTGTCAGTCATTTCGCTTTCTAAATTGGCAAGTAGACTTTAGGCTAAAACATCAAAGATTTAGATGTTGGGTAAAATGGGTATTTCATACCCAATTTGGCGTTTACTTTTTCTTCCTGAAAGCTGGTGCGATTGCGTTTTTGTGACTGATGGATTGGAAAACTTCCAGGTAGAGTCGAACAGACACACAAAAGAAACAGTTATTCAATTATCACAGTTGATATGGATGTAAATTTTTTCTCGTAGCTAATTCTTATTAACGCATTCCACTACAGCATGTTGCAAGTACTGATTATATGCCTAACTAAAATTGCAAGGTTAAAAAAATGCGCTGCTCTGCTAGATGACAGTCCTGTGTGTAGAAAAAGAGTGTACCTTTTAGACATACGAACTATTTGTATATGGACGATAGGCATACAGTCGGTTTACAGCACTACTACATATACCGATCAGTATGATGTTTACACAACCACATCTTCCTTTCTTCACCACCACCCTTTATTTCTCTTCTTTTTAACTAAAAAATTCCGGAAATCCATCCATACTTCTGTTGTTATTAATTTTCATTGCTGTTTATTGCCGGCGTCGGTGGTGTAGTGGTAAAGCGTGACTGCTACTTGGCACCCCAGTGGGTCTGGGTTCAATCCCAGTCGACGTCGGTGGTTTTTCTGAGGCGAAAAATCTGGTCACGTCTTCCTTCGGAAGGGACAGTAAAGCCGTTGGTCCCGGTTCATATTCATGAGTCGTTAGGTAGGGTCCAGGTGGTGGAGTCGTCTTCCTGGCGTCGGTGATTGTCACCATGTGAGGAAATAGGCCGACGTAAAATAAAGATTAAAAAAAATTGCTGTTTATCGTAATTGCAATAAACCATCGATCTCAAACCAGCTACATCACAACAGCAAGCAAGCGGGCTGTTGGCTGTGTATCATTGAATAGCTCTTCAAGCCAAGTGAATAGCTATTGTTGTAAAGTGTTGCCTCGCAACAGCGTGTGCGTTTGTCTCTCGCCGTAGAGGAGAGAAACGAATAAAGTCAAAAGTGGTGAGAGGCTTGTTTGTCGTCACTAAAGATAAGTTTTATTTTCTTAAATGTTTTTTTTAATTATTTCTGCATGGTGATCGCAACACTTTTTTCTAAGCATTTAATTTAATTGATTGGAGAAGGTTTTATGTGATTGTGTTTTTGATTTCCTGTGCATAATAATGGCCTCGCATAAAGCATAACCACCCATTTTCAAAGGGACCTTGGGTTATCTTTTTTCGACCCAAAAATAAACCATTGGAAATTCTCGACATTTCGGGAGAATTGCTACGTAAATATTCTTGTTTCTCGATACATAAAGAGAGGTTTAATAGACAGCGTGTATAAACGCCAAATTTTTTAAATAGCTTATAAGATGACCATGAAGTGTTCAATATCGAATATTGTGTATATGTCCCTTCGCGAGAAGTGGAGTTCGATGGCATTGTCCGATACGAGTTTGACTGTCGAGGACTTCGAAAGAGCTCCTGGTAGTTTAAGAACTCTAAAGTCGTTCGTGAGCTTGTAACTATACTGGATGTAAAGCAACTTCATTCAACAACGATGCATGACTAAAAATAAGGTCTATAAACATTCAGACATTCGGGTGACCTTCACCAGTTCGTTCTTCCAAGTTTTGTAAAACTAGATAGAGCTGTTATTCCTGGTGTGCTTGTATAGACCGAGGGTATACAATTGTACCAACTGCAAAAGACTGGAACATTCTACCAGTCATTGCGGCAACAAATTTCGATACGCTAAGTGTGGTGTAAACTTCACATAGAATACTTGCACACAAGCCAGTCAGAATTTTATGTGGTGCCCATGGTACAAAAGGCAATCCGGTTAAGTACAGCGTTCCATCACTGGACGCTCCAGGCAGACTTATGCAGATATGCTCAAGTCTGCAACAGCCACTCAAGGTGAAAACAAATTTTCGTGTCAGCAGGAGAATCGGACTCTGACTCATCTGATGATGGTGATTTTACGGTGGTACATGCACCCGGATCCTCAAAACGAAAATGTTCTTCTCCGAAAGTGCGCCGTAAGATGACGAAAGTCACCTAAAAAAGATTGGAAAATATTCAATGGAGATGAAATTCTAAGACCGAAGGCTCCTATTGAACCAACTCCCGGATGCAAAAGAACTTCCCGTCGTTACCAAAAAAGAATAACAATAGTAATAACGCTACTCCTCAAATTTTCCAAACGGAATCCAAGTCCGATCGAAGATTGATAGCTTTTTCGGACATTGTGGCATTCATTTTAGACATGTTCAATATGCAAAGCATCCTCTTGAAAGCTTAGTTTCTTCCTGGCTTCTGACATTAGAAGCATGCCTTAAGCAATTGACTGTTGCATGGACCCTCCTAGTATCAATAATTTCTTTTGATGCATGATTAATTATACTATATAATTATACTATTATACTATAATAATTACTGCACTACAGTGGAACTGCCATAGTCTGGTGCCTAAACTCGTTCAAATGTTTAGTTCACAATTCAGATTGTGATATATTTGCTCTTTGTGGAACATGGCTTTCTTCAAAAAATGAACTCAGCTTCCGCGATTTTAACATTATACGTTTGTACAGAAACGATTATTATTAAGGATTACTTTTAAGGATAAAAAGGGCTACCCTCTCTGCAAATTTTCCAGCTCTTTAAGTCGTCGAAATCGTCGCTTATCAAGTAACTGCAAAGAATAAAAACCTTTGCCTAGCTTTGCTTTATTTATCTTTTTTTTTTCTTTATTACAGAAGTTTTTAGCCTCAGGCTGGTCCGTCTCCCAAAATTTCCATTAGCCGTAGTCAACTTTAGTTTCTATTTTACCGTCCCCAGTATTGATTATTGGTGACATGAATTCCCTACTGGGCACTGGGTGGGGGACCTAAACGATGATAATAGGGCGGCTATTTTTTTGCGATTTACAGGTCCGTCCGGATTCTGTTACAGCAAAACATATTATTCGAGAAACGTCTCCAACCGGCGGCTCTCTGGACAGACCATTCACAATGCTGGAATTCTCTATGGCTCTTCTTTCATCAAACAGCGCCTCACCCGGATGCGATATGATAAAATTCAATCTTCTGAAAAATATCTTTGACGTATAATTCAGGGGCTGAAGTCGCAAAAAGGCGCTTGCTGGACTTATTTAATTCCTTACTTCGAAACAACATAGTACCGCCTAAGTGGAGACAAGTCAAAGTAATAGCTATTCAAAAGCCTGGTAAACCAACGTATAATCATAAATCTTAGCTTCCGATTACTATATGCTTTCGTGCATTAGGGAATTATTGAAAAAAAAAATTCTTCGAAGGCGAGAAATACACAATTTTGGTTCCGCAAGAGCAAAGGAACGCTGCTTTCCACAGATATTAAACTGGGCTTTGAGGGCAAGGAGCAACTGACTTCAGCATTCTTGGACATTAAAGGGGCTTTTGATTCAGTTTCCATTAAAATCTTGTCAGATTATCTGCAGAGATGTGAACTTCCCGGAATTTTGAATAATTTTTTGTACAATATGTTGTCAGAAACGAAAATGTTCTTTTCACTTGGAGAACTGACAACATCAAGTTGTCAAGTAAACGGTCCAAATGATCTAGTTAAAAAATAGTAATAGCAACATCAAATCATATAACAGCTTCTTGCGATGCCAGTAAAGATTTCTACAGTTTAATTGATGACACTCGGTTATCCATGAAGCACTGAAGCAGTTAGTCATGCGGCGATTGCTATACCGGTGGTTTTCAGATGGTGGTGTGAAGCGAGAGCTGCCACCCCTATACCTCCGCGATTGGGCGCTCTGTCACCTCTGTCAGCCTTCACTACATAATGAAAATCTGAGTGAGGGTTAAACTCTACACTGCGTGTGCAATAAACCTGTGCTTTGCTTTCGAAAGCAGGAGACGCATTCGCTGTTCAGTTTAAAGTATGTTTTGAATTGTTTAAAGTAAAAAGAAAGTATGTTTCGAAGGAAAATAACAATTTTTGAATCAAATTCAAGGCATTGTAATTTCAACAATACATTTATCGGGTAGGTGAATTTGAGCGTGTACTTCCCTCTCCAGAACTTGAGGCCGAGGCAAAGTTTCGACGCTTGCAACATGAGCCAATCGTCACATTTATTGGTAGGTTATTTGCTCGATTCCAGTAGTGATACTCTGAGCAAACTCCTTGAACCTGGAATCTGTTAGGATTCAAGCCAAATCTAGAATTAAGCTAACAAAGATTCATGGAATAAATAAAATAAATTTAGAACGCGGCCATTAAAATCCAAAATTTGTACGTTTGTTCTTATAATTAATATGTTTAAAATAAACATAACATATTTTTATTCCAAACATCGATGTCAGTTGATTTTAAACATAGAATATGTTTGAAATAATGTTTGTTTATTTTTGCGGTCAGCATAAACTAAGTTTATGTTTGGATTTACCTGGAATATGTTTGTTATGACGGTATTTTTTTTCTGCGTCCGTTTCAGTTAGTATTTGGCCGCTTGTTTTTCATTACTGTTGCCTCTAGTTGTCAAAGCGAGAAACTAATAACAGCGTTTTGATCCTGAAGGATTGTTTATTAATAGGTAAAAAGTTCAGTTCATCAAGATTCGTACAAATTTTCAGAAGTTATCGAAGATGGACACTCATGTTGAAAACCCAACGTGTAAGAATGATCGCAAAGGTTCTCAAATCACCAAAATCGACTATAAATATCGTGTTTTAACGTGACCAGTAAACACTAACCTTTAATCGAGCAAAACATAACAAAAAGGAACATACAACCGGAAACTACGAGCGAAGTTAATCAGGACAGTCCAAAAGTATCCTGGGATCTCCGGGCGTGATTTGACGAAAAAGTTCACTGCGTCGCACAGCGCAATTCGGCGAATCTGTATGCGAGAAAGATTCGGTCGTACCATGCCAGCAAACATCCCAACAATACACTGAACCTAAACCTAGTTGCCAGAAATCGAAAATTTTTGGGCAATTATCAAGCGCAAATTAAAAAAAGTGGCAAGACAATCGAATCATCGTCTGATTTGGAGAACCGCGGGAAAAAAATGGCTGATTTCATCGAAAAGTTCGAAATGTTTTCGATAAAGCTCAATAAAAAAAACTACAAACTGATGCCCTGATCTTTTGTACGTTATTTCTTCTCAGAGATATTGCCCATTTTGTGCGACCAAATTCTGTTTACTTTAGAGTTACGTAATCATTGGAAGCTGAACAACACCTAACCGGGTTTCTCTCTGAGGTTGTTGAAGTAAATGACGACAAGACAAACATAACCGGTAACATTACACAGAAAAAAATAATGAATTTTAACAAGCGCGTAAAATTTCCCCTCGTTTAATTTCAAGCCAAAGGAGGCGTAAACGACGAAATTGTTTGCAATTTTTCATGTGCCATACAACAATGTTTGCATTCTTTCATACAACAGGCTAGATTCAGGCGTTATCAGGTTAAAATTTACATGAAATCTCCCATTATTTTCTGCCAAATCTAGCATTCCCTTTATGTGCATTAGATCACGCAGAAAATTCAATGTTTCTTTTTATCTGTGTAGAAGTTGTGTCTTTCAAACACCTCTAAATGGAAATTGATTTCTGTCATATGTAGCCTTTAGGAAGTGTAAAACAGAAATTTCACATCGCTAGAACTGCTCTGTGCCATTGGCGGTATATGAGCACGATCAAGCGGGCACTCATTTGCCTTACAAGGGGGCCCCCCTTCCCCTTGCCTACACCGCACTGGTGTAGCTAAGCAAGAGATTGTCTGCTTTATCGGATGCCGCCTTTCAAACATGCCCATACGCTCAATTTCAACTCCTTCTATTCAATTTCACAAGCTGCCGTGCTCTTACGGACTTATCAATACTTTCTCTTCACATCTTTGGTTCTAACAGAAATTGCTGTCCACTCCTAGGGTTGCATGATGATAAGGAGACTTCCAAGTTCAAACATTATAATTGATAACGTGCTTCATGCAACAACAAAAAATATGATTAGTTAAATGAATCTGGTGGAGTTAGATTTGATATTCATTCACTAACATTCGAGATATATAAATTTGAAATAGCGAGGTAAGTTTGCGAGAGTGGGATAAAAGATAGGAAAAAAAACATGAAGCAGCAATTCACCTTAACGTCACGCAGCCATTTGTAGCTGCTCCCAAGACAGTCCAACGAATTTACCACCCAAAAAGACGTTCGACTGAATCGGGAAGAATCGAACCTTTGACTTCCGGATTGGAAAACCGACGCGTTTACCAACTACGCTATGGGGTCCCTAAAATTTAGATTTATATTTGTATTAATGTATTAAGTATTCTGTTTGGACAAACCAAAACTATAATAATAAATAACTTTGTATTTTAAACAATGTATGTATGTATGTAAGGTAGCCACCATCCCTTCTAAGACCTTGTCATGTATGCAGCTCCACTTAATAGCAAGATCAAATTGAGTTACCGGTTTGCATTCACAGTAACGCTGTATGAAGGGCCAAAAACGGTGGGGCGGACCCGTAAGCAGAGACACTTACGCGAAACCCGCGGGAACATAAGAATCTCCTTCCAACGATACGATCCAACAACTCGAATAACCCAATTCGCAATACTCATTAAGCTTTCTACGGGATGGCTTGTTAAGAAGGGCGCGTCACTTTCACTGAAACTGTAGGAGTAGAATTCACAGCACCACAATCAAATCGGTAGGATAAAGAAAATGACACTGTGTGTTCCCTCCTAGACGCCCGTTGTCATACCACTCCATTGTCCAATTCCAGCTTGAGTGATACCCTGATGCTCCCTCCCTTCCCAATATATATTTAATGTCATATAGTAATGTATAAAATATAGTGAATTAATATTATAAGTATAATAAACATATATTATAATGACAAATAATATAGTGAATGAATATAAGAATGAAAATAACAATTCCATTTGTGGACCTGAAAGTTTATACAATGTAGCTGCGAGAAAAAAAATTGATTTAAAATTATCTCATCAAACTTGGAATATCCATGGATAATCTGAAATTATATAGCAATAGAATAGTAAACCTAAAATTTCGATGTGCTGTTCCATTTCCTTGCTACAATTTATGTAGTGAGTCTCATCGGAAATAGCGATTTTAATGAAATAATAAACTGACGTTAAAATATAAAATAATAATACCAGCAAGCCAGTAAACTATAGTAGAATACATATATCCGTAGCTAATCTGACCATCCACTCATCGAAAGACTGTTGCAGTTTCTATTGAAATAAGATTTACTAAGATTAGAATTTGTTTTCACAATAATAGTCAGAGAACATAATAAGCGTAGGTACAAGATATATTTGACATCTACTGGTATGTTACTGAAAATAAAAATTAGATATGTATTAATATCATAATAATATTAGAAAAACTGAAGACAGCTAATAATAAGGCGAAATAAATTTCAGATGAGTATGAATCTAAAAACTGAATCTTAATAAAACTAAAATAAAAAATTAAGAAATTGAATTTTTCTATAGCTCTTGAAGACCCATAAATGATTCCTCATGTCTGTGAAATAGGAAATGAATGATTGTAAACTGTTAGGTTTTGAATTAATATATATTTCTGATGAAGAAGGAAAGTGCTGTTTTAAGTAGAATTCTTCGATTATGATCCTTTTTAAAAAAAAAAACATTAAAAACCTTCCTATCTTTTCAAATACATAATGTAGGTTAGATGAGCTATAACTGACAAGGATGCATAAATGCGAAGCTGAAAATGACTTATAAAAAAGCATACAAAATGTAGTGAATGGATGTTATAATATAAAACGATAATAATTTCATTTGTATTTACGTGTCTGCAGATTGTGGTCCAGCATCTAACCTTTATACCTTTACCATTAATCGAGTGGTATGATGCAGTTTTCCTATTTTCTTCAAATGATACGTTATGCATTCTTAAAACTTCGGTCATTTCGACTGCCTAGTAAAAAATCCAGTTTATCGCCGCTCAAAGCTTTTCATAAAAGTCAGAAAAGTATGGTTTATTGTATCATCACTGAATGCGCCAATAGCCTCTTTCCATAGCAAGCTGACTAGTCTGTAAAGGTGAAGTCACGTGTTCTGTATGCAAATACCACTTCATTTAAAACACAATTTAAATCGTCAAAAAGCTAACATCGGACCTGTCTTGGGGGAATCACTCATGAATTTGCATTTCAAATGATTATGCTTTATTATACCTCATTTACCGTCCATTCGTGTGCGGGCAATGAAGAACTTTCTGTGCTTCATGGTGTGCCTGAACGTAATTTGTGTCAGATAAATTCCTGAAGCTGGGAATCCCCAAGGGAATTCTGATTTTTGCACATGCACTCTTATCTCATTTCACAGAGTGCTTTAGTATAACGTAGTTACATCGCGCCCTTAGAATAGAAATAGCTAAAGAGACTTATTTACTATAAATTATGAATGTCTAACATTTCAAGAATACTAGTACAGCTCAATCAGTTTGAAGAAGTTCGATAACTTGACAAAGTTACTAAAAGCCCTCCCTTAGCTCAGTCGGTAAAGAAGCAGATACATAACAACACCACGCTGAAAGTGGCTGGGCTTGATTTCCGATCTGGTCTAGGAATTTTTCGTAAGGGAAAATTGTTAGACACCCTGGACATAGGGTATGATTGTACTTGCACACAATCATATTAATGCAAACATGGAACCGGAGTTGAAAGCTATAAATGCAAAAACAAAGGAAGAAAGAATAGACGTTTGAAAACTTTAAACGCCGGTTTTCTCGAATCATTTTTTTATGTTGTCACCAGAGTTTATAAATCTTAATGATTTCGACAAAGGGCAGCGTATGCAAAAGACACATAGGTTTTTGAAAGTTTTTGTTAAACAGAAACATAAGAAAGTAGTAAACAGAAGCAAACGAGTTTGGGAACAACTTTTGAAAGAGAGTGAAGGGCCGACCATTGAATTCTGCGATAAACACGATTACAGTCCTCTACTACCACCTCCCACAGATGATGAAATTAAGGAAATTTAGTTATACAAGCAGTGGGAAATCTGCAGTACCTGATCGTATCTATATGGAATATATCAAAAATGCAAATGAGGAAACACTGAACACAATCATTAGGTTAATCTAAAAAGTATACACCGAAAATGTACTTCCGACTGAATCAAATACCTATCCCAAAAAACAGGAGCGTCAGAGGCACATCATTTCAGGAGAATATCTTTATGCAATGTAGTATACAAAATATATGCAAAATGGCTAGCCAAGGAATTAACAAGCAGTGCAGGTGAGCCAGATTTATGTCAGGCAGCATTTACAAACAATAGCTCTACTGAAGACCATATATTTGTCACGAGGAGAATCATGGAAGAATATTTGAATGCAAAAAAAAAGGAATTGGAATCTGTATAAGTAAATAATATCAGAGACATCCTGATCAATCTAAAAGTACCGAGAAGATTAGTCGGTTATATATATATATATATATATATATATATATATATATATATATATATATATATATATATATATATATATATATATATATATATATATATATATATATATATATATATATATATATAAACAAAAAAAAATTAAACAGTAAGTATGGCACATGATCGGTAAGGCAACCAGTGCTTTCTGGATATGCTCAAAAACATTTGGCAGAAAATGGGGTCTAAGACCAAAAATGATAATGTGGATTTATACATCCATAATACGTCCAAAAGTAACGTATGCTTCTCTTGTGTGGTGGCCAAAAACAAAAGAGGCTACTGCACAGAAAAAGCTTACAAAACTTCAACGGCTAGTATCCATTGCTATAACGGGAGCGATGCGCAGCACTCCATCAAATGCGTTGAATGCAATTCTAAATCTGCTGCCTTTGCACGAATACGTGCAACTAGAAGCGGAAAAGAGTATGCTTAGACTTAAACGGCTGAAAACTTTCCTGTCTGGTGACTTAGTCGGTCACCTGAGCATTTCACAAAGCTTTCAAAATGGGCCAGTGATGTATATGAATGGAGACTGGATGAAACCTGGGGAAAACCATGACATCCCTTACAACATATGTGAAACGTCACGTATAGATTGGGAAGTCGGAGGTCCCACTGTTCGCCATGGCTCCATAAAATTCTTCACAGATGGCTCAAAAATTGGAACAAAAACGGGAGCAGGAATCTTCGGCCCTGGGGTAGAAATCTCAGTGGCGATGGGAAACTATCCAACGGTTTTCCAAGCGGAGATCTTTGCTATAATAAAATGTGTTAACGTTTGTCTGAAGAGGAAATATAGATATGCAAATATTTGTATTTTTACAGACAGCCAAGCGGCACTCAAAGCGTTAAGTAATTATAAATGCACATCCAAACTTGTCTGGGAATGCATTCTTTCATTGCGAAAGGTGTGCCAAGAGAACTCGGTAAATTTATTCTGGGTTCCGGGACACTGTGGCATTGAAGGCAATGAAAGGGCAGACGAGCTTGCTAAACAAGGTTCAAATGCACAGTTTATTGGCCCAGAACCATTCTGCGGTATATCATACTGTGCCATAAAAATGGAATTAAAATCTTGGGAAGTGCAAAGGGTGATGACCAATTGGTTGGTCACCACAAAGTGTGTTCAAGCGAAAAGGTTTATAATTCCAAATGTTACAATCAGTAAAAAGCTTCTGGAGCTCAATAAGAGAGTTCTTTGTACCTATACTGGCCTAATAACCGGACATTGCCCGAGTAGATATCATTTGAAAAACATTGGCCAGGTTCAGAATGATACCTGTCGTTTCTGTAACATGGAACGTGAAACCTCGGAACATCTGCTTTGCAGTTGTGATGCTTTGTACAAGAGCAGACTTAAATTTCTGTACAGTGGCTATATGCAACCTAAAGAAATTTGGACTGCAAATCCTGGAAAGGTGGTGGGTTTTATAAACTCAATTTTGCCTGACTGGGAGACGCGTCTTGGGCTGGTCACTTGACAAATGGTGATCTAGCTTTAAGATGCGAATTAGAATAGTAAACAGGGGTATACCACAAAAGTTCAACTCAGTGGACGCAGTGGTTCTACGCCCCAACAAAAAAAAAAAAAAAAAAAACAAATAGAAAACATATTATAAAAAATAACATTAAACAATAAAAAAAACCAACAAAAAAAAAAAAAAAAAAAAACATTTACAAGAAAAAAAAAAAAAAAGAAAAACAAAAAAAAAAAAAAATAAAAATTAGACCACAACCAAAGAAAAAAAAAATTAACACAAAAGAGAAAAAAAAGGGAAAGAAAAAAAATATAAACAAAAAAAAAAAAATAAAAAAAAATAATAAGAATGTATTTAATTTGGGACAAAAAAAAATATATATATATATATATATATATATATATATATATATATATATATATATATATATATATATATATATATATAAAATTTTCAAAACCACCCGATTGATTTTCACCAACGCATAAAACTATAATTTATTTACTTAATTTACAATTTCTTCCAATATAACTTAATCTATTACTCAAAAAAAAAAAAAAAAAAAAAAAAAAAAAAAAAAAAAAAAAAAAAAAAAAAAAAAAAAAAAAAAAAAAAAAAAAAAAAAAAAAAAAAAAAAAAAAAAAAAAAAAAAAAAGAAAAGTGGTTTCCGCTTCCACTATTTCCTCTTCTAATTTCCCAGTCGATCTAAAGCCGATATTGGGTGCCGCTACCCTACTGGTGGATCGTATGCCGATGCTATTTAATTCACACTATAAGTTTTCAATTAGCCTGTCGTTCTGCTTATTCTCTATACATTTCTACTTACAGGATAACTGGGATAACGGACCTGAATTCCCTTCCGTTTACGGGTTTTGTTATTCTCCGGTATTATCGAGAAATTATATTGCGACTGTGGGGGAAATTGTTATGATCAATATTTTGTTTTACTGTACACTAATTAATTTATTTTTATTTCAGGTGCTCACCTACGGAATCTTGCTGGATTATTAAAAATTATTGTATTGATTTAGATCTGCTCACTAATTAATTTTGAAATAAAACTGCACTTCATTCGATTAACCTTTTTTTCCAATGTCTAATTTGATACAATAGCAAATATCTCAATACCACTCTTTATGCTCATGTTTTGTTTGCATCTATCCAAACAGCTGCTTCAATATTCTCTTAATACTACCACCACCAAAGGCGCGCCAGCTGTCATGCTGCGCCTTACATCTGTTCAATGCGATGTCACGCCTTAGCTCTGTTCAAGAGGCGTCGCAACACCCCAGGCCGTAACATCCGACATTCTCGGATTTACCTTACCTCCAACGCCGCTAAATTCACCACTCCTCGTCTCTGAATCTTACCATCAGCCGTCCTCACGTCCACTTGTCGAATTCGTCCATCTGTGCCCTTGGTCACCGCTTCGATGACACCTCGCCTCCAGGACTTCCGATTCTTTCCGTCAATTACGAATACCAAGTCGCCCTCCTTGAGCGGCTTCTGCTCGTCGAACCATTTCGTTCGTTGGTTGATAGTCGGGAGGTACTCCTTACTCCATCGTTCCCACATTCGGTCTGCGAGCAACTGTGAGCGCTTGTGCATATTCCGCAGAGCTTCCGCGGTATCCGTCGTTCTTCTAGCCATCGTTGACTCCGCCCCAGACACTGTTCCCCGGAGGAAATGGTTCGGGGTCAGTGCTTCCGTTTCGTGCGAGTCCTGCGGTAAGTAAGTCAGCGGTCGCGCATTGATCATGTCGGCCGCTTCTGATAGTGTCGTAACCAGGATCTCGTCCGTCAACTTTCTTCCATCGTCGAGTGCCCGCATCGCCGCTTTCACCGACCGCACCATCCGTTCCCAGACGCCTCCCATATGTGGGGTTCCAGGTGGAATAAAGTGCCAGGCGGTGGTCGAACTGCTCACGGTCTCTGCGCAGTCTTGGTTGATGTTCTCCATCTTGACCATTTGGTTGTTCGCCCCGTGAAAACAAGTTGCATTATCGGAGAATATTTGACTTGGCCTGCCGAATTTGCTCTGGAAACGAGTAATGGCCATCCGACACGACTCGGTCGTTAAACTGTGCACGACTTCCAGGTGCACCGCACGCACAACCAAACAAGTGAAAACGGCCACCCACCGCTTTTCCTTACGCCGCCCAACTGTAACTTCCACCGGACCCAGGTAGTCGATGCCGACGGAGCTGAAAGGCCGAAGATGGGGAGTGACTCGTTCAACCGGAAGAGGAGCCATCCTCGGTGTTCGCGGGCAACATTTGTTGACCTTGCACCAGACGCATTTTTTCACTACCTGCTGTATCGCCGGACGCATTTTCGGAATCTGGAACCGCTGTCTCATCTCGTTGAACACGGTCTCCGAGTTTGCGTGTCCGAACCTTTCGTGGTAGTGCTGAATCATTTTCTGTGTAATGTCATGGAACCGTGAGAGGATGATTGGGTGCCTTTTGTCGAAAGAGCTCTCTTCGGAGTTCGCAAGCCGACCGTCCATTCGTAATACACCTTCGTCGTCCAATGCCGGAGAACTTGTGTACACCGGGCTGCCTTTTTTCAATTTTTCCATCTGTTCTCCCGGCTGGCGCTTCAGATTGTTGGTGAGCGCACTCATTTCGTCCCGAAAACTGTCCCATTGTGCCTGCCGCCAGAGAATCGTTTCTGCTTGCTGGAGCTCTTCTTGTCCGAGTGGAGCCTTCACCGACGAGTAGTTTACCGCAAACGTTTCAATCATCCGCCGTTGCTTCGCCGTAGCTCGTGTGGTCACTATCGGTTCTCCCCTCCACTTTCGTCGGCAGTTGGCGATAAAACGCACTACACTGGCTGTCACTCGCAACAGTTTCGTCCAATGAGAGATCGGTTCGACATCAATCACTCCGTGAAACAGTACAACCCCTCTCGTTTCTAACTCCGTCTCTTCGATCTGGGATTCCTGTGTTGGCCATTCTTCTTCCGATCGATACAGGAAAGACGGCCCGTTGAACCACTCACCTTCACCTTGCAAGGGTGGACCAAATTTCCCCCACTTAGTCAGTACGTCTGCAATGTTGAGTTGGGTTGGAATCCATCGCCAATCTGCCACCTTCGTCAGCTCTTGTATTTCTCCGACACGAAAGGCCACGAATTGCTTGTAGCGGTGTTGGTCGGAATTCAGCCAGCTGCACACCGTGCGGGAATCTGTCCAGAAGACGGTACGGTTAATATTGTAGGAGTGGGTGCCCAAAACGGTTTGACTCATTCTAGCTCCTAGTACCGCTCCCATCAACTCCAGACGAGGAATCGATTGGCGTTTTATCGGTGCTACTTTTGCTCGGGACATCACCAGACTGCAGTGGACGGATCCTCTGATGACCACTCGTAAATATGCGACGCAGCCGTATCCGTGTTCGCTGGCATCGGTGAAGATGTGTACTTCCAGTGAATCAACTTCGGCGGACATCGCGCCACCGAGATAACACCGGGGAATACGGATCTCCTCAACTTGTGGCAACAATTTTGTCCACCGCTTCCACAGATCCCAGGAATCGAGGTCGATTTCTTCATCCCAGTCGCACTTGGAGCGCCACAGATGTTGGATGATAATTTTTCCATGGATGGTGAACGGCGACAACAGTCCAAGTGGATCAAAAATCCCATCACGCAGCTTGCGACGAGTCTTTTGGTAGGCCGCTTCTCCTCGTATAGGTACGGCATTACCTCTTCACGTTGCTTTGTAGAAAACGAGAATTCATCCATACTCGGGTCCCAAATCACCCCCAGAACTCTCTCCTTCGAAGTCTGTTTATCGCAGCCGAAGTGCACCGGAGCCGCGGGTTTTGTCTCTCCCAGATTCTTCAGAACTTCCGAAGAATTAGACACCCAGTTTCGGATTTCGAAACCAGCCTTTTGATGGACTAGTCGAACATCCTGCGCTAGCGAGACTGCTTCTGCTACGGTGTCGACACTGTCGAAATAATCATCCACGTAATGTTTGTGGATGATGGCCGCCGACGCTCCAGGATATTGTGAGGCATACTCTTCGGCATTGCGATTTTTCACAAACTGGGCCGAACAGGGGGAGCAAGTCGACCCAAATGTCGCTACGTCCATGACGTAAATACTTGGCGGATCCTCCGGCGTTTTTCGAAAGATGAATCGTTGCTTCTGTTTGTCCTCGGTGCGAATCTTCAGCTGGTGGAACATCTCTTTTAGGTCTCCACCGAAAGCAATCCGCCTTTCACGGAAGCCGAGGAGAACCTTGATCAGCGGTACGACCATGTCCGGACCTGTAAGCAGCTGCGAGTTTAGGGAAACTCCTTGCACCGTCGCAGCAGCATCCCAGACAAGACGGATCTTTTCTGGTTTCTTCGGGTTTTGGACGACGTTGATCGGCAGATACCACACTTGGTCGGATGCGGTGCCCGCCAGTTCTTCGTCGGTGGCAAGATGCGCATAACCTTTCTGCTGGTATTCGTCGATCTGTCTGCAAACATTTTCTCGCAGCTTCGGATTCTTTTCCAGTCGCTTCTCTAACTGCTTCATTCGTCGCAAGGCCATTGGATAGCTGTCCGGGAACCGTGGGTCGTCTGTCTTCCACAGCAATCCAGTCTCATAGCGATTGCCGATATGTTTCGTGGTGCGTTCCAATAATTCCCGGGCGCGTTTCTCCTCTGCTGTTTCTTGCGGTATCATTATCACCGACTCTTCTAGGGCGTAGTGACTTTTGAGAAGCTCGTGTAGGTCATCATTGGTGATCTGTTGATGATAACCGAGATAGTTTCCAACCGCCACCGTGGTGGGCTGTCTTGGTCCGTAAACCGTCCACCCGAGGTTGGTGCGGACAGCAATAGGCTCCATTGGCGTACCTATCTTTGCCTCGAGCGGGGCGAACGAGTGAATGTTGTTCACCCCGATTAGTAGCTGAGGTTGTCCGTCGTAGGACTCGATCGGCAGTCCTTTCATGTGGCCATATTGTGCAGCAAGTTCCTGGTAGTCCAGCTTCTGACGCGGCAACATCAGCTTTCCAACCGTATGGACCGTGTGCAGCAGCAACTTATCGTCGGCCACTGGACTTGTACCTGACGCCCATAGGCTCATTCTCTGAGACTCTTCCACTCGCGAGACATTTCCGGTCCATTTGATGGTCAGCCGCTCCCGCATTCCGACTGCTCCCAGGCGATCTGCGAGCTTTTTCTCAACCAACGTGACCGAAGCCCCTTCATCCAAGAACGCCAACACCGTCGCTGATTTTCCTCCGCAGTGTAGCTGGACTGGAACAATCCGGAACATGACTGTGCAATTTGTCCGTATGTGCGCGTTGAACCCTACCACGTTTCCCACCGGATGCATCAGCGGATTGTGGAACTCTCTGCATTCGCCAATGTTGCAGCGGATTTTGAATTTGCACTGTCCTCCGTGTTCGTTGAGGCAGACATGACACAGCTTCTCCCGATTCACTAACTTCAGTCGCTCCGTATATCGCAATTTCTTGAACTCCGTGCAGTGTCGCAGACGATGATCAGTAGCTCGGCACTGTTTGCACGGTTTGAGCTTCCTTTCCTCGGTTGGGTTAGCCACCGAACTGCTGCCTTCATCGTGGCAGTACAGCGCTCCTTTCTCATTCGGTTTGGTCTTCCCGGACTGGAAAACTCTCTTCGACTGATGCTGCGATGGTTGGACGTCTACGTTGGCTTCGCAGGCATCGGCTACTATCTCCATGAGAAAATCCGTTAGCGTTCGCAGCGTGATTTCGCCACGGCCTCTCCGATAATGGACCCATTCACGCTTCTCACGATCCGGAAGCTTAGCCACCAGCGACTTGATGAGCAGCGGATTAACGAGGTGTTGTCGTAGGTCAGCAGCCTCCATGTGTCCGCAAAGTTGTTCCACCGTGTTTCCGAATGGTACGAAACTGCGCAGATTGTCCGGTTTCGGGGGCTCCAACCGATTCACCTTGTCCAGCAGACTTACTAGCAGCTGTTCCGGGCGGCCGTAATGTTGTTGGAGCTTCTCGATGACCCTCGGAATCGATGTTGGAAGCAGTAATTGGCCCGACACTAGCTCGAGAGCATCACCTTCGAGCGCTTCCTGCAGTCTTATCAAGTTTTCATGATTCATGTAACCGCAGGCGTCGTTTGAGGCTTTGTAGGCCGCGTAGAACAATGGCCACTGTGCCGGCTTGCCCGAGAACTTGGGAAGTTTACAGGTTAATCCCTTTCTCGCAGCCAACTGGGCTCTTGTCGGTCCGACCTGCGGTCGCCCCAATCCGTCTTGGCTCACCTTCTCGTTCATCTTCCTGTTCGTCTGCAAGGCACTTGTTTTGGCCCTTTCCTTCGCCGCGACTGTAACGCGCTGGTCTACTTGATCCACAGCATCAGATTCACTATCTTGATCTTCGTCGCTGCTATCATCCTCATCGGTATCTTCGTCTTCCTCGCCTGCGTCGTTGTTGTCGTCCTCAGCTAGTCGCTTGACGTTTTCTTTCGTCAGCTCCAACACTTTCCGGTCAGTTTTGCCGAAAGGACCCGCCCATGAACCGCTTGCTACGACATTTGACTCCAACATCTTCGACGCCGGACTACCCGAAAGCTCCGCTAACTTTTCATCCATGGCCGCCATCTTCATCGCGAACGACTTCTGGCTCCTTTCCATCTTTTCTATTTGCTCCTTCTTCTTACGCAGCATCTCTTCTTGCCACGCGTTCTGTTCTTCTTCTTCTTCCGCGCGCATCTTCTCCTCCATTTCCATCTTCTTCCTCTCGAATGCGCGCTGCAACTCCTTTTCCTTTTTCCGCAGTTCCATTTCCGCCTCCAGCTCCTCCATTTGCCGCTTTTGGCGTTGTTCTAGCGCTCGCACTTTCGCTTCTACGCTAGACGTCCCAATGCGGGAGGTCGTACTGGATTTGTCGGACTCATCCACTGGCTTCTTGGAACGAGTCGACTTCTTGGCGTCCTTCTGCTTTAGGTACTCCTGAGCCTTCTCCTTACAGGCCTCGTTTTGGCAGTACCACTTTTTGGGCAATTTGCCCTCCGCTAATCCCACGCAGCGGGTGTGGAACCATCCGGAACATCCATCACATCCGACCATCTCTTCATCGCGTGTCGATGGACCACAGATCCCACATGGAGTTCCCGTGAGATCCAGTAGGGTTCTGTCAACGGCTTCGGAATCGGAAGTCATTGTGGACGAACTTCTCGCAAGCGACACTTTTTGTCACTTCTTTTTTAAGAATGTTCCCGAAGGGAAACCAAAATTTTCACAGCAGCCGATTGATTTTCAGCAACGCTTAAAACTATAATTTATCAAACAATCTTCCAATATAACTTAATCTATTACTCACAAGAAGTGGTTTCCGCTTCCACTATTTCCTCTTCTAATTTCCCAGTCGATCTAAAGCCGATATTGGGTGCCGCTACCCTACTGGTGGATCGTATGCCGATGCTATTTAATTCACACTATAAGTTTTCAATTGCCTGTCGTTCTGCTTATTCTCTATACATTTCTACTTACAGGATAACTGGGATAACGGACCTGAATTCCCTTCCGTTTACGGGTTTTGTTATTCTCCGGTATTATCGAGAAATTATATTGCGACTGGGGATTGTTATGATCAATATTTTGTTTTACTGTACACTAATTAATTTATTTTTATTTCTAGGTGCTCACCTACGGAATCTTGCTGGATTATTAAAAGTTATTGTATTGATTTAGATCCTGCTCACTAATTAATTTTGAAATAAAACTGCACTTCATTCGATTAACCTTTTTTTCCAATGTCTAATTTGATACAATAGCAAATATCTCAATACCACCTTCTTTATGCTCATGTTTTGTTTGCATCTATCCAAACAGCTGCTTCAATATTCTCTTAATACTACCACCACCAAAGGCGCGCCAGCTGTCATGCTGCGCCTTACATAAAAAAAAAAAAAAAAAAAAAAAAAAAAAAAAAAAAAAAATATATATATATATATATATATATAAACACGCCCACCCCCTCTACCCCCATCTCGTCTTCCCATACTACTTTTATCATTACTACCGAGCTAAGATTTTTACCCTTCTTACAAATTAACCTTCAAACAGGTTAGGGCGATACGACTTTATTTCTATTAAATATTTGTAATGGCTTACTTAGGACTTGGTCTTGAATCTACGTGAACCCATTTATTGCATTCCCACTCCGATGAACTGGATTAGCCTGCAATTAGTGACGTCACAACTGGACTTGATATGTTTCACCTCTCTATGTACCTTATTGCTCCCACTCATGCGTTTATGTCAGAGACGTCTATCAGAGCTGGCAGGTAGGTTGTCAACCGGTTAGATTAACGTATCGAGAGAACGAGTTATATTCATGCCATGCTTCAACATGGATGGATAATTGAAGCTTCCAGTAGTGCTGATTGGTAAATCTCAAAAACCAAGAGCACTGAAGTATGTTAGGCAACTTCCTGTTGCCTAACTCCTACACGGCTTCCAAGAATGCTTGGATGACAATTTTTTTTTGAGGTATTTGTGCCACCAGATGTGCGTCACCAGATTTTTGGAAGAATCTAATCGGCCTATTACGGCCTTGAGTTCTTGATAATTGTTCTGCTTATTTCAATGGCGGAGAATTACAAACCGTAGATGTTGATCAACCCATGGACCAGAGTATAATTTAAATGGTCAAAGCACACTACCGAAAAACTCTTATGCAAGAGATGATGGGCGAACTGCAGAAATCCACGAAAATGTAAAACATATCACCATTAAAGATGCTGTTTTCTGGGTGGTTCAAGCATGAGATTGCATTCCAGGGGATGCAATAAGAAAATCCTGGAACATCATGTATAATCCGGTGGATAGCGATGATGAAGATGACCTGCCATTATCTGTACTCCAGGATAAATTGCGGAGCATTTCTCAGAAAATTCTCGAGCCTCGAACTCAGAAAGAAGAAGACTAAGATTTCGAATTTCTGAAGAATGATGATATTGTGCAGGGTGTTCTTAACCTTGATACGGACAAAAGTATATACACCGGAAATGATTCGACGTTACAAACAATCGAAGAAGAAATAAGTTTTTTCGACGATACTGCTAACTACAATGAAGGTTCAACAGTTTCCCATGAAGCAAATTGAATTTGATTCTAAGGTACGCAGAAGAGAACGGATAGCCGCTAAATACGCAATTAAGTTTGCGTCAAATGTGGCTTGACATTTTTGAAAGGGTAGCTGGTACATAACGAAATGCACTGATTGACCGCGTGCATTTGATTTTCTTTAACGTATCTGAGAAAATGGATTTTATTTTGTAAATTATCCGTGTTACGTTTCTGATAAAATGGATTTTGTTTTTAAAAACTAACTTGAAATAAACGATTAGAACTACAAACTGTTTTATTTTTGTATCTTTAGAAAAAAAACCTGAATTTATCCATCTGTAGTTAGATCTGACCCTTTTCGTTTTGATTTCATTTAATTTTCATTTTGATACATACAATACAAGAGAATCGAGCTGTTTCCAATTCGGTACCATAAACATGGCAAAAAATGAGTAATTTGATCCTGGGCACTCAATTAGGTTATAACTGATCTTGTTTTCGAAAGCTGATGTAATTTTATGTGTTGCATGAGATGGTATGGTCAAGCCAGAAACTGGCTTCTTACCCGGAAGTGCCCGAAACATGACTGTGAGTAACCAATGTGGTCCAAGACTGTCGGAATGACCTTTAATGAACTTATTGTTGTATGCACATTTGATTTAGGTATCCTAGGGGGTAGGGATGACTCACTCATGTTCCGGCATATCTTGGTACCATTTGATCGATTCCAAAACATTGAATTGCGTTCTATGGACCAAAAACCACACATTAGGCGACTGTTGCGTTGAAAACTCTCCAGTAATTTGCTAAGAACTAATCTTCTCAAATTATGGTGCACAAATACTCTCTCTCTCTCTCTCTCTCTCTCTCTCTCTCTCTCTCTCTCTCTCTCTCTCTCTCTCTCTCTCTCTCACACACACACACACACACACACACACACACACACACACACACACACACACACACACACACACACACACACACACACACACACACACACACACACACACACACACAAGCGCGCACATTTTCTAATCTCGTGGAGCAGATTCGATTGGTATATGACATGACAGTGAAATCATTTCTTTTGCAGAATTTACTGCCTTCATAGGATTACATATTAATTTACTTAGTAAAATTTATTATTTGTTATAATTGAAGCAATTTAAAATATAATAATACTAATTTTATTTCAATTATTGTGATTCGATAGTTTCGATAGTACGTACACTAAACGAGGCGCAGGTGTACGTAATATCGAGGTATACCTGTATATATGTGTGTCCATATATATTTAAAAAGTTATTAAAAGCACAAAAAAACTAACCACTGAAAAAACAAAAAAAAAAAAAAAAAAAAAAAAAAAAAAATAAAATAAAATAGACACACCCCTTTTCACAAAAAAATTAAAAAAAAATAAAACCTGAATTAATCCACCAATGGTGAGACTGAACCCTTCTTACACTTCACCAGAATTACGAACTCAAATGTGGCCAATATTGTACTGGATACATATATTCATCAGAAATTCCAGGAAGTCCGCTGTATGTGCTATACAACGCACCAGATGCGGAACAATAGAATACAAGCGGCATCGATTGGGGTGAGTGGTCTTGTTCGGTTTTGAATTGCAACGAGTATATTTTCATCTCACAATTATGTGCTCTCAGGTATTGTTTTGGTCATATCTCCATGAGGGATTATCCAAACATAATAAAATTTTGACCCGTTATTTGAAAATTTTATAACTTTAATTTAGTACCAGAACTGCAATCGGTTCACAAATGGCTGAGAAACCGATGTGACATTATTTGTAACGCACACACACACATACACACAGCCATGTCCTCAGTTCATCGAGCTGAGTCGAATGGTATATGACACTCGGCCCTCTGGGCCTCGGATAAAAAGTCGAGTTTTCAAGCGATCTTAATACCCTTCTTTTGGTGTAAGAAGGGTAAAAACCTAATACCTAAACACAAAAGATATCTTTTTAAATACTAGAACCCTAGCTAGAACCCTAATAATAAAAAATACCAGGTGGGTCTCTACCTGCCTGTCGATCTGCCAAATTTGGAAGACGTCTGCATCGAGTTTTCAATTTTATAATAATCCGTTCACTAAATCGCTAAACATTGCGATTGGTTGAGTGGATTGTAGATAATGAAATCATTGGGTATAGGACCAAGTCTCTCCCGGTTGGTGCTAAGCTGATGAGGTTGGACATCAATAGAAGCATTAAGTTGCCAGAAGGCACGAAATGCCACTACGGATTCTTATTTTTACCAGGTACCTAAATTGGAGCTTTGGCTGGATTAGCGTGGATTGGTGTTCAGAAGCTTCTACTTGATTGATGCGGATATTAGTTGCAGTAGTGAAGTGGTTTGTGGAGTGCGGTTGTAAAAATTGAAAGTTTACGAATAAAAAGTTTGCTTCGAGCATCGGCTGTGAACGGTTATGTCGATGCTTTATTGCGCGTTATTTTGCTATCTGGCATGGCGTGTTCCGTATTTTTTGTTGGTTTTTTTTATTCCTTGATTATCGAGATTTTCAGCCATGAGCTGGTTCATCTCCCGTCGTAGTCACTCGAATACAATTTTGAGTATTTTCGAAACTTTTTCGTACTCGTGAATCCTGATCCACAAACACAGTCCCTAAACAGCCAAGGTCACACTCACATTCCTTGCTATTCCCACTTGATTGCAAGGACGTGGGCGGCACCGTTATTGAATACTGAAGAAATTGAATCACTGAAGCATGTACAGTGAGAATGATTGGTTACTCCCAGCCCCATTCAGTTGATTCTTTGTGCAATTTCACTGATTCTGATCAATTACGGAGTAGCAATCATTGATACGTGCAGTCAGTCAAGCTCAGCTAAGCTAAGGAGGCTTTGTGTCATTGAATAGCTTTTTACCCCTTGTAGCTGACATAGAGTCCTTTCGTGCTTGCTCCTCGATCTTTGATTCAAGTCTTTGTTTGAATGGTGAGCTTGTGATTATTTCCGACTTTTAACCTTTCTTGCACCGCTTTTGTGGCTCCGACCTCTTTAGAAGCGGTCTTTTTTCGGAAAGTGAGACCATTTGAGCACGTTGGATAGGTTCAAGCGTAACCTATGCATATAAATAACCAACACTAACTGCTTCGAAGGTATTCACAATGTTTCTCAAAGATGCCAGAAGTGGTCTAAATTGTTCACCAAATTCAGCATGTGGATCAGAAGCGATAAAAATGGTTTTCTTTACCTGGGGTTTGCATTGTGCTGCTGTCACATTCGGAGCCACGATGAAGCGTGCAGATAGTGGCGTGCTTCTTGTCGGCATTGATGTACTTCCTCCCGGTATTTTATCTATCACCCAATGTTCGGGGTCATCAACTGGTGGCTTCGGAATCTCTGGATCTTTTATACAAGGTGGCTTTACAATTTCCTGATCAATATTTTCCATATCGTTTTTATTGGTTTATTGGTTTTATTGGTTAAAGCTTCGGCATAGTTAGTTTTGAAAGCTTGAAATCCAATGGTTGAATCTTGTAGCTGTTGTGCGGAAGAATGGAAAGAAGCATAATTCCGTTCTCTATGCAATAGAGAACCGCATGAGGTGACGGATGTGAACTATGGTCCTGGTGTCCTGGTCCTGGTGTTGCTCGAGACTATTACACAGCAGCATCACGATGGTCCTCCTGTGAGAAAGTGGGGTTGGTTGTGGGGCCTGCGAACCGACACCGATAAAAAAAAAGTACAGCAACGAATAATACACAAGGAAGCGATTCAAACCGGAACAATTAGCATGGATCTAGGCTACGGATATGGACTAACGATTGGAAATTAGGGACGTTGAGCTGCCGATCTCTCAATTTTCTTGGAAGTACTGCGTGCTTTCCGACAAATTAAAGAACCGCAAGTTCAACATTGTAGCGCTGCAGGAGATGTGTTGGAAAGGATCCACGTTGCGTGCATTTCGGGGTGGTCATCATCTACATCATCTACCAGAGTTGTGGAAATACACACTAGCAGGGAACAGTTTTTATCGTGAAGGGTAAGATACAGAAGCCAGTGATAGGAGGGTGGCCGATCAAGCCAAGAATGTGCAGGTTGAGGATCAAGGACCGGTTTTTCAACATCAGCATCATTAACATGCATAGGCCTCACTTCCGAAGTAGTGAAGATGACAAAAAGGAATTCAACGCGCAGCTGGGGCGTAAATACGACCGCTGCCCAAGCCATGACATCAAGATCATCATTGGGGATTTCAACGCTCAGATTGGCTTGAAGGAGGAATATAAACCGGTGATTGGAAATTTCAGCTCACACCAGCTGACCAACGACCACGGCTTTCGACTTATCGACTTCGCCGCCTCCAAAAACACGGCCGTACATAGTACCTTCTTCCAGCAAAGCCCCTCACAACGGTAAACCTGGAGGTCACCAAATCAAACGGAATCACAAATTTGACGTTTTGATAATTGGTCGGCATTTCTCAGACGTCATCGATGTCAGAACCTATCGAGGCACCAACATCGATTCGGACCACTAGATAGAGATGGCTAAGATGCGCCTAAAACTTTTTGTAGCAAACAACTTTCAGTATCGATACCCGCCACGGTACAATCTCGCGCAACTGAAGCAACCTGACGTCGCCGCAGGCTACGCGCAATAGCTTGAAATTGCGCTGCCGGAAAAGGATGAGATAGACGAAGCCCCTAACGAGGACTGTTGGAAACACCGTGAAAACAACTATCAGCAGCGTAGCGGAGAAAGTCTTAGGTTACTTGGAACGAAGCCGACAGAACGAGTGATTCACAAGGAATGTAAACAGATTTTGGAAAAGAAGAACGCCGCGCGAGCACATATGCTGCGTCAAGTTGTCCGTCAGAGTGTGGAACAGTACAGACAGTAGCGGAGGCAGCAAACCCAACTCTTCCGGGAGAAAAAGCGCCACCAGAAGGAGGAGTGTTTTTTTTTTAGACGGGATGGAAAATCTGCAACCAGACACCTGAAGAACTCAGGGTGTGGGGATGAGGGTGCCAACTCCTCGACCCACTAAAAACCCACCCGTGCCTTAAGCTCTGGACGCTCTCTTGGACCACCTTTCGGTGTTACTTCAGGAAGGGGTATATTTTGCTTGTTAAGCACCCACTATGTCTAACTACTTAGGCCTTTAGTAGTTAGGTGGTCCCTGTGACCTGCCGTTGGTCGTTTCGCCATTTTTGTTGCAGATCAAGGACAATCTGGGAGGCTGCTATGCATACCGCGTCCCAGATGTCCCGGTATTGGCACATCCTCTGGACCAGATTATCCGGAGTCGTGTCGTGACCGCTTACGGCTATCATGCCGGATCTCGCGCCGTCGAAGCGAGGACATGTGAAGAGCACATGTTCCGCAGTTTCCTCTAATCCCGCGCAAATAACAAATAAAATAATTTAAAATTTGTGCAGATATTGTCTGAAACTGCCGTGGCCTGACAAAATCTGCGTTAAGTGGAAGTTCACTTCACCGTGTCGCCTACCAACCCACCCGGAGAGTTCCGGGATTAGTCGGTGGGTCCACCGACCTTTGGTGGAGTTATTCCATTCCCTTTGCCACTTAACCATAGATGCGGCTCTAGTGGTCTTTCGAATACCTCTTGTTCCACGTTGTTCGAAGCACTCTACATCCTCTTTTATGACAATGCCTATTGGCATTATCCCCGCTAGGACGCAGACCGCGTCGCGTGATACCGTTCGGTATACACTCACCACTCTTAGGCACATAAGCCTGTGCGTACTCTCTAGCTTATTCAGGTAGCTCTTGGTACTCAAGGCGGTGATCCATGCCGGCCCGCCGTACCTAAGTATGGACAGGGTGACACTGGCCAGGAGTTTACGCTTACTCCCTTGCACCGCCGAGCTATTCGACATCATGCGGGATAATGCCGATATAGCCATAGAGGCTTTCTTGCAAGCGTAATCTACGTGGCTGATAAAGGACAGCTTATCGTCGATCATGACCCCAAGATACCTCAAAGACCTCTTCGATTCGATTGTGCAGTTACCTGCACTGATCGTCGCATTTTGCTCCGATTTTCGGATGTTAACAACTGTAACCTCAGTCTTATGGTGGGCTAGCTCCAGCTTTCTGGAACTCATCCATCTCTCCACAATGTCAATGGAGTGGGAGGCCGTTAGCTCTACCTCTTCAATGGATTCGCCACATATCTCCAGGGTGATGTAGTCTGCAAACCCGACCATCTTCACCCCATTCGGGAACTCTAGCCGTAGTACCTCGTCGTACATCGTGTTGCATAGCACCGGACCCAGGATCGAACCTTGTGGGACGCCTGCGGTGATCTGAACACGTTTCTGGCCTACCTCTGTGTTGTACACCAGTACGCGATTCTGGAAATAGCTTCCCAGAATCTTGTACAGGTGCCCAGGAACCTGAAAGCGTTGGAGCGAGTCGGTGATAGCCATCCAACTGGCGCTATTGAACGCATTTCTCACGTCAAGGGTGACCACTGCAGAGTAGCGGACTCCTCGCCTCTTGCGCTGGATTGCCACTTCGGCCGTCTTAGTGACGGACAGCATGGCATCCACCGTCGACTTCCCTTTACGGAAGCCAAACTGGTTGTTTGACAGACCGCCTATACCCTCCGTGTACTTTGTCAGTCTGTTGAGGATTACCCTCTCGAGCACCTTACCCGCTGTATCCAACAGACATATAGGTCTATATGCCAATGGATCCCCTGGTGGCTTCCCTGTCTTTGGCAGCAACACTAGGGTCTGAATTTTCCAGGCGTCCGGGAAGATGCCCTCGTTCAGACACCATTGCATCACCACCCTGAACATTTCGGGAGCAAGCAAGATAGTCGTCTTGATGGCCAGGTTCGGAATACCATCCGGTCCTGGCGCTTTATTCACCTTTAGCGACTTTGCTATCGCAATGAGTTCTTCATTCGTCATTGTTAATGCCCACGTGGTCACGGGTGTTCGGCTGAGCCGCCCAGCCTTCCGTCGCTATGACAGCGTTAAGGTCTGGGATACTGGAACGCTGGTCATGGGACAAATCTACGGCGGAGGGAGGGCATGGACTCGGGTCATGGTTCGGAAAGAGTTCCCCAACGATCCCCCCCCTGCAGCAGCTCTGGTGATTGCGCGGTTGGAGCTTCCGTTCCTCTGGTTTTGGCCATTATAACCCGATAGGCGTCACGCCACGGGTTTGTATTGGCCTTCTGACACCCGTCGTCAACCTGTCCGCAACCCAATTGCCGTTGCCGGCTGGGATGCGGTATGGGTCGGAAATTACAGCGATATCCGATGCCGACTCGCGAACTGCCTGACACAGCAGTTGCTGGGTGGCCTCACAATGGTTCAGGTTTAGTTGTGTTACCTGTATCGTGGTTGGCTCGTTGGAATACACTTAGCGGCCGGGCACTTGCCCCCCCCCCCCCCCCTACCGTGCTTATTAGCCGGTTTCCCGGCGCACATCAAGCATTTCGGGGGACCTTTGCAATCCCGCGCCTTGTGGCTTGTGCTGCCACACCTTCTGCACATGTTGCTCCTATCTGGGCCTTTGCATTCTCAGGACATGTGCCCGCTTTCTAGGCATTTGAAGCATGCCTTCGGCGGCTGGTGTAGGCTAAGTGGGCATATTGACCATCCCACCTTCACCTTCGCCAATTTCAACGCCGCGTCTGCGTCGACTGCCGCTACCCTCGGAGTTCCAACCTGGGCCCCGCAGACGTATGGCTGCGGCGGCATCCTCGACCTTGCACTGTTCCTTAAGTGCAGTGGAGATCTCGTCTACCTTGGTGATCTCATCCATATTCTTACACTGGATCGTCACCTGTGAGACGAGGGCGCGTACCTCACCTAAGCCTGGCCTGTCTTGCCAGGTCTGTGTACGCCGGACCCTTCGACTCGGTAGTCTTTTTAAGCTCCAGGAGCATCTCGCCGGTGCGAGTACGACGTATACTCCGCACATCGGCACCTAACGACTGTTCCAGAAGGTATAAGCACACCTTGAATATAATGAAATATTTCAATATGTTTTGGCTACGTCCTTTTGTTTGCACATTTCTGAATGACATAGCATCATAAAAGTGCTCAGTTTTGTGTTACCTATCAAAATGCGCGGTCTTACTCCGGAACAACGAAAAAGTATCGTGCACAAATGGTGCACTGTGAGTAGACTCTCCTTGAGAAAATTGGCCAAGGAAGAGGGTGTAAGCGTCGGAGCGGTACGATCTGCGATTCGAAAATATAGAGAACAGTGTACGTTTGAAGATGCGCGGAAGAGTGGTCGGAAATCCGGTCCTATTAGTCCGGATATCGATAAAAAGATCAGGGATGCCTACAAGCGAAAACCAGCGATTTCTGTTCGGGATGTTGCGAAAAAACTAGGGACCTCGTCGAATAACGCCATGCGTGCTAAAGAAAGACTTGGGCTAATAACATACCGGAAGCAGAAAAAACCCAAAAGGAACCCAAAACAGGCCGCGTCCGTGAAACCACGGGCCCGCAAACTCTACGATTCGTTATTGTGTAGAAATTCTGGGTGTATAATAATAAACGATGAAACGTATGTGAAACTAGATTACAAAACGCTTCCCGGACCACAATTCTATACTGTAAGCGAAGACAAATTTTTACCGAAAAATTCGGTAAGAAGGTTATGGTTTGGCAGGCAATATGCGAGTGTGGTAAAACATCTAGTCCGTACATCTCAACGGCGACGATAAACACTCAGAAATACGTTAAGGAATGTCTCCAGAAGCGATTATTGCCGATGATCAGGCAGCACGAAGGTCAAGTAGTGTTTTGGCCTGATTTGGCGTCATGTCATTACGCAAAGGACACTTTAGAATGGTACAAAAGTCAAAATGTATATTTCGTGCCGAAAGACATGAATTCGCCGAACTGCCCGGAGGCACGGCCAATCGAGACTTTTTGGGCTTTAACCAAAGCAAAGCTTCGAAAATTCATAAAACCAGCGGACGACATCCAAAAATTTAAAAAAGATTGGCCAAAAGTGGCCAAAATGGTGGGAAGTACCACTGTGCAGAGGCTAATGGGTCATGTTCAAGGAAAAGTTAGGAGTCTTGGCTATGATTAAATATTTTGATTAAACGAGAGTAAAATATCATATAAAACACAAATACAAATATGATTTGCCAAATAAAATTATTAAAACTTAAAAACACATGACTTTTTTGTTATTTTGAAAGTGTGCTTATACTTTCTGGAACAGTCTATAGGCCCGCCAATTTAGCGTCCCCACGTTACGCTTGCGGGCCACCTGTCGCTTATCGTTTTCTTTTTTTGTCCTATTTCTCTTTTTTCGGACGTTACTCCAGTGGCTTTCCCTGCCACGTCTGGGGTCGTCACTTGTCCCCCTCTTAGTACTAGCATCTGCTTCCGTGCTAACAATATTGGATGTCGTCGTCGGGGCCCTATCTGCTCGGTCCATCCATAGCCACGCCTAGCTTGGTGACACCTGCTTCCAATGCCGTAGCACTACCGCACGTGTCGCTCACGCCAGATCCCACCGTTTTTCGCGATGGGGACCTCACTAGGCCGCCTTTTGCGAACGGATTCGCTTTCTCCTGGGTTTTCTTAGTTTCTTCCATTTTGTTGGGTCCCCCTCCAGCCGCTATCCAAACCCACGTGGAGTAGTTGCTATTGTGATCCCATGGTTGTCTATGCAAGCTTGAAGGCGAGCAGGGAGGCCATGTGAGGGTTGACACGGCCCTACATAGGGAACCGTGTTCAGAGCCGGATCAGCGTAAGACAGGTATAAGATCATCTGAGCCTACTCCCGCCCGACTGGCGAGGTCGGGCGGTGGAGAATGGAACTACTGGAGGCCTGCCAAGGCTGCTGGAGGAGTGGAAGGACGGGATTATATGCCCTACCTACAAGAAGGGCGACAAACTGGACTGTGAAAACTATCGTGCGATCACCGTCTTTAATTTTTAATTCCTTAATTATCGAGAATTTTAGCCCTGGACTGGTTCATCTCCCGTCATAGTCACTCAAATACCTTTTGGGAATTTTTCGTAATTTGTCCGGGGGTGAGATTCGAACTCGTGACTTTGGCGTGAGAGGTATGGATGCTAACCACTACGCTGGGGTCGCCCCCACCGTCCTTAATGACGCCTGTAAATTACTATTCCTAATCACCTTTCAGCGGCTGTCACTACTAGCAAATCGATTCGTGGGAAGTTATCAGGCCTGCTTCATCGAAGGCCGATCTACAAGGGACCAAGGGACTTCACTTTGCGGCAGATCCTCCAAAAATGCCGTGAATATAGAGTTCCTACGCATCATCTATTCATCGACTTCAAAGCCGCATATGACACAGTAAACCGAAAAGAGCTATGGAAGATCATGGACGAGAACGGCTTTCCGGGAAAGCTGACCAGACTAATCAAGGCGACGATGGATGGAACCCAGTGCTGTATGAGGATATCGGTTAGATTATCGGGTACATTCGAATCCCACAGGGGGCTTCGTCAAGGTGTTGGAATCTCAAGTCTGCTGTTTAACATTGATCTTGAAGGTGTTATGAGTCGAGCGGCATCCAACATGCCGGGCACGATTCTCAAAAGATCCAGTCAATTTATCTAATTTGCCGATGACGTGGACGGACGGCGATGAGTTCGCGGTAGTCGACGATTTTGTCTATTTTGGCTCACTGGTTACTCTGGACAATTATAACAGCTGTGAAATCCGTGGAAGTGGAAGTCGTGGCTAATACATGCATCTACGATCAAACCGACTTAGCTCCCGTACGAAATGTATCCTGTACTCTTATAAGACAGGTTGTTCTCTTGGATATGAAACGTAGACAATGCTTGAGGTTGACTTGTGAACACTCGGTGTTTTTGAGCGAAGGGTATTAAGAATCACCGTTGACGGAGTGCAGGAGAACGGAGTCTAAAGGTGGATGATGAACCATGACCTTGCGCAATTGTTTACTGAACCAAACTGAACCCAGTATTGGTAAGGTGGTCAAATCTGGACGAATACGCTGGGCAAGACATGTTGCAATAATGCCGGATAACTATCCTGCTAAAATGGTGTTTGATGGGAATCCGGTTGGCATAAGACGACGAAGGGTGCAACGAGCAAGATGATTAGACCAGGTGGAGCAAGATCTAGGGAGTACAAGATGCCATGAAAATTTAAAAATATTAAATAAAATAGTTACACGTTATGTATCATCTATTCACATAGAAACATAAACACAAGAAATTCGTAGACCTAATTTAAGGGACATAATTTTTGCTATGTTCCCACCTATATTTCAAAGGAAATGTATGAGTATTTGATTGTATATTTTTCAACTGCCTTTTATTTTTTAATTTTTTTTTTCAGCCTTATGACCTTTTCAGTCTCATATCCTTGGCTTGATCAAATACGGCCTAGGCTTTACACCGTCTGACAACATAGTGACTTTTTCCTATAATCTGTCTTGAAAACAAAACCCCAACACACACTACACCCACTTCCCTGGTCACCACAGTAATATCTGAAAAAAGCGTCCTCATTGATAACTCAAACCAGATAAGATGTTTGAATTCGTGATCGAAATTATAACATTGTTGCAATCTCATTCGGAGATGTATCATTGGATGCAACAAATATAAATGCTACAAAGATACTTGCACCCGATGATTGATTAATGTTCAGTAGATTTACAGCCCCCTTTTTCCAGCCTAGAAGAGCAACCGTTTCTTTCATGATGCTGTTATGGTTAATCTAACTTTTAAAGTTTATATGTTGGTATTCGCTGTTCTATGCATACTGTAGGGTACCTTAATTCATATGCGTATGCACAAAACCGCACAATCTGTGACTATCAGTATACAAATATAATTTATCTATCTTTTGTTCGTTTTATACAGTCTAGTCTCATATAGCACCTTATTATCTCGGCTTCCCTGAAAGCAATTGAGCTGAATTTCTGAATTTAGTTAAGGTCTATGATGCTGCCGAAATTTGTTAACTGCCAAAAACTAGCGTTAAGATTGTACTCGAAAAAAATGCAACAGACAAAAATGATCACCGAAAGTCCGATGTTTGAAACTCTCAGTGAATAAATAAACACATATAAGCTATGTTTTTGCAAAGTTGGTTTATTCAACCTCCTCTCCTAGGCTAAATGCCTGCACCTTGGACTTAACGCTACCCATCAAATCCTGTGCAACACTTGCGCCATCTTCCTTACACACTTTCATCCACTCTTTCTTAAAATCCTTTTTTAATCGTTTTTGAAGACCTTTCCTGTTTGCCGGAGCTTGCTCTTCATTATAGCCCAGAATTTGTCTGTTGGGCGAAGTTCTGGCGAGTTTGGCGGATTTGCCTCCTTCGGCACAACAACAACATCGTTGGCTTCGTACCACTCCATCACCGGTTTCCCGTAATGGCACGATGCCAGATCCGGCCAAAACAGAGTGTCACCTTTGTGGGACCGGAGGAAGGGCAACAGGTGCTTCTGGAGGTATTCTTCTTTATGTATTTGGGTTGTCTTGGTCTCCTTAAACGATTACATACAGGACACGTTCGAATTGTCGATTCCCAACTGTTTCGTGATCCACATGTGGGACTGGCCTGGATTTTCCACGATCGCGCCCATATTTTTTTGTCGAAGCACTTCTTGGTTGAGAGCCAAATCGATAACCACTTGACAAATTGAGACGAATTTTTCACATGTAAACATTACACTCTAGTTTTACTAGACTGGTTTTACCCAAATTTCATCAATGTTACCCATGGAATAAAAAGTGAACAAATGAAAGTGTTGCATTTTATTCAAGTACAATCTTCATATTTTCATACAAGTCATTTGCATTACCACGGCCACTTGTCGCCACACCGCCTTTTTTTAACATTGTTTCGGAACTGCTTTTTCGATTTCACCGCAAAAATTACACTTTATTAATTTATTATTGAAATTCTGCGAGCTTACTCCATTTTCGCAACTTCAAATGGTTTCCGCTACCACTGTTTTTGATTTTTTTTTTTTTTTAATCAAACGCAGTTTATTACTATTAAGAGTCACCCACAACAGATACGTTTGCGTTCCGTTGACGTTAATTTGACAGAGAACCTATGTGAAAACTGTCTAATTCACGCAAACGTATCCGCAACGTATCAATTGTGCTACTTTTTATTTAGGGTATTTATTAATTTATTATTGAAATTCTGCGAGCTTACAATCCGCTCATCGTCTGATGGCTTCATTTTCGCAACTTCAAATGGTTTCCGCTACCGCTCTTTTTGATGTTTTTTGTTTTTGAAAATCAAACGGCGTTTATTACTATTAAGGGTCACCCACAACAGATACGTTTGCGTTCCGTTGACGTTAATTTGACAGAAAACCTATGGGAAAACTGTCAAATTCACGCAAACTTATCCGCAACGTATCAATTGTGGATCAGCCATTAGGATTAGTACCATCATCGCTGCGTGCTACCTCATTGATTTGTTGCATTGATGTATGCAGCCAAAATTGTATCTGACAGCCGCTATCCGTTATCGTTCCGTAACCGTTCTCACTGCGTTCAGGCCTTAAAGAATGAAGGAAAAAAGTATGAAAAAGGTAAGCTTCTGGGTACAGCGGTCACAAGGCTTAGTCTCTTTTATATATCGAACGGCAATGTGAACAGATCAGTTCATTATGATTGTTATTTTGGTATTCTCCCATACGCGAAGTAAAGATCGATGATTAAGTTCAGTTTAGTTCAGCCAAACTCTATTAAGCTGCAGATACAAGACGAGTGCAGAGAAACCTAACGTTGCACGTGGACATTAAGGCGAAATTAGAACGATTGATGATGTTTCCCTTTTTCAAATTTAAAAAAAAAACATGGAACACTTTTTCGGAAAACTGGCTTCACTCTAAGTTAGTTAACTAAATTTGCAATCTTGTGGTGTTAAAGAAGTTTAAATTATCTCTTCTCGTGTATCTCAAAACCATTTTTATAAATCAAACTTGATACGAAAATTACCGAGTTTGACCAATTTGCTCGCCAATATTTCAATTATTTAGTATGAAAACAATATTTTTTTTATTCAATACGTCTGTTCCCTAAACGATAAGAAGTATTTCATTAGAAGACAACATACTTGTAATAAGTACCTAATGCTGAAACCATTTTTGTAGCGCAAATCATAATCTTCGAAATTATTTCTATTTGACCTATACGCTACCAATGAGTATGTATATGTGTTTCTGATCATACCCACGTGAAAAAACAGTGAGATGTAGAACATCCGCACAAAGCAGAGAATAGAAAAAAAATCTCGTTCGTTGGGACAGTCTCAATGAAAATACAAATTAAACCATCAGCAGCGAGATCATGATCAAGCTTTCGTATGACGCATTTGATTTGCTCCAATCGCTGTACTTAGTGAGAAATACTATCTTCTATTGGAGTGGAAAATATTCCACAATCGTCATTAGTAATTGAATATAAATTCAATATCTTGAATTATTACGCTCAATAATGCAACTAGGAAGAAATCAATGCATTGAATTGAATGATTCAAATATTACAACGACATTTCTGACATTACCATGAATGTGACTGCACTTTTATAACAGTATTTGGATAAGTAGAAATTTCAAAAAAAAAACCTTCGCATTTTGTGTTTCAGAAGCTTGCTGTGACCAAGCGAGTTTAGGCGCTGAAATGGTTTTCAGAAAGCAAAATTTTTGGGCGATGTTCCAGTGGTGTAAATGGGGATTCCAATACAAAACATGCAAATTTGCGGGCAGAATAGGAAACTATTTCTGGAATTGGTTGTTTGGAGCAACAGCGAATTTATGACGAAACATTGTTTGAATACCAACCGACCAATTATTCCGCATCGTTTCTTCAAATAGAATATATATTTTTAAATGAAGTTAGGTATGTACCAATCTTATGTTCCGCTTATTTTGTGGTTTGATAATATTCTTGTTTTGCATATGAGTTCTCATACACCGAGGAACCACCAATGTAAAAAAATAGTTCCATTTTATCTACTTTCCGAAATAGATATGCTAATATTTAAAAAGAGTTTCATATCAGTCATGAGTCACTTTGAATATAATAAGAGTGTTTCTTTAAAATATAATTGACGTTTTGAAAAATCATTATTCCAATATTTGTTAAACTAAAACTCCGCTCATATGATTTTTTTTCTATAAAATAAAATACCTGCTTTAAAGATAGTACTGGATCTATAAAATACCACAATTTAGATTTTTGTGTAAGAAATATGAAACTTAGTGTTTTTAGGCCACAAATATACACAATTTTCACAAAATAACCTTCACATGAAAGATTTTAACGTCTGATACAACGCATTGTAAAAGTTTGAGGATCACATTTCGACATTGATTCCATAGTTATGATTGGATCAAATTTAAAAAAATTTGATACTCTTTTATTTTTTCTTCATATGACTACATAAATAATGTCATTCTTCTTAGCCACCTCAACACCACAGTTTTACTGTTTGTGAATGGGCTTCAAATGCTGAGATGACACCCTGCAATAAGCTGTTATACTAACTTTATATATAAATGCTCTCTGCTCCTCAGAAGTATGCTGGTAGCGTAGCCTATAGGCAATGTCACTACGATAAATGAGTTTATTTTTATCATGATGATAGCGAAGTGATGGAGTGCGTTGGTTCTTACCGCAAAAAAGGGTAGTAGTAACCATATTCATTATAATCAACATGATAAATATTTAAAGTGATCATGACAGTAATAATGAAAATATGTTAACGTTAATAAACATTATTAAAAATCATAATTGTTATGATCATCTCTCTAATTATCATGATAATATTCACTTTAACGAATATAAACTAAAATAATAATAATAACAAAACATATAATAAAATAAATTATAATGAAAATTTTCATGAAAATACATAAAATGATCAAAATCATAATAAACTCAAAAAAGATTGGAACATTGTATATTGATCATTAATATCATGATAATCATAATAGTCATTATTATCGCAGTAATTCACAGCAATAATAATAATAATTCTTAAAAAGATTCTCAATATTTTTGTATTCATAAAAATATCAATAAAAAATTAATAATTTATTCATAAAAATCATAATCATTAATACTTTGATCATTTTTATTGTCATTCTTATTCCATTTTTACCCTTCTTACATCAAAAGAAGGGTATTAAGATCGCTTGTGTTGGTGTGTTGGTGTGTGTGTGTGTGTGTGTGTGTGTGTGTGTGTGTGTGTGTGTGTGTGTGTGTGTGTGTGTGTGTGTGTGTGTGTGTGTGTGTGTGTGTGTGTGTGTGTGTGTGTGTGTGTGTGTGTGTGTGTGTGTGTGTGTGTGTGTGTGTGTGTGTTTTACAAATAATGTCACATCGGTTTCTCAGCCATTTGTGAACCGATTTCAGTTCTGTTGACGGCAAACGAAAGCTACATAGAACGCCATTTTTTTTCATTCGGACAATTTGTTACGAAGATATGATACAAAACAGTACTTAACGGCTTATTATAAAACTAATCAAACAGTAGAGTCTCCGATAACATACTGAGCTTTTTTTTCCGTTTTTTTTTTTTTTGGGGCCAAACAAACCTATAAAACCCCCAAAAACCCCCCAAAATTTCATTATAATAAAAAAACCCCCAGGAAAAAAACCAAAAAAAAACCACAGACCCCATAATTGTAAAACAAAAAATACTCGTTGCAATTCAAAACCGAACAAGACCACTCACCCCAATCGATGCCGCTTGTATTCTATTGTTCCGCATCTGGTGCGTTGTATAGCACATACACATAGGCGTAGCCAGGATTTCAAATAGGGGGGGGAGTTTTTTTTTAGAGAGAGAGAGAGAGAGAGAGAGAGAGAGAGAGAGAGAGAGAGAGAGAGAGAGAGAGAGAGAGAGAGAATTACATCGTCTCCAACCAGTGGTTGCACATACTGAACAATTAATATTAACGGACACTTAACGGACAATACAACGCCCGGTGGACCAGTAGAGTAGGGTCATTTTCATGTTCCGACAGATGGAGCGGGAATGGAGCCCCATTTATGTGACATTACGCCTGAATGCGGGTGGATTATCTTCTCTACTCTCACCCAAAGTATTTGACAATACCCGTCCGTTTCTTGCAACAAGATTAAACAATTCTAGGCTTGTTCTGGAATAAAAAAAAACGATTTTAAAAACTTTCGATTTTTCCCATGTTTTTAAATCAAACCAAATCAAAGACCCGAATAATTATTAAAAGGTCTATAATAAAATCAAAAAAAAAAAAAAAAAAAAATCAAACCACATTGAATGCCAAACATTTAACGGGTGATGTTGGATTTTTGTATAGAATAACCACCGAATTTGTTTGCAGTTTGTACTGAAAATGTACTTTTCATCCGCGACCCTCTCACCCAAAGCAACACAGAAGAGACACCGTTTTTTACTCACCATGCTCACACCGTTTTAATAGATTATATTTTTTTAATGGTTGTTCAAATAATAAGTGATTAGCTTTTAACAAACATACATTTTGAGTTTTGGTGGTTTATAGCTTATGATTTGTGTCCCCTTTGCTCACCTTTAGTATAATTATTTTATCTGATATTTTCTAAACAGGAACATCAAACATAACCTTTTAAAACGACGTAAGTAACAAATGTAAGCAAGCTGTGTTTTTTGTGCTGAATTGTTACTACTTGCATTCTCAACACACGAGTAGTTAGTAAATAATTTAAGAAATTTTATTCATCAATGACGAAAAGAAATTCATATGCGTTCCAACAGCTATTCCTCAATATTTTAAAAATAATTTATATACACATCTGCATCTGCGTTTTGAAATTTGAACCGATTTATCTGATATGATCCAACTGAAACACGTTCTGTCGAAACACGGTATATGTAGCAATCATGTGTATCTGAGTAGTATGAAACCAAAACGGTGTATCATTGAATTACATTAAAATTGTTGTTCAAATTCGAGAAATACAACCATTTTGCATATTTTTCTATTCGTGGTTATTTCAGCTGCATGAAAAAACATTCGTTTTGTTTTGTTTGCTTGTTTTTTTTTTAATTACATGCTGGAAAATATTATACTTACTTTTGAAAAACTTTCGAATGTCCATTTATGGTACTTCTGGATAAAATGAATCAAATAACTGCTTTAGACTGCTTGTAATAAAAAAAAACCGTATGTATTTTACCCGATGATTCGTTTTGTTATGAAGGTTCTTCTGTTTATAAACACGCGCAGAACCATCGCTTATTCTTCCGGTCTTCCTCTAAACTCTCCACCGATTGCTTGTCGATCTGCCAAACTTGGAAGACATCTGCATGGAGTTATCTCAAATTATAATAATCCGTCCAATCTATCACAAAACGTTGCGATTGGTTTACCGGACTGGAGATAATGAAATCCTTTTGTATAAGGCCAAGTCTCTCCCGGTTGGTATTAAACTGATGGATTAGCATAGATTGTTCATTAGACACTTCAACTTGATTGATACAGTTATTAGTTACAGCAGTGCAATAGATTGTAGAATACAGTAGTAAACATTGTAAGTTACGAAAAAAGAGTTTGGTTCGAGCATCGGCTGTGAAAGGTTGTGTCGATGCTTTATTACGCACTATTTTCCTATCGAGCATGGCGCGTTTCGTGTTGTTTCGGTTATCTATAATTCGGTGTAACGAGTGATCGAGTGAGCACAGTAAGAGAACAACAAAGCGTCTCTCAAGCGTTCATAAAATTATCCTTGTTTTCCTAACGGAAAACCACCATCACACTTTGTGAGTGGCTCCAATAGCATCCTTATTATTGGTTTAACTCAGATCAAATCGGATTTCCAACATTATAAAAAATCACCTTGTTTTTCCGATGAAAAAACACCATTACACTTTGTGTGTGGCCCCAATAGCATCCTTACTGTTGTAATCGGTTCGAATCAGAAATCGGTACTAGTATTTAAATATTTTACTAAACGAAGCGTGAATTCAGCTTATTGTTTACCAAAACGAACCCTGCTGCCACCCAATCTTGTCATCCAAAATCCCAGTGATTTCTCGTGGAAGTGCGGCGGTGGTCTCGGCTTCCAATAAAACGTCCAAATAAACGTTAACGCATTCCTACCCTTTCCTTATTTGACCTGCATTCGGGCGAGGCCAGCGCCGGTATTGCCTTAGTTTGGGATCACCAGTTTTACACATTGAGCATGTTTGCATCATCTTTTGATCTTCTGAGTAATAACAGCTGAACTGGCAGTAATGGAATAACAACTTCGGGCGGTCAATCATGCTCATTATCCTGCTCATGCTCATAAAAACGGATAAATTATTTGAATAGGATAAGACAACTGCAACTTCTCGCCCTGACTAGCTTGCTGTTCTGCTTCTCACACGCTGAATCAAACTGTAAGATATGATCAACATATATTCTCAATAATACGAAACTACAGTACCCTAAAACGGGGAAAGCGGGGTAACGGGGCGGTTTGACCCATGCCATGAATAGTTCAAATAAATATTTTTCGTTGATACTTTTTCTAACTATCAACTGTGTTTCTTAATCTAGTATTATTTGGCTTCTGAAAGCTATAGCATAGGTTTGAATATTCAGTTTTTTGATTAACCAAGAACTGAACATTTTATTCAGCATAGCTTCTTCAACTTTCAGCTAGCGGGGAAAAAAATCAATCAATGCTTATCTAATAGCTAACATTACAGATTAAGAGATATTTCCCTAGTAGCACATTTGTTTCAACCCAGTAAAGGTGACTGCTCTGTGACTCAATTAAGTCACAATAGAGCTGCAGAAACCAGTTTTGACTGTTGTGTGCTGCTTGGGGTTTTTAGATACTTTAGGCTACATAGGTTGGGTTCTAGGTTAAAGGAAAAATATTGTAATAAAATTGTTACTCGTTACTATTTAAAAACTATTATATAATTACAACTTTTTTCTCATGGATGTCAATTTTTTACGCTTTTTTGCTACAACTTGTTACAAAATCGAGGCAACTTCGCGTAATTTGGCTTTTTTATTTAGGCAAAGGAGCAATCTGACAAACATCCCAAGCAACATAAAATCGTCATATTTGGTTACAGTGACTTGATTGTGACTTAATTGAGTAGTATTGGAGTAACATCAACTGTATTGCAACAAGTTACCTTGCAACCTTCTAGAGATAAAAAATAAATAATAATATATTGAAACAAATAATAAAATTCTAAAAATAAAATCAAAACTTAGGGGGGGGGCAACGCCCCCCCCCCCCCCCCCCCCCCCCCTCGCCACTCCCACCCCTACAGCCGACCAACCACACCACGCGACTCTATAAAAAAAAAGGAGGATCGGTTGGCCTGAGGGGTTTTGTTTTAAACCCCACCGAAAAATATCAAAAAAAACACAAAATCCCCATTAACTAAAACAACACAATAAACAAAAAATATGTACTTAATAAACATAAAAAATAAAAAATAAAAAACAAAAAAGAAGGTTGGGATTTTCTAATAATTCATTCTATGGACTGAATATATGAAATGTCTAATATATGTGTAATTCCCATTTTATATTACTTATATAAACAAGTCGTTAAAGACTATTAATAGCAATATTTCAATCACATCGATGAACAATACGTTCAGGATAAACAAATAGTTCATTTTATAAACTGAATGTATGAAATATCGAATATTCCTGGTTCTTCCTGAAATTTCTGATGAAAATATTTATCCAGTACCATATTGGCCACATTTTAGTTCGTAATTCTGGTGAGGTGTAAGAAGGGTTCAGTCTCACCATCGGTGGATTAATTCGGTTTTATTATTATTATTACCGTGAAAATGATAGCACAAACAATAATATAAATAATTAAAACCATTCTACTCATATTATTCAAAATCAAAATCAATATAATATTCATAGTTATGATAGTAATTTCAATAATGTATAAAATGATGACGATAATTATTATGAGAATTCTATTATAATTCAATGCTATTAAATGTATATGTATACATATATTCTTATAATTATTTGGATAGTAATTATAACAATAATAGTAATGATTATTTTAGTTCCAATGATTACTGTATCTTTAAAATAATCAATATCATAAATATTATAATTTTCATTGTTATAGCTGGGATTTCAATTTCAATTATAATTAAAACAATAACTATAACAATAGTTTGAATAGTAATAGAATTAATAGAAAAATAATAGATAATAATAATAAAATAATAAAATTAATTTATGATAATAATAATTATAATAATATAAGTTATAATAAGAACCATAATAATCACATATATCGTAAAAATATTAATAACCATAGTAACTGTATTAACGATTGTTTTCAATGTTGTCATAATTACCATTATCATAATACTAATAGGCTTAATTATCTTGGAAATCCTAATAATGATACAACAGAATAATCATCGTTGTCATGAAAACCTTTTTTTTTAAATAAACAGAATTTTAATGACAATCATAGCAATATATGCATTATCATAATAATCATAACAAATTTAATAAAATTTACATCCAAATCCTAAAACCGTCATTATAATGATCGTATAAATAAATAAAATAATAATTATTGTAATATTTCCAAAAATAATAATAATAATAATAATAATAATAATTATTATTATTATTATTATTATTATTATTATTATTATTATTATTATTATTATTATTATTATTATTATTATTATTTTTATTAATAATAATATTATTACATATGATTATTTTTTTTATAATATTTATAAGAAAAATTAAAATAATAATTATAATGCTAAATAAAATAGTAATAAAAATAATATTCATCACTATCATTGTAATAAAACTTATCATTGTTATAAACATATTCATTATCATTATTATAAAAGCAACCATCACCATCAGGCATCAAGAGTGGACAGTAATGTTTGCTAGAATGAAAGATATGAAGAGAAAGTGTTGAAAGTTCCGTCAGTGTACGGTAGGTTGGAAATAGACTAGAAATATTGAAAATTGAGCGAAAGGGCATGAGTAAAGTAGTACTCGAACAAAGGACGTTACCTTTGCCATCCCACTGCGGGGTAGGTCAAGGCAAGAACGGATCCGCCACCTTGACTGGCGTTAACAATTAGAGTATGTAAAAACCAATATAATCCTTAAAATAACACGTATAAAATAATCACCCAATGATAATCACCATTATCATGACAATAAAATCATAGTCATAATAATTATCACATTACTAAAGCATTAATATTCATCCTAAATGAATAATAATGTAATTGTTATCTTTGAAAATTACTGAATTTATTTCATAGTCATAATTATTTGAAATATTATATTATAGTAAAAATGATAAAATAATCATCATTATGAAACGTTATACTTTTGTATGACTCGGACCCAAAAGCTCAAAGCAAGACACAAACACTCTCCCCCCCCCCCCCCCCCCCCTCTCTCTCTCTCTCTCTCTCTCTCTCTCACACACACACACGTACACATACACACACACACACACACACACACACACACACACACACACACACACACACACACACACACACACACACACACACACACACACACACACATACAAACAAACGTTGTAAGTAGATTCAGAAGTAACTTTAAAAGGAAATTTGGATGTGTTGTACATATTTATTTAGGCCCTTGATTAACAGAAACCATTAAAAGCTGAACCTGGGTATAACACGGACACGAATTTCGTCCAATTTAATTAAAAATATAAGTGTTCAAATTGAAACATAAGAATTATTTAAAGCAAACAGATAGCATGTTTCGAACGAACATCACAATTTTTGAATTCATTTCAAAGCATTTTAATTACAAAAATACATTCATCGAGTTGGCGAATTTGAACGTGTACTTCCCTCTCCAGAATGTGAAACCGAGGCAAGGTTTCAACGCTCGCAACATGAGCCAATCGTCACATTAATCCGTAGGTTATTTGCTCGATTCCAGTACTGAAACTAGGAGCAAACTCCTTGAACCTGGAATCTGTTAGCATTGAACCAACCAAAAAAAAAAAACACAAAACAAAAAAAAAAAAAAAAAAAAAAAAAAAAAAAAACAAAAAAAAACAAAAATATAAAAAAAAAAAAAAATATAAAAAAAAAAATTTTTTATTTTTACTTTTAATATTATTATTTAAAAAAAAAAAAAAAATTTTTTTTTCAAAAAATATGATTACTTTTTTTTATAAAAAAATATATTTTTAAAAAAAAAAAATTTTTTTTTCGCCCACAATAAAAAAATTTTTTTTTTTTTTTTTTCTCTAGTATTTTTTTTTTGGTAGTGTTTTTTTTTCTGCGCCCCCCCCACCCGCCCCAACCAAAAAAAAATACAAATTACAACCCCACGGGGGTGTACCCCCCGGTGGCGTGGGGCCCCCCCCCAATCTAATTCCCATACACTTTCCAGGTACGTCAGGGCCATCTGCGTTTTATTGCGTTGTAGGTGGTTGTGGTCTGTTTGGGAATTCAAAGTCTGTTATTGCCGATAGACGTCTAGGTCGTGCTAATGGAACGTTAGACCAGCATTAGGAAGTAAATATGTAAGAACATTCTATTGTTAACTATTACGATAGCATTTGGTGGCCCTTAATGATGATACGGCCCCGGTTGTATTTTCTACGATGGTTGAGAGGGCCACTATCTTTAACGCGTAGAAGATAGTTATGTATCTGTTGGTTCGTTGGCTGTTCAACGCGCTTTGCCATTTACTCCAGGTCGCGGTGTTTAAAGCAATGCCGAGTTCAGCCGGGGTGCGGTAATGGAAATTTCAAACAGCACAAGAGAAAAATTCAACCAAACAAACTCTTTAGTTGGCAAACTGATTTGGTCGTCCTGTAAAGGACGGATTTAGTTGACGGGGGAGAAACATGGTTAGCGATTGAACTTGGGCTTTCTTCTTGGTATTCTTGGTTCAGTTCCTCGTCGTAGCGGTAGGCCATTCTTGTCTCGTTGTTGTCACGAGCGGCATTTGCCGCCAACTCGTAGGCTTTAGCAGCCATGTTTCTCGCAGCGAGGTTGACGGGAGCATCGGCACCAACAGCCAACTGCACCAACGCCTCTCTGGGCAACGACTGCTCGCCAGTGCACCCCCCAGGGTGCTTGCTGCCGCCAACTGCGTTCCTACAGCCTCTGCACAGCTCCACTGCCGTAAGACTGAATCAAAATGTTCTGCTAAGAGCTCTTGTGTAATGGCGTCGAATGCTATTACACGAAAGAAGGCGGTACCAACGAAGGCAATGTGATACAAATTGCATCAAAGAGGACGAATTTCAGTTATTGCGCCATAATAATTAGTTTTAATTAGTGCACGCTAGACGGATGCTTTTCTTAACAGAAATATGCCTAATTTGCTTGCCATCGCCAGCAACTAATCCGCTATGCCCAACTAGGAACTACAACGAACTCAACCATATGGTCGGTCTGAAGTGTCGCAGTTCGGCTCGAATTATCCGTTCTAGAATTTCGTTCGTGGGTTGTTCAACGTTATTTGTCATTTACTCCAGGACGCGGCGTTTAATGAATGCTATGTTCAGCCGGGGCACGGTTATTGAAATTAATTTGAAACAGCACAAGAGAAAAATTCAACCAAACAAATTCTTTAGTTGACAAACTGATTTGGTCGTCCTGAAAAGGACGGATTTAGTTGATGGGGGACAAACAGTTCACGGTTGAACTTGGGCTTTCTCCTTGGTATTCTTGGCTCAGCTCCTCGTCGTTTTGGGTGGCCATCTGCAGGTGACGCGAGATACTTGATTCTTGTCTCGTTGTCACGGGCGGCTTTTTCCTGCCAACTCGTGCACAGCTCCACGACTGCCAAAAAACTAAATCAAAATGCGAAGGTGTACCCCTTATATAACATTCATGGCTGCCTAGGAGACGTTCCTTGCTTAAATATGAAGTCTGTGCTAGGAAAGAATTGTGTATTTGGTAAATTTACTCTGAAAAATCGACATTATAAGACATCACCTTGTGTTTACGTTATTTTCAATAGTTTAATGTCAAAAATTTTATCAATTGTTTAATGTCAAAATTGATGCGTAGAAATATTCCAGATAAATTAGTGCAAAGATTTTGAAAATCAGTCATGAAATGAATCAGTTATTAACGTTCAAAACCTAAGCATATTTCGTGACGCTCCAAATTCTCGTACTCGCTACGTGCACCTCTGTATTATAAACAAAGACGTAGTCCTACGTCAAAACATTGAGCCCCCCCCCCCCCCCCCCCGTTCAAACATACAACGAAGGTAGAGAAGGGGGGGCCCCCCCCCCCCACAACAAAAAAAAAAAAAATATAAAAAAATATAACCCAAAAAAAAATCCCCCCCCCCGCCCTTTTTGAAAAAAAAAAAAAAAAAAAATAAATTTCCTAAAAAAAAAAAAAAAAAACCCCAACAAAAAAAACCGCAAAAAATATTTTTTAATTTTTGTATAACAGTGTGTTAAGGTGAATTGCTGCTCGATATATTTTTTCCTATCTTTTATCTCTCTCACACACAAACTTACCTTGCTATTTCAAATCGATAAATCTCGATTATTGATGAATGAACATCGAATCGAACTCCGTCAGATTGCTAACAGCAGGTAAGCATACAAACTGATGTGATGAAATTTTCAATATCTAGTACAGATTCTGAGTTATATCAATTCTAAATTTTAAGGTAATATTCATTTTTTGGGCATTCCTCGGATGGTGAAAATTTCACAAAATTTAAGCTAATGAATTAGTGAACAAGAAAATAATTTTCAAAAAAATTCCATGATAAGGAAAATAACTTTTCCGGCTTTTCCTTCAAGTTTTCCAGTTTACCGTGAACGTTTTTGTGGGAATTTTCTTTCAGGATTTTATTGATTTTCCTATATTCGAGCAAATTTCCAAATATTTGGGGAAAACATTATACAATGCTCCGTTCTTGAGTTATTATTTTTTTCTAATAACGGAAATCCAGTAAAATCGGAAAATTTCACCCGGAGTTTTCCGATAAAATTAGCAACCCTGTTTTTTTTTCAAATTTTTGTCCATATATCCATAAACACTATGTGTGGACAAAGTTTCAGAAAAATCTGACGGTTCTCAATCTGTACGATAATAACTAAAAGTCTAACGATGCTAATCGGTCAGTTTTTCCAGAACTCATCTGTAACAATATGAAAAAACAAGCTATCGAGATCAATATGTATGGAATATTCTTTGTCGGACATGAAACCGTTGTCACACACCACTCTAATATATACTATGCAATTATCATAATAACTTCTTGACGGTTGTATGAATTATCAGCTCATATTTTGTAGTGGTTTAAACATGTGGCCGTTACTCCTTGGCCGTTAAAATCGTGGTTGTAAAATAATCAATCATCATGAAACGGCAAAAAAAACCCCTCTTAAAACGGTTGGCTATCTATGTCTCACAATCAATATGATAGCCTTTGTTTAAATGAAAAACATGTGCACTTTGTTACTAACGCCGTTAAACGACCATCGTTTACTGATATCGGCAGTCAACGTCAGTATCACATGATTGTTGGCTTCCTTAGATAGTGTACAATAATGTATGTATCCCATGCAGAACAACAACGGCTATGCGATGAAAAATCGTCGTTAGTAGGGTTCGTTGACTGATGTGAGTAGGATGTCATTTTTCGTGCATTTTGACAACTTGGTTAAAGTTTTATCGCCGGATGACCATAGTCGCTATAATAATAGCGAAGAGAAAACCAAAACATGGCAATGAAAAATATTGCAGCTAATAAATGACTCTTTGAAAGTACCACGAAGTACCCATACTTCACGCACCTCAGCCGTGAAGTTTTTGGAAAATTCGAATTAAGTTTTTAATTAGGAAATTTTGATTTGAGAAATAAATATATTTAGACATTTTTCAATGGAATGAAATGATTTTTCATGTGATTGGATTCTCCTTTCATAACGAAATAAAATAAATAGGGAATTGCTCATATTACTCAGTAAATATAACAGATCCATGAAAGTTCCCTACACACTTAGAAAATTTCACCAAATTTGTTGATTTCCAACCGAATTTTTATCTACTGAATATTTGGTTCAATAAAAATTATCTAAACTTTCGATACTTTTTACATTCTCAAAACTTGTCAAATCTCAAATCGATTGCGAAAAAACGGTTGACAAAAAGCCGATTCATACCATTACTACCGAACATCAGTTTACTGCAGTAATACCGGGGGCTGGATAGTCAAGAAGAAAATGGATATAGTTTTTGGCTCAGGAAGTACCAAAGGTCCCAAGCTCCGTCTCAAGCTTAATTAATCACCCTAGAACATAACTCACAAGCAACAACCTCTCAAATATGCTGTCAAAATAACCCAGTGAATCAAAACAAAAACAAAGATTCTACCCAAGTAACTATAAACATTAAGCTACAGCCCGATAACAGCACTATAGCAGCATTAATGTTGCATAAAAGTTCTGCATTAGCATATGTTATGCATGCAAGCTCAACAAAAATGCATTAAAGCTCTAATTAAAATTTTGCATTATCGCCAGCATTATATGCGCATATAAGGTTGTTATAATACACAAAGGCATTTATCATGTTCAGAGCATACATGCTTTATATCTGCATTTAGGTTATAATATAATGCTATCGTTCGTAGAATTCGAAGGTGATAGCTCCAATAACCGCTTATAGCCCAGACGAACTCTCTAGTGAAGAGTGAATCACTTCGCCTGATGATTCATTCGCTGAAGAATCTGTTCCATGTAGTGGCCAAGATGAAAGTTTGTCTTCAAAAATGGAGCATGCAACACAACATTTCACAGAACGCAAAGGCTCTTTAATAGAATATTTACCCATTGTTAAGAGACGAACCGGTTTAAGGTCGAGGAATGGTGTGACAATGTGTTACATTTAAATAAATTGGAATCGAAATCATATTTTTTCTGGTAAATTGTCAAGCTAAATAAATGTCATTCCTTACTCACTGACAGCCCTGTGGTCCTGACCGAAATAACATACAGTTCTTCTGTTGAGAGATCAATCGCATATTTCATAGCGATCAAACATATCCTAAAGACCGTCCCAGAAAAAAAGGGCACACCTTCAGATAGTTAAAATCATGTGTATTTTTATTTATGTCAACACTTAGAAATTATAATTTCTACACGAGACGTAATTCATGCTTGTAAAAAGACGGAGAACGTAAAAAAAGATTTCGTGTAAAATTATGTCTCCTGAAACTGACACATACGCAATTCGACGAATGATGTGTTTGATTGAATTAATTTTCTCATCTCTTTCAACTCATTCTCATGTGCTAAAGGACGCTTCTATATGTCGGTCTCAGGGGACACAAATTTACATGACATTTTGGTAGTGTGTACATATGATTTCTCAACACTGTTTATCAACAGCTCATGAAAGATTTTTGATGACTTTGACTTTCATTGCTCCATTTACGGCTTCGAAAATTAATCGTAAGAGCAAATTGCCTGCCAGACCATCGCCTTTTTGCCAAATTTTTAGGTGTCCGCTTTGACAACATCATATCTTCACGAATCGTGTAATATTTCCATCCCGTCAATGCGTTATAAGGCTTGTTCGCGACCAAATCTAGACAGATTAAATTTGGAATAAAACAAATTTGCTGTTTGTTCAATCCAAGATGCAGTTTTTATTCATTTATTGTGCAGTATAAGTCATCCTAAAACTAATTACAGTTACTTAATTAGGATGCATGAAGAAACTACGAACTTTTGAATTTACTCCAGCCATTAGGGTCTGTGCAGACTTCTCTGCAACCGATTTAGCAGCTTTTGCCCAAGATTTTTGAAATGTTTCTTTAGTTGTAGCTTGTTGTTTATATTGAGAGAGTTCTCTTAGGTGGATTCGCCTCTTTCGGTACATCATCGACTCCATTCGCTTTATACCATTCCAAAACATCTTTGGCGTAGTGACTAGATGCCAAATCAGGCCAGAATAGCGAGGGAGCGTCATGGCTGCGTAGAAATGGTAACAATCGCTTCCTTAGGCATTCTTCACGGTATATTTCCTTGTTTACCGTTCCGGTAGGGATGAAGCTTTGGCTTGCTTGACAACAGCTGCATATTGCCTGCCAAACCAAATATTTTTTGAGAAACTTGGCCTTTTTTTCGTCCTGAGATACTCCTCTACGCCATTCCATTACATGACAGTATAATAAGACATTCCGGGAAGCTGCTTAAAGTCTTCATCGCCCATTATCACGCAGGAAAATTTCTTCAAATATTCGCGAGCCCGGGTTTTAGCCGTCACATTCTGTTTATAATTTCGGTTCTGTACAGTTTTCATCTTGATCCACTTCATACTTTGCCGTTGCTTGGAAGTATGCACGAAAGTTGGGGACATTTTTATTTTTCTAGGCACAGTACGTACCGAAAGATCTAGCCTCTTCTGCAATATTTGCTTCACCTTTGCGTCCTTCTGGTGGTTTCTGAGATCCGTTTTTATTCGGCTCCCAGCTTTCCAGGCTGTTGTCAAATGTGTATCAAAAGATTTAAGAACGTTAAGGACAGTGCTTGCAGGATAACCAAGCTTTTTTGCAAGTTTTCTTACTGACAGATCCGGATTTTCATTGCGACCGCACACAATTGCTTTTCGCACTTGTTCTTCTTTCGACGCCATCTTCGATCTGAATGCTTGTAGTATCACCAAAAATTGATTTTACACAATGAACAGACATACGTTCATCGGTCTGCGAAACATTTCACGCTTTGATGAAGTATTTTCAGAGATATACACTCAGTAGCAATAAAAAAGCCGAGCAAAATTTTGCTTCCAAAAAACGCCATGCTCAACCTTCTGTAACTTTGTCAATTATCAATATTTTTGGCAGAAAATTTGACAACACTATAAAACTAATGTATAGACCTTATGTGACCAAAATTTTGTGTAGATAAAATTTATAAATTTGAAGCTTTCATAACAAATGTGAAAAAAGTCGTTTTTGGACGTACCAATTTTAAAAATTTGTATTTCTGTGAAAAATTTAGGTAGCTTATTAAAAAATTTATCATAGCCTAAAAAAATATAGAAAATAATGTGGACGAAATTTGAACTGTTTCCATCAAGTGGTTAGGACTACAGCTGGCGTCAAAGTTGACGCACCAACATGAGTTTTTCCCCTTTTCATCCGCTATTGACCATGCTGAAGTATCGGTGCAAAAAAAAAGCCGAGGCGAATTCTACTAACAATACTGTATACGTAGTTTTAACAAACCAATTCATACTGTATGCCATATTTTTAAGTTCTTCGTGGGATACACTAGTTATTTGGGATATTTCACTCGTAATAAATCATGTGTATTAATAAGATGAATTCGCCTCGGCTTTTTTTTTTAAGGCCGATATTTCAGCATGTTCAATATCGGATGAAAAAGGGGAATTCTCATGTTGGTGCGTTAACTTTGACGCCAGCTGTAGTCCAACCACTTAATGGAAACAGTTCAAATTTTGTCCACATTATTTCCTATATTTTTTAAGGCTATAATAAAAAAAATAATAAGCTGTCTAAATTATTTACAGAAATACGGATTTTTGAAATTGGTCTGTCCAAAAACGACTATTTTCACATATGTTATAAAAACTTCAAATTTATAAACTGAAATTTCGGTCACATGAGGTCTATACATTGGTTATAGTGTTGTCAAATTTTCAGCCAAAAATATTGAGAATTGACAAAGTTACAGAAGGTTGAACATGGCATTTTTTGGAAGCAAAATTTCGCTCGGCTTTTTTTTTTTGCTACTGAGTGTACGTATTTTGGTGGTGTCCAGATGTTGTCGCTAACAAACCTTAGCCCATCTTCGGATACGTTGCGTTGTCCATCATTACGCAGTATTTATTCTTGGCTGTGTCATACAGTTTCCGCGCCCGTGGTTTCACACTGGCTGCTTGTATAGGACTTCTTTTTGACTGCTTCTGCTTCTTGTACGTCTTCAGCTTCAATCTCTCTTTGGCTCGTTGAACGTTGGACAGCGAGGTGTTCAGCTTTTTGACCAAATCGCGAACTGAGGCCCCCTTTCTCTTAAAAAAAAAGCTCGTCCAATTTTGTTGTTTGGACCGAACCCATCCAATAATAATGTACGATACAATAATACAATAATAATGGTGAAGGATTCAACAAGTACTTCCATAGGTAACAGCTGGAATTGACTCCTGATTTCATGATGTTCAGCGTTGATGACAAACGGGTGCTTATATTTGAGGGTAATTTTAAGGAACGTTGAAACTTTGAAGAGCTTGCTCACTGAACGCGAAATACTTGGATCACCGGAGTAAAAGTGGCTTTTAATGAACTTGGCCGTTGGCGGTACAAACGGTTACTTCCCAAAAGCTCCTGCAACAAATAAAAATGCAAACCAGCCTTGGTTTGATAGACCTAAATAACGAAAAAAGGTCTTTAGGGATGATGGGCTCTTTCTGAGTATTTTTACGAGTACTTTATGATTAGGACCTAAAAGCCAATTGTAAACAATTACTTTAAATGTTGATTTCTCACTAATCGCAGGAGTCCTACGATATTCAACAACACTAAATTCTAGAGCAAACGTTTAGAGGAACATTTCTTTACCAGATGCTGCTCTCATTTTGCAAGAGTGTTTCGAAGTTCGTGTTAAATCAACGGTTAAACTCATTGTTTACAATTGACTTCTAGGCCCTAATCATTAACTACTCGAGATTTCAAGCTTATTGCTCATCACAATAAGCTTATTTTGCCCGCTTCTTAGAACCAGTTTAGACTTAGCGTTTAAATGCACTTCTTTAGTTAGTAAATATTATTGCTGGAGTCGATGTATTTTCAAAAATACATATCTCACTGGGTCTCAACAATTCAAATACAGGTTACAGGTTGGCCGTCGGTGGATATCGCACTTTGATTATTACAGAATAATGTCAGCCGCTTTGCACGTTGAACATTGTCCATGACACCGCCAAAAACCACGTCAAGATGACTTCTGGAGTGCTTCGTGATACTCTCTGTTTTCGCATACTGAACTCATTAAAATCGCTTCTTTACCGTATTATCAGTGGCTTTTTTTTCGTTCACGAAGTGCGGGCACATCACTCTCAAGCTCAGTCCCAAGCTAAATGAAACTATCTAAGAAACATAACTTCTAACAAATAACCCCTCAATTATTCTGTCAAAATAACACAGAGAATCAAAACAAAAACAACGATTCTAGTACCGTAAAACGAAAGAATGGAGTATTGTATGGTGTACTTGAGGACAATGGGGTTCTAAAGCAGTGAGCCAATTTTATATTGCTAGTTTTCTTTTGATTGTTGGTATTATTCGGTTCCACTGTTATTCCTATCGGTCAATCGTTGCCCAAAATCTGGTTTAACCAACAATGAATATGAAACTAGCGATTTGAAATTGGTTCACTGTTGTAGAACCCCTAGTTCCGAAGTACACCTTGCAGTCTGCACCTTGCCATGTACTCTTGCGCTTTTCAGTACGTTTTGGTACTAGCATCTTTGTTTTTGTTTTGATTCGCTACGTTATTTAGACAGAATAGTTGAGAGTGTATTGGTGTGAGTTACGTTCTTAGGGGTAAATCATTTAACTTGGGATCGAGCTTGGGACCGAGTAGTATGCTAGTACTTCCTGAGCCAAAAAAAAATATTCGTTTTCTTCATGACTATCCACCCGCCGCTATAACCAGCGGGTGGATAACAGTGAGACAAAACGGATCTAAGCAGAACGCAATACAGTTAATCATCGACAAAAAGCCGCGCTAAGACAGGCGACAATGAACACTCGTGTCAGGTTTTCGGACCTTGGTCAGTCAATCTGTTAACGTGTGATCTCATGGCATCTAAACTCCGATTCTTACTCCGAAGGAGTGCTCGGTGGGACGGTCAATCATGGTATACCAACTGTCGCTGACTATACTGAGTAACGGCAGCTAGGGCGAAAGGAGTGAAGCAACTACGTTCGATGGATTGTAATTACCGACGGCACCACCCCGGAGCGAAGAAGTCCATCATCAACAGCACTTTGTGTTAGCCGGATACAGCCATGAACATAATCCTGGCGCTCCTGGAAAAAGGTGAGAGCATAGAGCGCAAGCCGGGTTCCAGCCGTCCAACGGTTTTGCGTGACAGTGCTGAAGCGGAAGACGGAAGGCAAGGTGGCGAAATCCTTCCGCGCCTTGGGCTGGGAGGTCGATGTGACCAGCCAGACGATCAAAAAGTATTTGGCCAACATGGACACCGTCATGAGGAAGCGGATGTCGAGGTCAGCCATTTCGGAAGTGCAATCGGCCACCCAAAAGCAGTGCAAGGTGCTCGTCAAGGTTGTTTTCTCTGCGAAGCACAACGTGGTTGTGTTCATCGATGACGAGGCATACCTGACACTCGACGGCAAATACTGGCCGGGGACTGTCTATTTCACGTCTCTTCCTTTTTTTTGGACTTGCGATAAACGGGGACGTGTGCGGCACGAAGTTACGTCAAAACCGCTCTTGCTTTTTTTTGGGACTTGCGATAAACGGGGAAGTGTACGGCATGAAGTGCTTACCGGAAGTTGCGGCATTCATTAAGAAACACGAAGGACGATGTCACGTTCTGGAGGAATCTGGCCTTGGCATTGTACGCGAAGCAGTCACTGGAGGAGAATAGCGTTTGAAGATCATAATCGTCCCATAGAACCCCAATGTGCTAAGCTTAATTTAAAATGTATGAGCGAACCTAAAGCGGAGTATCTATTCGAACGATTTCATGGCGAAACCCGAAAAGGAACTTTTAAAAACTCTGAACCAGAGAGTATGAATATATGCAAACCTCTTCTATGATCAGGGAGTGGAATCATTTTGGTAAAATCATGAATTTATTTAGGAATCATTGAACATTTGTTTCTTTTTTTTTTGTTTCTGTATTATCGAAATTTTCAGCCTCGGGCTGGTTCATCTCCCGTCGTAGTTACTGAAACACCTCTTTGGATGTTTTTCGTAACTTGTCCGGGGGTGAGATTTGAACTCGTGACTTTGGTGTGAGTGGTATGGATGTTAACCACCACGCCAGGGTCGCCCCACATTTGTTTCTTTTTTATATCTTCTATCTTTTTTTTGGTTTTCATTGATCCAAAAAAAAATCTCTTTTCTTTAATGCAAGCGTTATCGAAGTGAAGTGTGCAGGTCTCTCTTGAATGCTTACCGTGTTTTAAAACATTATAACACAATGCTGTATGAAACCATTCTTTGTTTTTGAACATGGTGGGTCGACTTGTTGGTGGTAGTTACTTGCCTTAACTGCTTACCAAATTGCCAACACTCTGATATTTTAACAAGCGTATATATTTTAAAAATAATAATTTTTATCATTCACGGCCTTTATATGCAATATACTATTCAAGTAACTAACATCCCGTATAATTAAAACCAATTCCGAGTTGTACGAAAGAATTCTTTTACTGTTTTTCATACTTCAAACCCGTTATGGAAAGGGGTAAATGTTGGCCAATTTTTTTTTTAATGTTGACCCATAGTTTAAGGGTGGCGAGGGCAATAAGTGACACTGTGATACTCAGGATACTCAATAAAATTACTGCATTCTGGGCACCTTAATAATCATCGGTTTGTCTCTGATCCATGGTTTCTATCTGTTGCGGTGAAAACTGTTGTGGCTGATTGTAAAGGCAAAATTGGTAGGCAACATTAGTCTCATGCGACGTTGCTTACGTGTTCATACTGATGGAAAACCTAAAAGTTCTTGTTTTGCATGCATCCAAAGCAACGTTGTAACATTTATTGATGTTGCCTCGAGTTGCCTTAGTATAAACGCAGATTTCACTTCGACTTTGTTTGCAAACAAAGTGGAAATTCTGCTACTGCGAAAAAAGATAACACTATGGCGAGTCGTCTTCCATCAATAGGACGGTTCTTGGAATATGTATTGTGATACTGATTACAGACGGCATTGCAGAAGTCCGACTATGAATTTTTATAACTAGATGTAGATAGAAAAAGCGATACACGTGTATTCGAAAAAGCTTGAGGCTTGGAATGGACGCAACAAGTTAATTCAAATTAAATTCCATCGGATTTGATCTAGCGATTTCAAACAACAAAAATATACAGATAATCAATTTGAATAACATCAAAAGAAAATATGTATTGGAGCTTTCCACTTTGTAAAAGTGTGATGACGGAAAGCTTCTACCGGTATTATCGTCAGGCCCGAGGTCAGGCCATAGTTGCTTCGTGAGTAATCAGCTCAGAAAAGTGATTTTTTTTTTCATGTACCAGGGGGTTAGTCACTCTGCCACGTAGTGTTTGTGTTTAAATGTGTCGGAATGTTTTTCGAGGTGTCGGAAGGTTTTTCTTTGTTTCAACTTATCTGTCAATACTACAATAAAAAAAATTATGCTTATTGGCAACCATGGACTTTTTTGACGTTTAATACACACACACACTTATGCATCATCCATATCACATCAGTGCAAGCGAGAGGGAAACAAAACAGTGAGATAACAAACAATCGATTCGTGTAAGTGCGGCCAGAAATGTATTTATTTTTCATGCAGTTGCGGGTGTGTTTGAATTGTGGTGGATTGTGGCAAATTGTGTTTACCCCCTGCCAAGTACTCAATATTAATTGGGTAGAGCACACGTAATTAATCCTCTGCCTACAGTTACATATTTTCATAGTTAAAGATGATTTTGGAAGGCAATCCAAACCGACTGAACGGGTGAACGCAGGGTTCAGGGCGCGAATGCAAAGAATCAGTGAAGCACCAGCTCTGAATTAACAATGACAGCAATGATTATCCTCAGATTAAACACCGATAAAGAAAAAGCCCGACTGATTTAATTTTAATATTAGATTCAGTCGATTTGCACCAATTATTTTGCAAAACATCAGACAGGGCCGGTAAAAAAAAGATAATCCAAGTAGAAGCTTACCGCCACGAATGTTTACGAATGGGATTCTACCTAGGATGTTCCAGCGCATCAGTCCTAAGCTCGGTCGAAGCTTAATGAATTACCCCTCAAAACATAACTCCCAGCGAATAATTCTTCAAATATTTTGTCAAACTAACACTGCGAATCAAAACAAAAACAAAGATTCTACAGGGTGCGGCAGAAAATAATGCGAAAATGTTCAAACTTTAGTATTGGGTTAATTCGTGTAGCTAGTGACTAATTTTTGTCGAAAGTGTATTTGTTTATGTTTACTTTCAAGTGCTGCATCCAAACATTCTATTTGTTTTATTGCAAATTCGTCTAAATGTTCGCGAAAGAAGTGATCACCAGTTTGTTGCTCGCCCAGAAGAAGTCGAAAGAGATTGCCAAGGTGGTAGGGTGCCATTTGGCAACAGTTTACCGCATAAAACAGTCCCTGCAGGATGTTCCTAAGCAGCGGAAGCCAGGAAGCGGACGTCCGCGCTTTGCACGCACGCCGAACGTGATCAAATCGGTCCGTGCAAAAATTGCTCGCAACCCGGTGCGTTCCATAAAAAAACTTGCAAAGGAAGCCAATATTTCGGAGAAATCCATGCGGAGAATCATTAAAGAAGATCTGCATGCATCTTCCAGAGCCAGAGTGAAACGCCACTTGATTACGGACCGGGTCAAGGAACTACGAGTGACTCGTTCCAAGAGATTGCTTTCCTTGTTGAAGAAGGAAAAAATGATAATCCTGTTCTCCGACGAAGAGCTTTTCAGCATCGATGCTGTGGCCAACAGCCGCACGGACCGGTTCATTTCAGCGCAGAAAATGGAGAACGTTCCGGAAAAAGTGAAATTCAAATTTCAAACTAAACATCCGGCTGGTGTCATGATGTTTGGTTTGGTGGCGTCCTACGGTTTGAAAATGCCGCCTGTTTTCATTGATGCTGGAGTTAAAATCAATACCGAAGTTTATGTCGGTATTTTAAAGGACCAAGTGCTTCCCTGGATGAAGGCCAACTTCTCCGAGGACCAAAACGTTGTCCTACAGCAGGATGGAGCGCCGTGTCACACGTCCAATCGAACCCAACAATGGTTGAACGATAACATGAAGTTTTGGCCGAAGAATTTGTGGCCCCCTAACAGTCCAGATCTTAATCCGTTGGATTATTCGATTTGGGCATATTTGGGCAAAACATCACACCCTAGTGTGAAAACCCTGAAGTCAACCATAACACGCACATGGCAGTCAATGTCGGAGGATTACGTCCGAAAGGCATGCTATTAATTAAAGGATGTTATTAATAAAAATGGAAGACACATTAAATAAATTTGTTCATAAGGACTTTATAAAGATAACTGCACTCGAAAATGTTGATATTATAGCTTGAACTAGTTGAAAATGGGATTTGAAAGAAATAGAACAAATTTTCGCATCGAATGAGGTCCTCTATGGTGTATTTGGGATCAATGGGGTTCTAAAGCAGTGAGCCAATTTGAAATCGCTAGGTTTCAAGGTTACTAGGTATTCGCCTTGACCTTTTCCGAGAAGTTTTCAATCTTGCGTTAGTTTTATTTTTGATTTTTTCCTTGAGGTTGTAGCATCCTTCCGCCAGATTAATAAGTGGTGCGATTTAACAGCGGTGGGAAAAGAGACAAATAATACTCATTTCTACTTTCATTCATACGCTCTCTCTCTCTCTCTCTCTCTCTCTCTCTCTCTCTCTCTCTCTCTCTCTCTCTCTCTCTCTCTCTCTCTCTCTCTCTCTCTCTCTCTCTCTCTCTCTCTCTCTCTCTCTCTCCCTCTCTCTCTCTCTCTGTCTCTCTCTCTCTCTCTCTTTCTCTCTCTCTCGCACCACCACACTCCAATCCAAGCGTCATACTTCTTCGAATCGATGTTCAGCCTATTTCATATCTACATCTCGTTAGCAACAGTCACCATTCGTCTTTTCTAAGGCCATCTCTAATCAGTATAAAACAGATGGTTCAAACAATCATGCTTTTCATGGAATACGACGTTATCGTTTTACCACCTATCATTTAAAAAGGCGATTTCTATGCTTTCACTTGTTTGATCTGAGAGTTCATACGAATAGATAATGATGTGTCGATTCTGCGTACTTGATTTAAAAACGACCGGGCCTACACATTAGAAAATAATAATATTTAAATGTCATGTAAATCAACGAGGTGATACATTTACACCCCTTTAAATAAATTTTTTATTGAACATTATGTTTTTGAAATTGTAAATATCTTCTCAACATCATGGGATCCCAGTAGTGAACAGCAGTTTCTGCTAGAACCAAAGATGTGAAGAGAAAGTATCGATAGGTCCGATTGAGCTCGGCAGGTTATGAAATTGAATAGAAGTAGTTTGAAATTGAGCGTAGGGCTTTGTTTTGGCAGTATTTCGAAGCAAACACAGACACTTTTGCCAAACATCCCACTGCGGGGTAGGTCAAGGCAGGGACGGATCCGCCACCTTGACTGGCAAAAATGTCTTCATCTGATCGCGCTCAAACACCGCGAATGGAACAGATTGGTTCTAGCGTTGTGAGATCTCTGTTTTTACACTCCCTAAATACCACATGTGATGGGAATCAATTTCCAATTAGAGGTTTTGAAAACACAACTTCTTATTTTTTACCAGGAATGTTTTAACAACCTCAGAGATAAACCTGGTAAAGTGTTGTATGCTGATCCTCTAGACAGCATGTTTTCACGGAAACCCCATCTTTTTTTAAATTTTTTATATAATTTTTTAAAAATTTTTAAATTTTTCAAAAAAACCACAATAAAAAATATACAAGAAATATGCCAAGTGAGAGGACCCGGGCGGGGCGCGGCAGGTTCTTCGGTTTTGGTATTTTGTTTTTATTTTTTGTTTTATGTTGTTTTTGTATATAGAAAAAAAAATAATTTTTTTAAATAATATTATTTTTTTATAATTTTTTAAAATTTTTTTTAAAAAAAAAAAATTTAAAAAAATAAAAATAAAAGGAATGTGGGTATATTATTATATTTTTCATCGAAAAATGTCAAAACCCACATACCCCTAAAATACCCTATTAAGCTTAAAAGTAAATGAGGCGTTAATAAAACATTCGACGCCATAATAAAAAAAAATTGTTGCCTGAGTTGGAGTTAAAGTTTATTTTGTGCTCCTCACATGTTACCTACCGGTACGTTTTGCGGTATGAGTTATTTGTTTCCTTAACAATAATAAATGTTTACTCAATAATATCAACAATCAATATGAAACTAGCTGTTCCGGATGGAATCCAATTTTTTGTAGCAGCCAACGTATTTTGTTGGCGACGCTCAAACTGTAAATATTTATTAACATTAGTTTACATTTCGAGTGTTATTTAGATGTATTATTTTTGGCTTACAATTAAGTGGCTTCCTTGCCTACTATCAATGGCTCCTTAACTTTCTTCCCTGAACACCTATAATTTTTTCCAAAACATCTCAAAAAAACCTTTAATTTATTCTCCTAATAACAATTTTATCTTAACCTTCCTAATGCATTAGGAAAAAGTTACACATAGTGCATTCAGGGTCAAAAAAGACCCAGGATTTTGCTTCGCTCCCAAATGTTTATTTTTGAACAGATTTTTGATATCTTGGTCTCAAATGAAAGGTATAGATTCTTAAAACAACATGCTGACCTGTTTTGTTTTTTGATTGGCCATTCTGGGCACATAGGTACCCAGAACCGATTGCGGTATGCATCCGAAGTGGACAATTTTGAAACCTCAAGTATTTGTATCGTTAGACGGTTCAAAATTCACGATTTTGAACACCGATCTTCAAAAACATCATACCATAGATCAACCGGAGTATTTGGCCACATCCGGATATTCTGGTACTGGTTCCGGTAGGGTCGAAAGTGGACAATTTTGAACCCCAAGTATTTGTACCGTTCGACGGTTCAAAATTTATGGTTTTGAATACAGATATCCGAAAACATCGTGCCATAGACCTACCAGTGAATTTGGCCACATCCGGATACTCTGGATCCGTTTCCGGTTGGGTCCAAAGAGGCCAATTTTGAAACCTCAAGTAGTTGTACCGTTCGACGGTTCGAAATTCATGATTCTGAATTCTGATATCCAAAACATCATACCATAGATCAACCAGGACATATGGTCACATCCGGATACTCTGGAACCGAATCCGGTAGGGCCCAAAGAGGACAATTTTGAACCCCAAGTATTTTTACCGTTCGACGGTTTAAAATTTATGGTTTTGGTTTCTATTTGTTCCGTCTCACGTCGGAAGCGCCACTGGCAAACGCATGTAAACCTACGTCGCTAGTAAGCCAGAAAATCACCACAGTCGGCGTGCTGCAGAACTACCAAACAATCATCACATCACCAAGCAACCACCATATCACCAAATAACTTTCTCATCACAGCACTCGGAGCGCTGCATCTATTTAAGTGGCATGTAGTAGCTTGCAATCAAATAGTTTCTTTCCAACCGCGCACCCATCAGCAACAGAGGCAAAAGCAAATTTATAGATGTACGTAGAGAAACAAAGAAGTGCTTAGTGTAGCCGGCAGTTTTCATCAGCCTCGATCACCTTTCGTCTGTGGCTGGGAACATCGTCAGTCAGCTCTTTTCAGAGCAAAATTGGTTTGAATTGACGGTTGCCTCCTCTGCCCGCTCCTGCCAAATACAGTCCACTCCGCCTGCCAGACCCTTCCAGTGCGAACACTATTGTTACTTCTAATTCTGACGGTGACAGTTGTGTGTAGCAACAAGACCGAAATTGTGAGTATTACATTTTACTTTAATGGTACAACTAGTTGTACTGCTCATCGAAAAGTATAACCACTTATAGCTAACTCGATAGCAAACTGGAATTCAAGAGCTACATTTAAAAAAGGAAATACACCATGACCAGGGCCTTGACTCTACAGAGAAGAAAAGCCAGATATCATTAACTTCTACAATCGGCACAAGGGTGCGGTTGATACCGTTGATCGCCGCATTGCCTCATATTCCGTGAAACGCGCAACGAAAATTTGGAAAAATGTAGTCGTGTGCAATGGTATCGATCTATCACTGAATAATGCGTTTGTTGTGTACGATAAGATTTTCAAAGATTGGAATAACGCTCTGAACCGGAAACGGTTATTTCTGGAACGCTTGGGAACAGCGCTGGTATCCCAACAGATAGCACGACGTGAAACGATCCCGAGAGCTGCCTTTTCTGCCCAAATAGTACGCGCCTCAAGAGCAGACATTGGAACTTCAATTGTTTCCGATTCACCTATCCAGCCTAATAAAAGAAATATGAATCCACCAAAGAAGAGAGGACGGTGTACTTTTTGCGAAGGTTCCGACAGTAAGTATTCAACAACGTGCTGCCAATGCGGTAATTATACATGTAAAATTCATACCGCAACATTTTGTCCAGCGTGTGGAATTTTAAAACCGTAATTGCCTGTCAATTTGACCACCGTATGACTTATGTAATAAATATGTTAAAAATGTATCAATTAGTTTTTTTTACTCAAAAAAAAAAAACGGACGTTATCTTGACTATTTGTTTATGAATGTGATATGCAAGTTAGTGGGTACAAGAGTGGTCCAAATTGGGTCTATTCCGGGTTTTAGTCCATGACATGATGGATGTCTTCGGACATACAGATGGCATGACGTTTTCATCAAGATGACAAACCATTAAAATCATCATGATATCAGTATTTAAAATCATGAACCTTGAGTCATCAAATGGTACAATAACTTGGGGTATCCATAATTGGTCCCTATAGGTACCAGGATATCCGGATGTGGTCTCCTGGTAGATCTATGGTATGATGTTTTGGATATCAGTATTCAAAATCATGAATTTGGAACCGTGGAACGGTACAACTACTTGAGGTTTCAAAATTGGCCGCTTTGGACCCAACCTGAAACGGTTCCAGAGTATCCGGATGTGGCCAAATTCACTGGTAGGTCAATGGCACGATGTTTTCGGATATCAGTATTCAAAACCATAAATTTTGAACCGTCGAACGGTACAAATACTTGGGGTTCAAAATTGTCCTCGGTGGGCCCTACCGGATTCGGTTCCAGAGTATCCGGATGTGACCAAATGTCCTGGTTGATCTATGGTATGATGTTTTTGGATATCAATATTCAAAATCATGAATTTTGAACCGTCGAACGGTACAAACAGTTGAGTTTTCAAAGTTGTCCACTTTGGAACCGACCGGAACCGGTACCAGAGTATCCGGATGTGGCCAAATTCACTGGTAGGTCTATGGCATGATGTTTTTGAAGATCGGTGTTCAAAATCGTGAATTTTGAACCGTCTAACGGTACAAATACTTGAGGTTCCAAAATTGTCCACTTCGGATGCATACCGCAACCGGTTCTGGGTACCTATGTGCCCAGAATGGCCAATCAAAAAACAAAACAGGTCAGCATGTTGTTCTAAGAATCTTACCTTTCATCTTCACCAAGATATCAAAAATCGGTTCAAAAATAAATATTTGGGAGCGAAGCAAAGTCTTGGGTCTTTTTTGACCCTGAATGCACTATGTGTAACTTTTTTTGTAGCGTCACTTCTAGAGGTCGCTGAAAACTGTAACTGCCCAAAATGTATTCCTTTTCAAAAATTAGGAAAAGTCAGAAAATTTCAGATTCCTAGTTTATTCCGTTTAGACATAAGAGCTTTTTTGAGATGTTGATCGGTCAAAAACGACCCTAATGCACAAGGAAGGTTAAAAACATTGCTTTATCGTTCTAGAAGAAAAAAAAAACTGCAAAATGGAGAAGCAAAGTAAAGTTTACCGTGTGGTGGTTTAGGTACTTGGTTTGCCAGCGGAAGTCACTGAATTTTTTGAAGGTAATAAATTACTATAGATGTTCTTCTTTGCCCTGTTAACGGTGTTTATTGTGAATATTTCAGATCTGCCGAGCATTTTTGCCATTCCCGCAGAAGAGCTGCTGAACGCGATAGCTTCAAAAAGTGACGAAGTTTTTATGATGGTACAAATAAAACCTATTTCGTTCACACATTTCGTTTTATTACATGAAAATTACAAAAAATGAGAGTGTTTTTGGGATTTTCTTGTAGGATTGAAGCCAATTAAGTTACGTTTTTAGCAAACAGGGGATTATGAAAAGTGTAGTAAGCAATACTAAATAATAAAAACTAAAATACGTGTCAAGGGAGAAGGGAGGTTTTTCAGCATTTCCTAAAGTTGTTGTGATGTGATGTGCTATTGAATTATGAGACTATTCTACAATGATCAAAAAATGATTTATCTAATTGGATGAATTGATGTATCATCACTTGTATCTATTTTACTATACATATTACTGTAGCATATTTTGACCATCTTTAGTGCCATCGTGCGGCGAATAAGGGAGAGATGTAAGGAATATGAGACAAATTCCCCATGCATAATATCATGATACAGAGTGCGGCAGAACGATAGTATGTCCTGTCCTAGTAATAAATCAAAAATCGCGAGTACAGGACGGTTGAAAAATTTCTCGATCGGTGATATTTCCGCAGCTTACAGTACAATAATTTTAAAATGAACACATATTGGTTGTAGGCAGAAAGACACCTGACAAACATTTAGTCATTAACAAATAATGTACTACAAGTTTAAGTACCATCAATGCCCATAAATACGCAACAGTCCCATTATCATAGGGAATAACGCAATTTTGTTAGTTTATGCTTTTGTGGGTAGTTAAGGATACATTTCGATGATATTTCTTATTTTTTTAGAAGCGTAGAAGTGTATGCTTTTTTATTGCGTATTCAGTAAAATCCTATATCAATTTTGAATAAAGTACATTAAATACAATAGTCGAATTACCATTTGGATGAGAAAATCTTCAACAGTAATTCAGTGGAGTTTATTAGTTACTTGTTTTATTTACTTTTACGCGGTTCAACTGACGGACTGCTTTAGTGAAGTCTCAAAATAGATAAATAAACATCTATAACAACCATAGTCAGCCTGACATAAGAAAAGGCCTTAACAAGTTCTATGAAGACGTTGCTGAGGAGGATTTGCGGTAATTAATAATATCGTTCTTCACAGGCAAGTTCGCCTTTCCATTATGCCTCAATTTTTTTTTTCATTCTATTTCATATATACTAAAAAATCAAAAACAGATTCAATGGGTCAAAATAATTTTAATCAACTTGTTGACTATATAACATATCTGATTACCAACTTTAATTTTTGTTGCAATGCATACCAAACGAAATTTTATAGGATGCAAATTGTTGTTTAAATTTTTACATACATTACATTAAATTAATCAATCACATCCAATAATATCAGTATCGTACAAATTTTACTTTCAGTAGTAATTAAAATACGTTTAGGTACTTTTAAGTTCTTTAAATACTCTTCAAATAATATCTAATACTTTGAGCACAAACTTAATACGTCTGAGTACAGAAAGTTTTTCTTAAATATTATTGAGTGCTTTGAATAATCTCAGAATTACTTTTGTGTACTAGGAATATTTTACTAGTTCTTCTAAATCTTTGTTTAGTACCAAGACGTCCAAACATAGTTCGAGTACAACGCTGTACATACAGTGCTCTGCATGCTTCTCGCATTTCTCCGCACTTTGAAACAAGTTTTCTTTCAAATTGAGGACTTCAATTTCAATATCCCACAAATGATGCTCTTACGACGGCTACGGAAATTGTGAGAATCGTAAAATCTAACACTCAAAATCTGTTTGGTAAAATTTCAAACTGCTGAAAAGTTAACTTAAACTTAAAAATAAATTAAAATCAAACTTAAAAATAATTCTTAAATTAATTAACATTAACATAAATTCTTCCAAAATGTACACTGAATGCTTCATTCCAACATAATAGATAGAAAAATATAACATTTTAAAATCTTCCTTACGTTTCATGTGCTGATGATTCAAAGTTTACTGACTTTTTCAGCTGTTTGAAAACTCAGTACAAATTTACCGACCTCGGTAAAAAAAACTAAGTGTGTACAGCAGAACTGAATTCAAAGATGCATTCAAGCTAAACCAACAAAAGTATCCCCCGGTACCGAACGCTACCAGATGGAGTCCTTTCATGCAGCTTTTGCTGGATTGAACGACTGGCAAACCATTTTTCGGTTCTATGTAACATTATTTTATAATCTAAATTTTAATATTAAAGAGTGTAATTGAAAGGAATAAAAAAGACAAAGTAGCGAAATATCGTCTGATGGGCCGTAATTACGAAAAACAGGATCGCCCTTAGGTCGTGTGCCTTTAATTTCCCTATCGGTGCAAAAACGGACGGTCTTGCCGTCGTCGGTCGATTAAGTCTGAACTACTAATGCGGTCCATCCCAATCTTGTGTCGACTCGGCTCGCCAACCAACTGTAGCACCAGAATCACTGGACTTCGACGACAGGAGTGCTATGAAAGCCGAACGTCTAGTTAAATAATTTGAATTTTTTAGCGGCCACCTAGAATCCACGTAACCCAAATAAGTCAAATATTTTAATGTCTCATATAAACCATATACTGCTGTTAAATAAGTTACCTGCCTATCCCCTTCCTTCCAAACGATGATGTGACCCATTAACCTCGAGTTAACACGAGTAATCGGCACCCCACTTTTACTAAAATCAATTATAAAACATTGTTAATAACAATATTGAATATCGGCTCCGCAAAGTGTTACACACGCCTGAGCTTGACAAATAAACGAACTGATTAAAATAAACATTTACTGCTATGCTGCAAAAAAATAAAGTTATTTTACAACGCACATTTCCAATAATATGCACTAAACTGTTTTTTTTCATGAGTTATATTCGCCGGCTGTAACAACTGGTGAACCATCATATTCAGAATCAGCAACGTACACAGAATGTGAATGGATCAGTTTTTGTATACCAAATGAAACTAGTGGGCCCCGACTCATGCATAATCGTTGTGTACGCTGAGCCATACTTTTATCGTCTCCTTTTGTGTCGTGATCCGTATCGTTCGGTGAAGCGCATTTGCCAGTGTAGTAAATGACGCCTGTATGTTCGCAAGGCAAACGCAGCATGCGATTTATTCAGTGACACCCAAAATCGGAAAGCCCTGATGCAGTGTTGCCAGATAACTTGTGCGATGTTGCAACACCCCAGCCCGTAACGTCCGGTATTCTTGGAAGATCCGGATTTACTGAATCTCTAACACCGCTAGATTTACCACTCCACGTCGCTGTACCTCTGCCTGTCGAATTCGGCCATCCGAACCTTCAGAAACCGCCACCACGATACCCCGTCTCCAGCAATTTCGGTTTTTTTCCGTCAACTAAGAATACCAAGTCGCCTTCTTTTAACTTCTTCTGCTCATCAAACCATTTTGACCGTTGGTTGATTGTCGGCAAATACTCCTTAATCCGTCTTTCCCACATTTTGTCCGCTAGATTCCCGTAAGAAGTGATTCGGGGTCAGTGCTTCAGTTTCGACAGAATCCTGCGGCATATAGGTCAACGGACGCGTGTTTATCATATCGGCCGCTTACGCCAGTGTCGTAGCAAGTATTTCGTCGGTCAACTTCCTTCCATCATCGAGTGCTCGCATCGCCTCTTTCACCGATCGCACCCACCGTTCCGGGTGGGTTAAAGTGCCAAGCGATATTTGGACTAGTCAGACTTTCAGCACATTGCTCATTTATGCTCTCCATCCTCACCATCACATTGTTTGCCCCTTGAAAGCATGTAGCGTTGTCAGAAAATATATGGCTTGGCTTCCCGAACTTGCTACAGAAGCGTCTGACTGCCATTTGACCAGATTCCGTCGTCAGACTGTGCACAACTTCGAGGTGCACCGCCCTAATGGCCAAACAGGTAAATACTGCCACCCAACGTTTCTCCTTGCGCCGTCCGATACTTACTTCCTCCGGACCAAGAAAGTCGATACCCACAGAACTGAAGGGCCGTAGTTGAGAAGTGACTCGTTCAACTAGTAGAGGAGCCATACGTGGACATCTTGGCCGGCACTTTCTCACCTTACACCATACGCACCTGTTAACTTCAACTTGGATCGCACGACGCATCTTTGATATCTGGAAGCGTTGTCCCATTTCGTTGAACACAGTCTCCGAATTCGCATGCCCGAACTTCTCGTGGAAATGCTGGATCAGTTTTTGTGCGATTTCGTGGGACCGGGACAAGATGAGTGGATGCATCTTGTCGAAGGAACTCTCGCTGGAATTTGCTAGCCTACCGTCCATGCGTAGAGCACCTTCGTCGTCAAGTGCCGGTGAACTTTTATAGATGCTACTGCTCTTCCTAATGTTCACCAACGGCTGACCTGGTGGTCGTTGCAGATTATTCGTTAGTGTGCTCATTTCATCGGGAAAACTGTCCCATTGTGCTTGCCGCCACAGAATGGTTTCGGCTTGCTGTAATTCTTCCTTTTCGAGTGGTGCTTGCCTTGCTGCATACTCTGCAGCTGTCGCTTTGATCAATCTACGTTGCTTCTTCGTAGCCCGTGCTGTCATTATTGGCTCGCCTTGTTTTTTACGCCGGCAGTTGGCAGTGAAGCGTACGACTGTAGCTGTAACTCGCAAGAGTCTGGTCCATCGAGATATCGCTTTAACGTCGATCACTTCGTGGAACAACACTGCACTACGTACCTCCTCCTCGGTTTCTTCGAACGTTGATTTTTTCGACGGCCACTGATTCTCTGACTGAAACAAGAACTCTGGACCTTGAAACCATGTTCCACTACTTTGAAGTGGCGGGCCTTGTCCCCACTTCGTCAGTACATCCGCTATATTCAACTTGGTCGGCACCCATCGCCAGTCCGCCAATTTTGTGAGCTCCTGAATTTCACCGATCCGAAACGCGACAAATTGTTTATAGCGGTGCTGATCCGAATTGAGCCAGCTACACACTGTACGAGAATCCGTCCAGAAAACAGTGCGCTGAATTTTGTACGAGTGTGCTTCCATAATAGTCTGACTCATACGGGCTCCCAGAACCGCCCCCATTAACTCCAAACGAGGAATTGATTGACGCTTCATCGGTGCCACTTTTGCTCGAGACATTATCAGGCTACAATGAACATTTCCGTTGACGACTATTCGCAGATATGCAACGCATCCGTAAGCGTGTTCGCTGGCATCGGTAAAGATGTGAACTTCTAGTGAATCGATTTCGCCGCGCATTATAGTTCCAACATAGCAACGAGGAATTCGTATAGCTTCCACATCAGGCAGTAGGCTGGTCCACCACTTCCATAAGTCCCAACACCTAACATCGATCGCCTGGTCCCAATCGCAGTTGAAGCGCCACAGGTGCTGAATGATTATTTTACCGTGAATTGTGAACGGCGATAACAGTCCGAGGGGATCGAAGAAACCCATTACGCAACTTGCTACAAGTCCTTTGTCGGCAGTTTTTCTTCATACAGATACGCCAACAGCTCCTCGCAGTGCGTCATTGAAAAGGAGAATTCGTCCAGGTTCGGGTTCCAGATTACTCCTAGAACTCGCTCTTTCGAAGTCTGTTTATCCCGGTTGAAGTGGACCAGCGCAACTGGTTTCGTCTCTCCCATACTCTGCAGAAATTCTGAAGAATTGGACACCCAGTTCCGGATCTCAAAACCCGCCTTCTGATGTACCAACCGTACCTCCTGCGCAAGCTTGACTGCTTCTTTCACCGTATCGACATTATCGTAATAACCGTCTACATAGTGACGATCTATGATGACTGCTGCTGCTGCGGGATACTGAGCAGCAAATTCTTCAGCGTTCCTATTTTTAACGTAAAACGAACAGCGAAAGCTTGTGGATCCAAACGTGGCCACGTCCATGACATAGATGCTCACTGGATCGGCCGGTGAATTCCTGAAGACGAATCTCTGCTTCTGTTTGTCGCTAGCTCGAATCTTCATCTGGTGAAACATTTCTTTAACGTCTCCACCAAAGGCAACTCGTCATTCTCAGAATCCGAATAGAACCTTCACCAGAGGTACGAGCAGATCGGGTCCCTTCAACAGCTGAGAATTCAGGGAAACTCCTTTTACTGTTGCGGCCGCATCCCAGACTAAACGTACTTTACCTGGCTTTTTCGGGTTTTGTACGACGTTGAGTGGGAGGTACCAGACTTCGTCGGGAGAAGTTCCATTCAGCTCATCTATGGTAGCCAGATGTGTGTATCCTTTTTCCTGGTACTCCTTGATCTGCATACATACGTTTTCTTGCAATTCCGGGTTCTTCTGTAGCCGCTTCTCAAGTTGTTTCATTCTTCTCACGGCCATAGGAAAGCTGTCTGGGAACCGTGGCTCATCTGTTTTCCACAATAGTCCGGTTTCAAACCGGTCACCGACTCGCGTGGTTGTCTGCTCAAGTATTTGCCGCGCTCGTTTTTCTTCTACTGATTCTTGTGGCACTATTACCACCGATTCCTCCAGAGCATAGTGGCTTTTGAGAGGTTCGTGTAGGTCCTCATTTGTAATTTCCCGATGCACGCCAAGATAATTACTCGTTGCAACCGTCGTCGAGTTCCTTGGACCATATACCGTCCAACCAAGTTTGCATCGGACTGCAATCGGCTCCACAGGCGCACCCACCTTCGCCTCTATCGGAGCAAACGAGTGGATGTTCTTGAGCCCGATTAGCAATTCCGGTTGCCCGTTGTATGACTCGATTGGTAATCCCTTCATGTGTTGATATTGTGCAGGCAGCTCTTGGTAATCTAGCCTCTGGCACGGTAACATCAGCTTTCCAACCGTACGAACGCTATGCAGCAGTAGTTTGCCACTTGCATCACCATTAACACCCAACGCCCACAGATTCATTCGCCGGGACTCCTTCTCTTTGCGCGTGATATCCATTTAATTTAATTGTCAGCCGCTCTTGCACTCCGACGACGCCCAGCTTGTCAGCAAGTTTCTTTTCTAATAGCGTGACAGACGCACCTTCATCCAGGAACGCCAATACCGAGTCGAGTTTGAACCGCAGTGTAGCTGTACTGGAACCATACGGAACATTGTCGTACCATTGGCTCGGATATGTGCGTTGAATCCCACAGCATTGTGTACGGGATGCATCAGCGGATTATGGTGCTCTTTGAAATTCCCAACGTTGCAGTAAATCTTTAATTTACATAGACCACCGTGCTCGTTGGGGCACACGTGACACAGTTTATCACGGCGCGCAAGCTTCAACCGATCCGAGGACGACAGTTTCTTAAAATCTTCGCAGTGCCGAAGACGATGTTCCGTGCTTTTACATAGATTGCACGGCTTCATCTTTTCCGGTTGTTGGAATTGGCATCTGAACTATTTTCTCCGCCATGACAAAACAACGCTCCCTTTTCCGTCGGCTTTCTTTTTCCAGACGATGGTCCACTTTTTTGCTGATACGCCGGCTTGAAATCCATGTCAACGTTTGCCTCACAGGCGACGATCTCCATCAGAAAGTCCGTAAGCGTACGAAGTGTTGTTTCTCCTTTGTTTCTCCGGTAATGGATCCATTCACGCTTTTCGTGATCCGGTAATTTAGCGAAGAGCGACTTAATCAGCAGCGGATTGACGAGGTGTTGCCGAAGTTCTGCAGCCTCCAAATGTCCACAGAGTTGCTCCACGGTATTTCAGAAAGGGACGAATCTTCGCAGGTTGTCCGGCTTTGGTGGTTCCAAGTGATTGACTTTATCCAATAAATTTTGAAGTAGTTGCTCCTGACGACCGTAGCGCCTACGTAACATTCTCGATAACCCTTGGAATCGACTCGGAAAGAAGCAGTTGACCAGACACCAATTCAAGAGCATCGCCTTCGAGAAATTCCTGCAGTCGCATAAGGTTCTCATTATTCTGGTATCCACAGGAATCATTGGACGTTTTGTAGGCAGCGTAAAACAATGGCCACTGTGCTGGTTTGCCCGAAAATTTAGGATGTTTGCAGGTCAATCCTTTTCTCGCTGCCAGCTGTGCCCTCGTAGGTCCGATCCGCGTGAGTCCCTGTCCATTTCGTCTTCTTTCTACTACATCCTTGCTTCTGACGGAAGGCTTGTCGTGTTTTCTCGTTTTTTCCGAGACTTCAGCTTCGTAGTCCTCTTCATCGCCATATTCCGCATCTTCTTCCTCACTGGTGTCAGTGTCATCGGTACTTTGTAGCTTCTTCAAATTTACCTCGGTAAGCTTAAGAAGTTGCTTGCGCCCTTCGCCAGAGGGGTTTGCTTCTTCTCCACATGTTTTCGGCCCTTCTCGGTCGTAAGGCAGGCTTCGTCTGACCGATAGCCAACTCTTCATCTAGCTCAGCCATTTGCTTTTCGAATGACTTTTGATGCGCCTTTATCCGCGCAGTCTGTGACTTCTTCTTCTGCAGTATTTCCTCCTGCAGAGCCATGTTTTCTTCTTCTTCTTCAGCGCGCATCTTGTTCTTCATAGCCGATAGCCAACTCTTCATCTAGCTCAGCCATTTGCTTTTCGAATGACTTTTGATGCGCCTTTATCCGCGCAGTCTGTGACTTCTTCTTCTGCAAAATTTCCTCCTGCAGAGCCATGTTTTCTTCTTCTTCTTCAGCGCGCATCTTGCGCATCTTCATCTCCAACTTTTTTCTTTCAAATGCACGCTGCATCTCTTTTTCCTTTCTTCTTAGGTTCATCCAGCTCTTCGTACTGTCGCTTTTGCTTTTCCTCTAGCGCTTTCACTCTTGCTTCCACACTAGACTAGCCTTTGCGCGAGCTGACACTAGATTTTTCAGACTCCTTGGTTTGTTTTTGGTTGCCGGACTTTTTGGCGAGTTCCCCCCCTTCCCCCTCCCCCCCCCCCCCACCTCCCCCCCCCCATCAATCCATCTCACTTGCATCCATACTTTTCTCTTACACTTTTTGTAACTTAATTTTTGAGAATGTTCCAGATGGAATCCAATTTTTTGTAGCAGCCAACGTATTTTGTTGGCGACGCTCAAACTGTAAATATTTATTAACATTAGTTTACATTTCGAGTGTTATTTAGATGTATTATTTTTGGCTTACAATTAAGTGGTTTCCTTGCCCACTATCAAAGGCTCCTTAACTTTCTTCCCTGAACACCTATCGTGATAAATCTATAAATTGAATCAATTTTAGATCAATTATCACTATAATTTAAGCTTAAACTCACGGTTTCCTAGGGATTTATCTAGTTCGCCTCTCGTCCTAGTTTCGGTCCAACTACCCTAACTTTGGGTGTTTTATTTGTTGCTCGGTGAATTTGCCGGCACTATAAAGACCGTTCATATTAATATTTATCTACATGCCTAACCAGTTAATATTACTTACAATCTAGGTGCGACCAGATCGAAAGGTCTGGAAAATCTTTTCCGCAAAGCACCGTTCACCGATCCTGCTGAAAGCTATACAAAAGGTAAGTATTTACATTGGTTATTCTCAACTGAATACATTAAAACAATTTATTTTCCTACTTACAGGACTGGCGATAAGATTAGGAACGTTTTTGTTCCTTTTAATCGATCGTAAACCAAAAATAAAGAATCTATTAAATAAACTCCAACCGCGCAGCGAAACCGATTTGTTTTCAATAATTCGATAAAGCGATGGCGAATTATGTTTATGTTTATTCTATTCTCTACCACTACTACTACATCTATCATTTGTTTACTTTTTGTTCTCCCACTCTTTCTCTTCCTCTATATAACGACGGCACTCAAAGTCACCGCTATGCAGTGTTGCCAGATAACTTGTGTGGTGTTGCAACACTAGCGATTTGAAATTGGTTCACTGTTGTAGAACCTCTAGGTCCGAAGTACATTTTGAACCGCGTACCCTGAAACAATTCTTGCGCTTTTCGGTGCCTTTCGGTACTATAGTATCTTTGTTTTGTTTTGATTCGCTATGTTATTTTGACAGAATATTTGAGGGTGTGTCGGTGTGAGTTACGTTATTAGGGGTGAACCATTAAGCTTGAGACCGGTGTGCTGAGCCAAAAAATATATTCATTTTCTTCATGACTAGCCAGTCGTTGATAATATGTTCTCATCGCATCCAGGAACTTGAAAGCACAAAAAAGAGTAAATAAAATTTTAATTTATTTGAATACCTTACTTGGCAACACTGGGAGTGAGTCCGTTGAAAACACAAAAACAAATTGTAGGAGGGTATTTTTCTTTGAGTTGTCTTGCATAAAGTAATCCTTTTTATAATTTTCGCGGTTATCTGATGAGACTACAGAATCCTATATCCATGTTCCTTTGTCCAACCCATCCACAAAAAAATGTCACCTTTTTTAACCTCGGGTAAACCGCGAGTAAACGGCCCAAGTCCTACTAAACCTAGTATTAAGTCATTACATTATACAAAAAAACAATGAATTACCGGCTCCGTAAAGCTAACGCAATTGAGCCTGCCAAATAAATGAACTAGTTAAAAAAAAATCATTTTCGCGGTTCACAAGTCGCATGGTATAAAAACTATACAAACGTTTCATTAAGTTTAAACTTATTTCAAGGTGTGCGAGAAAGTTCTAAATAGCATTATTGTCCCTCTTTTAGCGCGATCATGTTGCCGTTTTATGATGTCAACATTTCATTGATTTTTGAAAATAAATTGCTAGTTGTGTTCAGTGTGATATTTTTATCAAATAATCAATGCGCTTTAAATATTGCAGGTTTGAAATCAGTGCTCTGAATTCACCAAACAACAGCATTCGATGTTCGAATAAATCGATGACAGTAAATCGGATCTCTCTGTCTAATTGGAAGTAATTTATATGAAATTAAATAGAGTTCCAATCAGATCACATAGGTTATATTAATCCATATAATTAATGATATTCTTTGTCTGCATGGGCATGCTCAACGTTATTTTATGCCCAAGTTTCACATTTCCAACCTGAAAAATATCCTTGAACATTCGAATCAATCAAAAATTTTATTCACACCGACCGACTGAGGAAATGTCGATGTCATTAATTTGTAGGTTAGAAGTTGACAAAACAAAAACAAATACAGGGCGGGAAAACATTTCATTCTTAGTTTCAAATAAATCAACATTAAACTAAGCATAAATATTTAATCATTATACTAACAATCAATATGCAACTAGCGATTTGAAATTGGTTCACTGTTGTAGAACACCTTGGTCCGAAGTACACCTTGAAGCCAGCACCTAACTATGCATATTTGCACCTCTGTTTTGATTTGCTGTGTTATTTTGACAGAATATTTGAGAGTGTGTTCGTGTGAGTTCATTATTATGGCTGGCCCACAATTGATACGTTGCGGATGCGTTGACGTAAATCTGACAGAAAACCTATGGGAAAACTGTCAAATTAACGCAAACGCATCTGCAACGTACAAATTGTTGGGCCAGCTACATTAGGGGCATATTGTTAAGCTTGGGACCGAGCTTGGGACCGATGTGCTAGTACTGACTGATCCAAGAAAAAAATCCTATTTGTTCTGGACCTACTGGTCTTAGAGTTAGTCTATGATTATACTGCGCCCCTTATATTTCAAGTTTATACTAAGCGAGTATAGTGGCTGTTTAAACGAAGCTATGCGTCAACCAGGTGAATATCGATTTAGTGTGAATTTTAAACTAATTAGTTTAGAGTTTTTCCGGAGCTTAGATTACTATCGACGATTAGTAAAATCTCAGAGTGTACATAAAATTCTATTTTGAAGGGTTCTTTTTCTCCGTGTATTCACACCCCTCGATTATAGCAATATATCGATCGGGAGTCGACTAAAAGAAGAGAGAACGCCTATTACTACATTTGGCAGTTTATAAAATGTAAACAGTACGTATGGGTCGGTTTCACTCGTTTAGTATTTTTTACTTTATTCGTTTGTATATTGTAGAATATATATAGCTAATGCCAGTGAGTATTTATTCTTCTGGCATATTGGAATTGTTAACCTAACACTCACCAATTTGGTTGCAGGTACCTCAGTCTATCATACTTTTATATCAAGGGAAATTTATTTCACAAACATTGTGTTCACCAATCTAAACAAATAAAGCCGCAAGGAAGGTATGTCCCGCGAAGATGGCTTATCACTGGACAGACAACATACACACCACTGCCCTCACGCCAAGGGATTATCAGGTGGAGCTACTGGCATCAGCAAAAGAGCGAAACTTGATTCTTTGCCTTGCTCATAATTCCTCCAAAGAATTCATAGCATTGAAACTGATCCATGAACTGGGCTTCCAGCTTAGGAAGTCCACCAACCGAAAACGGACTGTCTACATCTCCAATAATGATTCTGTTTACAATTTAATGAAGAATCTTACAGATCTGAAGGTAGTTTATGTATGTGAAGATAATGAGGAAGAAGTGGATTGGGAACAGGTAGTACAAGATAATCAAGTCATTATTACCGACGAGGAGAAATGTTTGGATGCTCTTATCTGCGGTTACTTAGACCTCAATGATGTCAATCTGCTGGTGATTGATGAATGTCACAAATCGTATGGCAATGAAGAGATATCCCAGCTGTTTAACGACTTTTACAACCTGTGTAGAGAGAAACCAAAAATTTTAGGGCTAGCAGGCCCTTTACACAATGCCGGGTGTATTCCAGGGCGGTTGAGTGCCGAGCTAGAGCAACTCGAGTTGAGCCTCAAGTCCAAAGCGGAAACAGCCAGTGATATTGTAACCGTATTAAGGTGAGAAGTATGAGATGAATTTTTGTAGTACACTTATTTTGAGATTTGAATGAATATTTCAGATACTGCAACAAACCCAAGGAAATAATACTGCAATGTGCACCACCATCGGATAACGATTTAGCACTTTATTTGAAGGAAATTGTTCTAACGCAAATCACATTTATCACAGACCATCGGTATGATCCATCAGAAATTTACGAGGATGACGAATTCCTCGAAGAACTGAAAAATATTCCGGATCCACGCACAGATCCACTTAAGTTCCTTAATGAATTTTTAGCCGTCCTGGAAGAAATGGGTCCATGGTGTGCAGATCGGGCCGCTCTAGCGATGATTGTACAAATTGAAAAGCAAAAGATAAAAACACCATACGAGAGGCACTTTCTGCTGCTTTGCCTTGTTTCAACGGTTTTTGTACAGATTAGATCACACTGTGACCAAATATTTCAACAGTATTCAAGTGAAAAGGAAAAAATTCAGGCCCATTCTACACCCAAAGTTCTTCGGATGTTGGAAATATTTCATTTATTTAGTCCAGTAACTGCAAGCAAAATAGAAAAAACAGTTATCGAAGCCGTTGCAGAAGAGGAACAAATAGAAGCATCGTGTCAATCAGGATCATGTCAAACTTTACTGGAGGAAATCAAGTTGATTGATTTCAGAAAATTAATCGCTGATGTAGACGTTGTTTCCAAAAACATCGAAAGCATCACTGAAGGAATAGAGAACCTTAAAAACTCGCTTAGACAGATTTCAAATTCGGATAAATTGGACAGTGAGATACAGGTCAAAAGGTTAAAATCGCCGACAAAGAATGGATTACGGCCGATTAGACAACGAAAAAAGTTTGGATCAGGAAATCGGCCACACAGATCTAATTATTACAATCAGAATGATCCTGATGCTCTCTGCGCACTTATATTTTGTAATTCGAAATTTATTGCCAAAATTCTGTACAGCTTGTTCTACGAAAGTATCCGATCCGATCCTCAATTGGCCTACATCAATGTGCAGTACACAGTAGATAAAACGGCAGATCCAATCAAAGATCCAAAAGAGGCCGAAATTGAGCATAGAAAACAAGAGGAAGTGCTGAAGCGATTTAGAATGCATGAATGCAACCTGTTGATTGGAACTTTGGTCCTGGAAGAAGGAATCGATTTACCTAAATGTAATCTCGTGATACGCTGGAATGAACCGTTGAGCTATCGATCGTACGTACAATGTAAGGGGCGAGCCCGGGCAGCTTCAGCATATCATATACTTTTCGTAACCCCTAATCCTGCTTTAAATCTTCCGAATAAAATTGAAGATCTGAGCGATAGAATGCATCGTTATATATGTGACAAAACAAAATTAGAAAAGAAGAAAGAGCATGTACAGATCAAATCAATAGACGTTAAAATAGAATCAAATATAGTCGAAAATGGAGTAGTGTGTTTAGTCAACTCAGATCCCAATTATAATGAGCTAGAAGCTTATCACAAATCCAGCATGCAGGTGATGGAAAATTGTACCAATGAAATGATTGAAAAAATTGCCATTTATATGGAAATCGAAAAGGTAAAATGTTTCTTAATAAACATCTCTTATATTGTACTGATAACATTAATATGATTTCCTTTTAGTTGTTGTTGCGAAAATGTGAGAACATTGAACCATCGGAGAGCGATCAATTGTATGCTGATTGTTTCAATCAATTCCTAGAACCATATCGACCCCTTCCGGAAACTGATGAAAATATGAACAGCGTAGGGCTCGCCAATGCCATTCAAATGGTGAACAAGTATTGTGCCAAGTTACCGAGCGACACATTTACCAAACTTACCCCACTGTGGCGAGGTGCCAAAACTGTACGGAATGGACATGTACTGTACCAATGTACGATACGGATGCCCATTAATTCACCCCTGAAGGAGGATATTCTGGTGAGTGGATTTTGTTTCGTTTAAAATGATTTTATATTGGCTATTCAGAGCCCTACCTATTTGTTATTCCGTTCGAAACGGGTTTTTGCATACACTAATTAAGAAAAATGTAAATAAGAGTGATTGTTCAACATCTGCTCTAGAACAACACGTCAGTTTATTCTCCCGAAATGCAACTGCAACATAGGCTCCTTATGACTCGATTTTTATCCGGAGTTGACTTTGATCGGCTATACCGTTGCGGGCCAAGCACTTCATTTTCTATAGAATCTTGCTTCAGTTCTACCTGATCCTTCAGAAAACGATCGATTATTTCAAACTTCTGAGCAATGTTCTCGTGGTAACTAATTCTTGCTGCTATTTCGGTTAGTTGTGGTCTGAAATATGAACTTTATCAGTCACTTTATTGAAGAAAGCGGAAATTTCCGGCAAACAATCAAACATTCTTAAACAATATCCACTAATTTCAAATCCCTCAACAAATTCCTAACGATATCTAAGTTGGAAATTACCTATGTGCAGATCCTCTTCTACTCTCTGGGCGCGTCGAGTTCCTTGCTGTTGAAGATATTCGCTTCAATCGTTCAATGCGCTCCTTCAGTTCCTCTGCACTTGATGTAACAAGTTCACATTTTCTAATGGAAATCCGGGAATCTTCGGTTACTTCTTCAATCGTGTAAATTTTGTGTGGTTCAAATGTTACACAACTTTCCGAGGAAATGCTCAGTCCCAAAGTAGCACGGGCGCTATTCTTTTGCAGTTTGTCGCTAAATTCGTCTAGATCCCGATGTGGTAAATATTTTCGCGATGCTTTCTGCAGTGCTTCTCGGTGTGCGCTTAGAAGGCGAGCTATCGATTCTGTAGAAGAAGTTTCCGATATACCTGATAGATCCATTGCCACTAAGAGATGGAATAATTTGACAGCTTCACATGGCATGTTCTCAGCAAGCTTTGTTATATTTTTGCTTTTGTTTGTTTGTTCTAGGGTTTACCAATGCCTACAGAGATCCTAGCCAGACGCATGGCGGCCTACACTGCATGTCGTGTACTGCATAAAGTTGGAGAATTAGACAACTCTTTACAGCCCATTGGAAAGGAGTCCTTCCGTGCATTCGAAGCTGATTGGGAGGATTTTGAATTGGAAAGTAATGATGCCCTGATTGTGAATGAAAACTCGGAACCAAGACCAGGTACTACCAAACGGAGGCAGTATTACTACAAAAGAGTAAGTATTGGTCTTTGCTAAAGAGCTAAATTACGTCTGAATTATCGTTGTACGGCTAACACGGCAGAGTTATATTTTTTCATGTTTTTTTATTGTTTCACGTTTTTTATTGTATTGACGGCATTGACACCTCGCGCACAGATAGTGACAGTTTTTCAATGGATTTTTTAGTAGAGTGAAAGACCCAATTGAACATCCCACCGATTAATTGCAATTCGACAAAGATTTTTCATTAGGGCCTAACTGACAAACGTAAATAATGGCTTCTTCCGTAAATTTCTCGTGGCACAAAGGCTACCTATGTAAGCCTCCAATTCTATCGGATAGGTGAAGTCTTCCATCCATCATGGTGGATTGATTAGGCGAGTTTTCAATGACGAGAAATTCTCGGAAAAAGCCATTGTTTACGTTTGTCAGTTAGGCCCTAATGAAAAATCTTTGTCGAATTTCGTGGTTGATTAAGTTCCAACCTGGGGTGGCATTTCGTAGCTCGAAACGAACGACTTTTTGTACGAACGCTTGTGAGAAAAAGTTCTTCGTTTCGAGATACGTAATACGGCCCCTGGATCGCTTGGGTCGACTAGTCGACTTGTTGTCTGTTGAACCTTAGTAAGTACAGTCAATCGCAAAATTGAGCGTATACGTAAGTCATTTACGACCATAATTTTACTCCTCTAGTAAACAGACGGTCATGATGGTCATCGCTAGTACCGATGTTTCCACCGTCAAAACCGGCATACATCACCCCGTCAGTGGCAATGTGTCCGTATCTTGAGCAATACGATTTAGTTAATTGGAGGTTCAGTTGTTAAGTTAGACCTTTTTGAATATGAAGGATTAAATTATATTTTTCATAGGTACCGGCCGAATGCTAAAACACGTTGAACTAGAGTTTGTTTTCGCGAATTTCTCTTGAATTAGTCGATTGAGGGCTGCGTCAGTATCAGTGTCATAATTGGCAAACAGTTGTCAGAATACATTTTTTCGTGGTTTTCACGAGGAAGCGTAATAATGTGCAAAACTACTCTGACTTTCAATATTTTACGGAATTCTTCATTTTTGCATATATATTTTTTAAATCAGTCTACAAAAAAAGTGACATATAAGACATTCACACTTAGAAAATTTTACAGTATTCGGTATTTTTTTACCGAACTTTCAACAGCTGAACGTTCGGTAATCCGATTTAACGTAAAATTTGACAAGTTCCGGTAATGTTTTTACCGGAATACTGTAAAATTTCACCGAAATCCAGTTAATCGGATTACCGAACGTTCAGCTGTTGAAAGTTTGGTAAAAAATTACCGAATACTGTAAAATTTTCTAAGTGTGTAAGATCAATATTGACCCGTATTTCAACCCTTCGTAGAATTTCGATATTTTAATTTAGAGTCAATGTTTATGCACAATTCTAAAGGTGCAAAAGGCCAAAAATGCATTGAAACAAAAAAAAACTGGTTCCCGTAACATTGTCTCCCGGAAATCTGCTACAAAGGGAAGGAAGTTTTAGTTTGGCTGTGTTAACAGAAATGCATATAAAATATTCCAGACGCATTGTGGAGAATTGCCGCCTTCAGCAAAGTTTCTCAGTGCGTGACAAATTGTCTTTTGATATTTTCATATTAGTTCCAAATCGTGCTGCAGCCTATCTTTGCTCTACAGGGTTGCCGTCTTGGGCAAAGTTTTTTGGAATATAAAATGTAGTCATTTGACATTATCAGAATAGTTCCAGATTTGGCAGCAGATATGGCGCTGCAGTCTATCTGTGTCAAACGCGAACCTTTAGAAAGTTGCCGTCTTCGGTAAAGTTGTTGAAAATCTAAAATGTAGTCACTTGAAATTATCAGATTAGTTCCAAATTGCGCCGCAAAGATGGCGTTGATGCCAATGAAGCTCTAGAGAGTCTTTGTCAAATGAAGCTCTAGAGAGTTGCCGTCTTGGGCAAAGTTTCTCGGTATGCAATTTGTCGTCTATTGGCATTATAATATTTATTCCAGATCTTGCCACTAAGATAGCGTAATGCCAAATCACGGTCTTCAACTACTTCTCTGCAGCACTACTACTTCAACTACTTCTCTGCAGCAACTACTGTATAGACTACTTCTCTGCAGCACAATCTGCAACAAATATAATAGTGTGAAATGCCTCCATATTGCATACTGAACAAATTTGCTGAACAAACACAGCAATTCTTTAGAGCTTAGCTAAGATAGACTGCACTGCCATTTCTGATGCAAAATCTGGAACTAAAATTTACAATGTCATAAGACGATCCTCGACATATTCAATAACTTTGCTGAAGATGGCATCTCTCTAGAACTACATATGGTTGAAATAAACTACAGCGTCATCTCTGCGGCACAATCAAGACCTAATACGATAATGCCAAATGATCGCATAGAATATATTGAACAGCATTACCGACGAAGGCAACTCTCTAAAGATTAATTTGGAAAAGATAGACTGCAGCGTTATCTCTGCGGTAAGACATGTAACAAATATGATAATGTCAAAAGATCCAATCCCCATTTTTTATATTTTTCTTTGAAAGACGATCAATTATTTATAACTTTAGCGTTTATATATTTTTTTTTCTATGCTTATAGAGCTCCTCATATTGTCTAAAAAAAAATTGAAAACTGGAATTTGTTCCACCCTTGGCTCCATAAAGTCCCTTTGGTCGAAGAAAGGTTGTCCATGTTAAGATTGCAACACTGATAAATAGCTGTAACCATATTTGCAAATAACATGACATTTTCAGGGAAAGATCCGTAATCTATTCTCAAACCGTGAATTTTTTTTTTCTTTCTCATCATCCGACCAGCTTACTTTGCTAGACGAATATTGCATTGCTCCCATAACTCATTCAATAAATACACCAAAAAAAATCTTGATCCGATGGTCAGAAATTACAATTCGAAATTTTGGCCCATTTTGACGAAAAAAAATATAAACCCTCGAAACAACATGTAACCTCAATGTTTTTAAGTCCAACAAAAACAGGAGTTTGTAGCACATGTTGAAGTTTCAAAACCCAGAAATGAGTTTCAACAAGGAATGAAAATGTACGTAAAAAATAGCAAAATGTTGTTTTTCGCGAGTGTACAAATTTTTTGAGACAACATGTGATTCTTTTGACTGTAACTCAGATGAAAGGTCTCTCAGAGCTTCATAAAAATTTTCACGGTTTGAGAATAGATTAAGGATCCTTCCCTAAAAATTTAATGTTATTTGCAAACTTGGTTAAAAAGTTACAGCTATTTATTAGTGTTGCAATTTTAACGTGGACAACCTTTATGAGGCTCTTTTTACAATCCTACGGAAGGAACACCTTATGGACATTTGCATTGAGTGTTCATTTCGTAGGGTTGTCCAAAAAGCCTCATATTCGTCCGAGGGGACTTTTTGGAGCCAAGTGTGGAACAAATTCCAGTTTTCAAAAATTTGTAACAAAATAAGGAGTGCATAGAAAAAAAAGTTGTAAACGCTAACGTTATTAGAAATTCATTGTCTTTCAAGGAAAAATATAAAAAATGGGTGATAGATCTGACGAGAAAGGTCTATTGCCGATCTTTGACATATTCAATAGTTTTGCCAGAAAATGCAGCTCTCTAGAGCATAATTCAGCAAAGATAGACTTAAGCACCACCATTGTGGCACGATTTGACTAATCTGACAACATCAAATGACTGCATTTTACATACCCGCATAATCACAAACCATTCCTGGACCATTTCCCTTATTGTTGAAAACCGTTTCCGTTATTGTTACGACATTTACCCTTATAGTTGACAACTATAAACTAACAATCTCCTATATAGTTTTAACAATATGTCAGATGGTAAAAGGCCAAATAACAATATGCTGAATAGGCGGTTAAGTTCAGTTACCATAAAAAATGGCAATTTTCACGAACAAAATTTTTATGCTGTACTCTATGCCAAAAAGTTTTTTATATAATCCAGACCAAGTGCAGACAATAAAAAAAAACTTTGCAATGACAATATGGCATACATTAACAATATGTGTTAATGGAGGTTATATGGTGAAAAAGAGAATAAACTATTTGCAAACAATAACACAAAAAATAATAAATATCTTTAGATCTAAAAATATATTTGACTATATAACAAAATGGGTTTTATTTTGTGGGTGCCGGCCTTTTTGCCCCCCCCGCCCAGTGGGACGAATTGGGTGGGACATGGGTATTTGCGGCGAAACTATTAGGTGTGGCCCATTGATTTCTTCTTCAATGTATCTACATTTTTTGACTACCTGATTTTGGTGTGAACAAATTTGATTTAAGGGGTGTATAGACCTAGATAAAACAAATTAACTTTTTTGTTTCTGGTTCAAATCGATGACCATGTATTAAAACATTGTAGATAAGGTTATTTCATGAAACTTTGTAGAAGTCAAAAACTTTCTATCTCTTAACTGGGCGAAGTTGTAGGGTGCAAAAGGAATGAAAAATGTAATACCACCTTCAAAATCGTTTTTTCACCATAACTTTTTAATTTGAATTTTACCATTTTTTTATCGTTCTACAAACTTTTAGTTATTTAAAAAATACACTTTTTTTGTAGAAGACAGCTAACAATTATCTCTTCATTTAAAGGATTTGCGTCGGTGTTAATGATTGTTTTATGCTACCTTCGAGGATGTGTAGATTACAGGTTAGCAGGTATTAGCAGCTAAACTTAACGTTTCAATGTTTTCAGAGTTTCAATCATCTAACATCACAGCAGAAGAGACAAATAGTTGCATTTAATTTTTATGTGTATACTATTACAACATCGTATTATTTTCATCCTATCATCATTATATACATATAAGTATAATCATATTAAAAATATTTACTAAAAGATTAATAATAATAATTAAATTTCATTTGCTTCAAGGTTACAAGGAAATAGATTCCAGATAGTACAGACATTTTATTTCATTGTATCTAAAGGTTTTTTTCTATGAATTTAAATCATTGAATATTATTAAAATTTATAAATACTCTTCAATTCTTCTGATTATGTATATTAGGGTGCCAATGGCATGTATGGGAAAAAATTGACCATCGAATTTCAAAAACGGGTAGTGCTCAAAAGTTTCGTCTCCTCAAAAAAAGTCCCCATGCAAAATTTGAGCTCAATCGGACTTCGTTAAGTGTTGGACCAAAGCGGTCAAAGTTTGACATTTTTGAAACACGAAAAATTTCCCAAGGGGGGGGGGGGGGGGGGAAAAGCCCCCCCCCCGTACGTGAAAATTCCGAAATCGATTTTTTTGTTTTTGATGCCAAATGTCTTAGAAATGCATGAAACGTCGAGATCTGGTGTTATCTCGAAAAAAAAATTTTTGAAAAAAATTGACTTTTTGGGACTTAGAAATTTTTTGAGGTGGAGGAGTGAAATGAATTTGATATGGAGGATTTGAATTCAATTGCTGAGATATCCATGGCAATAGTACTGAAACATGTCTTATATCATCGTTGGCAACTGCTAGCATATTATGTGATATTTCATTAGGGTGGTTCACTTGTTTTGCATTAGGGTGGTCCATTTTATAGAAAAATAAAAAAATAAGATAATAGTATCAAAACATCTCTTATATAATCGTAAGCCATTATCAATATTAAATATATGATATTTCATTAGGGTGGCTCAGTTATTTTCCATTAGGGTCGTTAAGAACAATAAAAAATATTTCCAGCAAATTTAAACGCTATTCGCATTACATGGGCCCGGCGCGGGGCGAGGCCCGCCCGGGTAATATTTTGAAATGATTGCTTGGGTTTTGTATGTGAGCATTCTCACTATGCTGGCACGGCACGCCCAGCACGGCACATCAGCGTAGTGAGAACAGTCACATACAAAATCCAAGCAATCATTTCAAAATATTACCCCGGCGGGTCTCGCCCCGCGTCGGGCCCGTTGTAATGCGAATAGCGCTTTAACCAGTCAATATTTTTCGTATAGGTTAAAACCATTAAGCTTTCTCACGTCTATCATCTTTCTCTTCCAAGCAGGTAGAAAGAATAGATTGTTTACATACGAAAAAAAAAAAACAAAAAACGTATGAAAACAATCCTATTCTTTCTACGTGCTTGAAAGAGAAAGATGATAGACGTCAGAAAGCTTAATGATTTCTCACAAAACTTTTCAATATTACCTATCTTACAATGAGAAATTCGCTTCTTTCGTTCTTTTTCATTAATTAGTGCATCAATATAATAATTTCAACCGATTTCTATCCACAGACTGTAAGATTAGCGTACGGACTACCAAAGAGAATTATTTACTAGAGACGCTCTCTTTGTGGTCCTTTTGGAAACTTTTGCGAGACTTACATTCGGAATGCGACGCTTCTTTAAGGTGAAACAGATCGGTGCCCTCGTCTAATACTAATCTTAGAGATTAAGCATTGTGCATCAGTGAGTTTCTTATTTCTGTTTTGCACCGTCGTTGCAAGCTAAGATTAAAAATTTCAGAGTTATCTATCCTACATTTACCGAATATTGTAGAGTGGGAAGTCTTCGACTGCAACCTAATTAACAATTTTGACCGAGTAAACGTTTATTCAGCTGTTTATATGAGAAAGAAGAGTTTAGTCAGCTAAAATTGTTTGTTGGACCCCTAAGATGGGGAACTATCTCATTAATACGGTATTTGCAGATATAACTAACCTTTTCAATGGTTGTGACAAAAGACACGTAACGAAAGGGAGGGAACGGTATTGTGATATTTCCAAAATTCATGTTGCTAGGTTTTTGGTACATTGCATCGCATATATTTTCTTAAATTACATCTGATTTTTTTGAACTTTTATACATTGTTCGATGTTCTTCAACTAAGTGCAAAATAAACTGTTTCTGATCTTCATCCGTTGACAATTTCGAATTATATGTTTTGATTAATGCAATACCTCGTTCTGCATTGTCATTTACTACTTCCAAGCTTTTAATTCGTTTAATGGCATTTTCATATTCTTGTTTGCTATTCCACTGCGTAATATCAGTTTCCAACAATGATTCCGGAATCTCTAGAGCACATAACAAGTTTTTAGTATGCTGACTGCCTTGAACAAATGAGTGCAGCTGTAGTGTTGAAACGTCGTTTGATTCGACTATGGATTTAGCACACACATTTGTTTTGTTAGCTGAAAATAAAAATATTGTTAGAAATATAATGTTCTGCGTACATCGAATTGAACAAAATAATTACCTGATGTATGTAAGGCTTCAATATATTTTTTATCTGCGATATCCAACGTTTCATCAAATAAACACAATCCGATGAGATTGCTATCCAAATACTGCAGATGTTTCAAGAACCCTTTATATACTGCTTTGGCAACTTCTTCGTCAACAGCTTCGTAGATTTTAAGCGATTTTATCAAATTAAGGTCATTGTTTGCAGACATTGCAGCACACGTAGACAGAAACCAGTTTTTCAAATATACTTTTACAATGAATACATTAAATCGTGCTAACTGTTGTTGAGTTGCCTTAGGTAACGCAAAAGTGTGTCGGTAAAGGAACATTTTTAGTGAATAAATAATTTTTGCCATCCATCTTGCATTATGGAAAGCACCAGGAGCTCTAATTTTAAAATGTTCTTTAATTTTTCCACCCAAAAATATAAGCGTAAGCTGAATAACTTCGCGATAATCTTCGCGGTGATGTTGTTCTTTTAATTGTCGCTCAAAAAAATTCAAGAGATCCACCCTCTCGTTGGCTGTTATTGATGATTTAACGAATACATCATTAACACCAGAATGGTATGAGCTCGTTTCTAAACGGTGCCATTCCATCTGAAACCGCTTAAAAATCTCAACATTTGGAGATTGTGCAGTTTCAAATTGTAGTGCCTTGAATGCCCCTTGCCAACTAACAGCTCGTGTATGTGATGTCTACAGGGAAGTCCAATCAGCTGTCTTTTAAACATTTTGGCGAAGTTGTCACACCCCTCTTTCTTTCCAACCGTTTTTAACCAGAGGGATCCAAAGAAATGAAAAAAAACCTAAAACACGGAATAACGGTATAATTTAAAAATTATCAATAATAATATTGAAACTAATAGAAATTACCTGTCTTCAAGATCCCAATCGACAACTGCATTGTACACCGCTTCTGCTTGTTCTATTCCTGTTGAATTTTGGATGGGAGGAACAGCTAACAGCTTACGGATGCCTTCACCAGATACAACTATAGCCAATCGTTCAGTTTTGGGGGGTGGCTTTAGACGACAATATACTAGGAAGCAGTTTTGAATCCCAATGAACTGTTAAGTTAACCTGTGGCTTAAATGTTGCTCTCAGCTCGTTCTGCTTTTGCACACGAATTTCTTTTCTTGAATTCCTAATGGACTCTTTGTTTAACACTAATGTTGAAACGTCGTGCCCCAATGATTTCGCTATAGATGATATTAGAAATACCGCATTTCGATCACTCACTTTGCAGCGGTCCAAAGCAGCAGCCACATCGACAGTAATGACATTTTTTAATGGTGATTTAGAAGTTGAAGACGATTTGGAAGGACCTAGAAGAAAATTTAAGAATCAATCGTTTGTTAACCACGAAAAACATTTTAAAACATATTTGAAATTAATTCAATTTACACTT